>JAJFDH010000009.1:600000-935055 GCA_028637635.1 Xylariaceae sp. X802 | reverse complement strand
TTGCAACATAAGAGGGGGCTCTCATCGTTCTTCGCAGCCTTGGCCTTTTGCCCACCTCGATCGAAGATCAGCGCACTTTCGTCCAAGCGGCTCTTCAGCCCGGCTTAACTACTCGCTTTTGCCCGACTTCAACCAGGTCCATTGGCTCACCTTGGCCCACGGATCGTCATCCCCTCCCGAGCTTCCACTTGCAACGTAGGAGGGGGCTCTCATCGTTCTTCGCAGCCTTGGCCTTTTGCCCACCTCGATCGAAGATCAGCGCACTTTCGTCCAAGCGGCTCTTCAGCCCGGCTTAACTACTCGCTTTTGCCCGACTTCAACCAGGTCCATTGGCTCACCTTGGCCCGCGGATCGTCATCCCCTCCCGAGCTTCCACTTGCAACGTAGGAGGGGTTCTGGCCAGCGCCGCGCGTTGACACTGTAACCAAGGGTCACAGCTCCCTATAATGGCCAGCAGATTCTGTTTGATTACGAGATCAGCTGAGCCGCCAAGCTGTATTGTTTGGTTGCGGGTAAAAAGAACATACCTTACTCTGGCTTGATGGTTACCGTTTCAGTGTCTGACAACACGAGGTCAATGACTTGTTTGGTTGGCTGGGAAAGCGGTTTGTCTGGTAAACGCGGCTTCTCTTCCTTCACAAGTTTCTGCTCCGAGCAGTTGGCAGCCTTGTGCCCAAGCTTGCCGCAGGCATAGCATCGCAACTTGCCGTGGGCCGTCAGCCTACTGGCTTTGCTGCGATCTTCATTCAAGCGGCGGTCGCTGCGTCCCCGGGCTCCCTTGCCATCCTCTTTACCCTCGTCATCTACATGCGAGCTGTCCGCGTGGGATCGTTTACGCCGCCCTGAACGACTGGTTTCTTTTTCTTCCCCACCGAGGGCACGTTGCTCTATCCATAGCCGCTGCGCAATTGAAGCAACAGTTCGGGCACTTTTGATAGGCACGCCGCGCTCTTCGAGTGACTTACGTAGCTGCTCCGGCAGCAGTGCAAAAAATTCAAGGGCAAGGTCCAATCTCTGCCCAAGCACTACGTTTCGTTCCAACCTCAAGACCATCTCCAGCCACCGATCATAGAAATCCTGTGGTGATTCGCCGCTCTCAGGCTTCATTCTCTGCCTCTCCTGTCGAATCGCGAAGTTCAGACCGATCTGGTTGATGAACGCCCAGAAGTCGCTCAGCGTGGCCTCTGCCAACGGATCATCGTAATCCAAGGAGCTGCGATGAGTCCGCCATCGCGTCTGCAATTCGTGGGCCATATGCCCCATAGCCCAGTCAATCTGTGTCCGGTCCGAGCATCCGGGTTTCAGCTGGTTGGCCTCTTTAATCGCGCAGATCCAGTCTTGCACTTCGTCGGTCGTCGCGGCGACGGTGAGCCGCTTGACCTTGTAGGTTGGCGGTTCGATGTTGCTCGATTTCGCGCGATCAGCCACGCTTCTTTCCAGGAGTTCTTCCAACAGCTCCGTCTGGCGAGTCTGCTGGCGGACCACCTCCTGTACTTGCCGAATCTGGTGGTCTGCCTGGGTTTTGATCAGACTTTTAGCCCAGTGGGGAATCTGATCGTCTGGGGGAGGGGATCAGTGGCGCCCGTGAGGGTGCCGATGTGATGAGCCCTCGTCGTAACGGCGGCTCGAGCCACTGATCTCAGGCTCGCGGTAACTTGGGCCGGGTGTTGCTTCCCGGCTCTTGCCTGGGTCTGAATAAATTGAGAAGCTCCCGATAGAGGGTCCGATGCGTGGGGGAATCGACATTTCCCTGGACACTGATCTCAATGGCAGCCGGAAAAGGGGGAGTGAGGGTGCGAGCGGTTCTTGGTGTGGCGGCGGATTCATTCCTTCTTCTGACATCAATGGCCAACGTCTCTGAGACAAAGTGCGAAGCATCTCCTCCTCCTTGGGCATATCTTCTTTCGACATCAATGGCTGACGTCTCTGGGCCATATTGTGAATTCTCTCCTCATCCTTGAGAGAGAGGGGCTGCGTCGACGCTACTGAGCTCGGGCTGCGGTCCAGCCGATCATCGGTCTGCTGCTCCTCATTTTCGTCCAAAGCAAATGTTACACGCGCTGCTTGAGACCGAGCTCGTGTGGTTATTGGGCTACGAGCCCGCGCGTTTTTCGTATTCCATTGAGAAGCCATCGTTTTACTGTTGGATAGATTGAAGCAGCGGAGGATAGACAGAAGCAGCGGAGGATAGACAGAACGGAGGATAGACAGAAGCAGCGGAGGATAGACAGAACGGAGGATAGACAGAAGCAGTGAAGGAAAAAGAGAACTAGGTCGGTAACGGGGCGGTTGCCAAGTGAATCTCCTATATAATGTAATACTATATGTGCAAAAGTTCCAATTAGTTACAGTGGCTTCTGACTGATCAACATTTTTGCGTGAGCAACGTGTATGGGCGGTGTGCACTGATCGTCTCGTGGTCTTGGTCACCCCTGGGCTGTGGCGGTCGTCTCGACCTATTGCCGCCGGATTCAAGCTGCTATACGGACGCATACGCCAAAGCATTGCTGGGTTGCAAAGAACGGATCGGGTTTATAGGATCTACCATCTTCATCCCAAGCGGCAGTTGATGATTTCAATTCCAATCGGCGTCTGGTGCGATGATTGTGGTGTCAGTATCTCTCCTGACGTTCTCACTGATCTGTGTTGGCGTTGCGAGACCGTGCTCACCGCAGCCAGGATCGTGATGTGGGTCAGCGATATCAGAGAGAGCAGTGGCTGGCAACTCGCCACGTCTCGTGGCGAGACGGCACGAAGATTATGATCAGTTCGATTTCATTTGAACATTTACCCACTCTATCCACAACCGTAGCCATATCATTGCCGCCGAATACGAGCGGTGTCATATAATCACTTGCGTTATAGGAGCGGCGTGCCAGATATGGGATGGCCCTTTTCGAAGCTTCAGTTGTTCTCGGTACGCATTTGTTGCGTCTCATCACGTAGAAATTGCTAGCCTTCGCGATCAGTTACCAAAAGATGAGGGCCGCTCTGGCCTCAATCGCCTGTCAATTTCGCTTTGTATGTATAAACCCCTACGTCCTAAGAGCGGCGTTCCACGTCCTTTGGATATTGTATAGGCCCTTTTTTTACTAACTCTCACGGAGTTGCAAGCCACGGTGTGTGAAAAAGTTGGGAGCGGTTCAGGGGCCCAGCGGTTGGAGTGGATTAAGGCGGTCAATGTCAAGCTTCGCGATCATTTACCAAGAAATGACGACTGCTCTAGGCCTCAAGGGCCAGTCAAATTCGATCTGTATGTATGAACACCTGCGTCATAGGGGACAGAGTTGGCGTGTGGAAAATTCGAAGGCAGCCCTGTTGGCCGGGCTCAGGCCGAGCGGTTGGATTGGGTAGAAAGGGGTCATCAAGCTTCGCGACCGCTTCCCCAAGGAATGCGGACGGTTCTGGGCCTTTGATCGCCAGTCGAATTCGATCTGTATGAATAAAGATTTGGGTCATAGGAGACTGCGAGCGGTACGCTAGGTCTGGATGTGGAATGGCGCCTTGCAACTCCTACAGAGCGTGTGAAAATTCGATTGCGGCCGTGCTGACCTGGTTCAGAGGCCGAGCGGTTGGAGTTGATAGAAAAGGGTAATCGAGCTTTGTGTGTTGTTTACACTACAGTAAGATGGATTGTTTATATCATTAGAAGCTGTCCTAGAGCCCAATCGGTGTTTGCCCTTCATACATAGGCCACGGATCATAGAGTCTGATTTTCTGAATCTGTGCGTCGAATTCTCTGTTCGTATAGCTGTGCCGTCGATCCGCGTTCCTTTTCTCGATCATTCCAATGGACACATTTAGCGATGATGGTGTTTCCGGGGAGTTCACCCCAAGGTCTCCGGCTGCTCCTGTCGAGCCGCCTGTCAAGTCGAAGCCGCCTGTCAAGTCGAACGTAAGTTCCATATACCGTGCCTCATAGATAGACAGATCTAACAAGCGCGCTATATATAGACGAGAATCGCGTTGTTGTCATCTCGGACGACTATGCAAGCTCGAAAGCGGCGTGCCCAGCGGCCCGCCGACGATATTGTCGTGAGTGCGATCAGTGACGATGTACGAAACCAAATAAAGCAAGCAACTTATTCCTTGATTAACGTATAATACTGATCGCGTAAAGGACGAGAAATTGCGAAAATTGGGCCGCAGTTCGCGTTGGCAGATCTTCCTCTACCATCGCCATATACCAAACAACGAGGGGGACATCATCGAATCAGCGTACGGCGCCATTGATCCTGATTCTTCCCAGTACGAGGTAGCTCGGCAGCGACTGGTAGATGACCAGAAGAATTTCAAGTCCCAGGTCTTGCAAAGTATGGCTGTAAGTAAAGCTTCCGCAGATCGGGACACCATAAATGGATCAGCTCACCAGAGTCATACAGAAATTGTTAGAGATGCACGCAACCGAACCAGGGAGCGTCCTCCTCGACCTGGACCTGGTGGTAACAGCCACCGATCGGCTCCGGAATGATATCAAGGCGGCGTGGTCCCCGGAGAATTTCTTCAAGGTGTGGAAGTATATTCACGGGTACGTTGACTATGAAAAGTCAAGTGATCTGGGCCAGTACTACATGAAACGTGAGCATTGCCGTACATTGCTAGCAGAGCGCTGAATGTTAACGATATTCATAGATATGTTCCTGGGGCTGGCTTATGAAGTCACCCTCTGGCTTCGCGCGGCCAAGACCAGCGAGGGAGCAGGGCGAGCCAGTAAGTGGATTGTAGAGACAGATCGTAAAGACAACCTAGTCCAGAGATTAATGAGCTATAGAGCGCCAGGAACTACATGACTTTTATTACGCAATGCCAAAGAAAGTCCAATTTAAGGCTGTCGATAAGTCTTGCTTTCACGAGATCTTTCAGCAGCAGCTTCACCGAAAGCGGCCGAAGAAAAAAGACCCCGCCGATGAGCAAAAGATCGTTGGTAAGATAAACAGGAACCAGCTTCTTCTTGTTGATATATACTGAGGCTAACTTGGCAGATCGGTTCGACATCACGGAGGCGCCTCCGCCTCCCCCTAATGCGCATGGTGATCTCTAGTCTGTTAGAAGATAGTGTATTTAAATCTGTGTTCAGCATGCGTCGGTACGAATAGCAATGTCCGTGCAGCTCGAAGGTTGGGCTGTCGAGGAGTCGAGCTGTCGCTATCGGGAGGAGTCGAGCTGCTATTAATAGTATATGATTCGGCTGGCGTACGTGGTAGCCTTGCGTGGTGGTAGCCTCGCAAAAAAGGGCAGTGAACTGATTGGCCGGTTTCTCCAGCCAGTCATATTTTCGTCGACCACAGATCTTATTCTACGTAAGCCTTTCAACACTGATCGTACGTCTGCACCACCGTACAAAGCCTACTGACCATACCACAAAACTCATTAGCAATATGCGGCGCCCCGTGAGACGTAGGGGTAAGGCATTCTTTATCCGTCAGGCGGAGGCTCGGCGAGCTGCGGTACTGCGAGCTGCAGCACAGCAAACGCAATCAGCATCGGTATCGCCATCATCATCGTCATCCAGCACCAGGAGTAACACGAAGCGGCGTCGGTTCTCCGGTCACGGTGACGATGACGATCAGTATGCTCATGAGACTTTTGCACCTACGGCTGTAAGGAATTGCGTCCCTTCCGACTGATCTGTACAAGTCCAATAGCTGATCCAACGGTATATCCGTAGGCCTTAGATGCTGCCGAGCTAGTCGAGATACTCATCGGGGGCATCGAGAAGCAGGAATCGATAGTCGAGCCGATCGACCTTTCAGAGAGAGCAGAAGATGTGGCAGAGGACTTGCCTACCACGACCGAACTCCAAGATCTTCTTGACTACCAAGAACTGGGCGATATACCTGATAACGGATCGGATGAAGCCGAAGACATTGACGATAGTACGGACATCGATACCCCGGACACCGCGGACAGATTCACGCCAATGGACGCTTATCCATTCCTAGATTCAAGCACGCCCATCGAGCACACCCGTAGAGATCATCAATTGAGTGATTTCTCGCTAGCGCTCGGTTTATACTGCATCCGGCAGAGCGTCTCTCGCAAACAATACTCTATGTTGCGAGAGATCTTCGAGCTTCTCAAAAAAGATTGTATGAGCAAGCTCAACAGCTTGCCCGCCACGGTCGATACACTCAAACGTCAAGTAAGGGAGCGGATGCCGCTGCTCGAGATGAGGTCCAAGGAGCTTGTATTAAACCCGAAGAAGGTGCCATCGTCTCGCTTACACTCTGCTGCTGTAGCCGGAAGAAGCGAAGTCCCCAAACAAGATATGTTCTTCCTGAATCCGATCAGTCTATTCAGTCGCATATTATCATCACAGCTCTCGCATTCTATGTATTTTGGCATGGCGCAGCTTGTTGATAATCCGTCGGAAGCGTGGCACTCTATGCAATGGGCTGCATCCATTCGCACGACATCTGGAGATTTCGCGTGGTATCCTCCGTTTCCTAGCAATGATCCCATCCTACCTGGTGACAGCGTCAACTACAAATGCGCTCACACACTCTGCTTCTGCCGCCAAACAGACGAAGATCTGAATGATCCAACACGCTGCCATACTGGCCAGATACAGGCTATATATCGTGATCATAGAACAGCCAGCCGTCGGTTGGGTATGTTCTCGACCGAGGCCGAAGTCCAACAGGGAAGAAAAGGCGACGTTGTAATAGTCATCGGTCGCTTTTGGAGGGGTAGCAGACTGCTTCAACAGATCTCGAAGAATAACTCAGAAGTCCGAATCAACCCGCTTACTGAGCGCGATCTGTCACCCGGAGAGCTTATTCTTTGCATTGACCCTTTAGAATTGGTATCGAACAGTATGATACTAGGCCGGGTTCACATGGACTTCGATTTCGCTTTCGAGAGCAGTACAACATTCGCTGACGATCCTCGACCGTCGTACCACCCAATGATCCGCCGTGTCTTCAATCACACTCAATCCTACTTCATGCCTGTATGCAAAGTGCCGCCCGTGCCGGGAGCACTAGAAGTACAAGAGTTTGGTCGCAGCTACCTGATCAACAGGTTCGCTCGAGCACACACCAAGGTTCGATCATTACCCGTCTTGACTTTCGCTGACGGCTTTGGGTTATACCGATCAATGCTTAAATCTGTCATGGGAGTATATAACCAGATAGCTGCTCTCCCCAAAGCTCAGCACACGCGGCAGATAAACATATTCCCACTAACACTGGGACCACACGGTTCGAACTTCACGGACGTTATCAAGGCTCTAAAGCCTATGACCGCTCTAGACAAGGGGCTGTTGGTTGAGATCAGTGGGCAACTCACCACGCTCTGTGCCCCTATCCTTGCGTTTACTGGCGATATGCCGCAACAACAGATGAACTCCGGTATGCTAGGCCCATCAGCGGGCAAGAGCTGCCGATACTGTCATGCACAAGACCAGGATAGAGGTAATCTCAACTTCGACATCATTGCCAATGCTCGTGGCCACATGGAGGTCCTGAGACAACGCCGGCATCTAGATCGGTTGAAAGCAAAAAAGAGAAAGGAGGAATACGCAAGAGCACAGGGCCTACACCTCGAGCCGTCGGCAGTTGCTCTGCTAGCCCCTGCCCTTGATATAATAGGGGGCCGACCAAGTGACTCCGCGCATTCGGAATTCGGAGGCATCACGAAGATGATCCACGAACTGATCCTGGACCAGGTTTGACATCGGCCCCAACCACTAAACTGCTCGAATACTGACTTCAATGATCAGGCCTTGACATCCGACGCAATCATAGAATACTCACGGATGCTCCGGAGAATGCCGTTTCCGCCAGGATGGCCCGGTATCCCGGCTCCACACCATGTAAAAACTTACAGCCTGTCCGACCACGCGCGCTGGTCCATACTAATGACGGTGCTCGCTCGTTGTTGGCTGCGAGAATTGCACCTAAAGCCCACGTTCATAGGAGCTGTGAAAGCAATGTTCGCGAACGAATCTGCCGAAGGCCGACTAGACAGAAACAGCTCCGCCGTCGATATACTGGTCGTCGTTCTAACAGCAACAGTTGAGGCGAACTGCCTACTAGGGGCAGATCCAGTGGAAGCAGATCAGCCCACTAGGTTTGCCGACGTTGTATATAACAGCCGCTGGCTATTCCAAAAGCTATCTAGGGCAGCGGCTCTGTCTAGTGATCAGGCTGCGAAAAAGAAACACGCCACGGCTTCAGTCCGATCGGTGAGTGTTGCAGGATCTGTTGCTGGCAAAGCGGGAGATGCCGTGTTCAGTTCAATTGAACAGGTGGATGCCGACATCAGCAAGCTACCTTCATCGAAAAAAGGTTCGGAATACAGGAAACAGGCATTCCGTCCTAACGTACACATCGGGTTGCATTATCGGGATGTCTTCCGTCGATATGGATCTGTGCCCCTTCTGATGGTCTTGCCTGGAGAGTTGAAGCACAAGTAAGTCGATCACTCCAGCTGCTCGTATAGTTATGGCTAAAGCCACACAACTGATCTGGCCAGAGAGCCGCAGTGCTAACGATAAGGATGCCCCGAGCCCCGAGCACATGTTACGTTGCTAATTTGTCTCCGCATAGGCTATGGAAGAACATCGTGACGAAGACCAATCATCGTAGCCCAGAGCGCGATCTGCTTGACTACGAAAATATGGTACAGACACTTCGCCTAACTCTCCTAGGGGCTTTCAGGCACGATGAGCCACAGATAACTTCCCTGATCGAGGATCTCAGCAAATCAGTGCCAACGATGTTCGCGAGCCTCCTGCCACCAGACAGCAATGACGCAGATACCGAATACCTCGATGATCCGTCCATCGCAATGAGTGCTGTCGTTGGGGACGCTGCTCACTGGAGACCGTCCGTTCTTGTGCGTTTGAAGACAGAGCATTGTAAAAATAACCTCGAGCTGCCTGTGCGAGAAAGGGAGATGTCCGTGGCGTTCCGTGCCAAGCTGCGAAATGCCTACAGGGCAGAATACGCAAAAAACGTCATATCCACAACCAACGCTCCGATCATGTTGTGGAAAAAGCTCTCATATTCGGCTAGGTACGTGAGATTGCTGCACTGATCGGCGTCAAGCATGACTGACACCCCGATCTGCCCTTAGTAACGACCAAAATGCGAGGCGTTTTGTTTTTTCACGCGGGCAATATATCGCTTACCGCTGCCGTGACGCAGAGAAAATCAGTGAAGCAAGGCTTGACCACATCTTCACACACGAGGAGATAGATCTGCGTAAACTACCGACAGATCCGTTGAATTAGACCGCGCTAATATTTATTAGGAGGCCGTAAAAACGTTTTCATTTTTCTGGTTATAACGCCCGTCATGAGGCTCCCGGAAAGACAGGATCCGTTAACGAGACTCCCTATCATGCGACTGATCGGCGGTCCACAACCTGTATCAGCCGCGAGCTCTGTGTCCGAGACTGGGCAAGACATCGTGGGCCTACCTGCCATACTGAATAATGCTCTGTATATGATACCTTTCACACAAAACAGCTCAGGCAACTATGAGCTTATTACGAATCCATCCGAAGCCTCGGACGAACTATTATTTGTAAACTGGCAGATCCACGTTGGTGGCTAGATCGGTTCGTATCCCTGGCTAAATAACAAGAAAAGCTGTGAGCTCATGGTGTCAACCTAGGTCCAGAAATCGAACAGCCTCCCGATCAGTCACCCGACACCCAGACTTCCGGAAATCGAGCTGCTTCCCTAGGCGTAGGAAATGGACAAAAATAAATGCGAATTGAGATGCAATTCGCATTTATTTTTGTCCATTTCCTACGCCTAGGGAAGCAGCTCGATTTCCGGGAATACTGATCGAAGTCTCTGACTAAATGACAAGAAAAGGTGTTAGCTCATGGTGTCAACCCAGGTCCGGAAATCGAGCAGCTTCCCGATCAGTACCCTCGAATTCGATCAGTCACCTGACACCCAGACTTCCGGAAATCGAGCTGCTTCCCTAGGCGTAGGAAATTGACAAGAATAGATGCGATTCGCATCTATTCTTGTCAATTTCCTACGCCTAAGGAAGCAGCTCGATTTCCGGGGATGCTGATCGGGGTCTTGCCGCCATGTACCTTGTACGCCTGGTTGAACTTTGAGGCGAACGATTCAGCTTCGTCCTTTCTGCAGGAGTTTCCGCAACTCGCTTGGGAGGTCTGGGTGTCAGGTGGCTGATCGGGAGGCTGCTCGATTTCCGGGGATGCTGATCGGGGTCTTGCCGCCGTGTGCCTTGTACGCCTGGTTGAACTTTGAGGCGAACGATTCAGCTTCGTCCTTTCTGCAGGAGTTTCCGCAACTCGCTTGCGTTGGGTTCGAAGAATGGCTTGCATTGGCAGCGGCGGGTGATGGAGCGGCGGGTGATGGAGCGGCGGGTGATGGAGCGGCGGGTGATGGAGCGGCGGGTGATGGAGCGGCGGGTGATGGAGCGGCGGGTGGCGGCTCGAATTCGGACGTACTGATCGGCCGTGGATCGGAAAAATGTGTATCTAGCAGTCCTAAAATCCGTGAACGGTGTCTCATATTAGCAACAGCTTCAGAAATCAACAGCTTGAGAAATCAACAGCTTGAGAAATCAACAGCTTGAGAAATCAACAGCTTGAGAAATCAACAGCTTCAGAAATCAACAGCTTCAGAAATCAACAGCCCACAGCGCGAGCGGTCCCCCTATCTAACGGCTTCCGTAACCAACAGCTTGAGGAATTAGCAGCTTGTGGAATCAACAGCTTGTGGAATCAACAGCTTGGGAAATCAACAGCCCACAGCGCGAGCGGTCCCCCTATCTAACGGCTTCCGCAACCAACAGCTTGAGGAATTAGCAGCTTGTGGAATCAACAGCTTGGGAAATCAACAGCCCACAGCGCGAGCGGTCCCCCTATCTAACGGCTTCCGCAACCAACAGCTTGAGGAATTAGCAGCTTGTGGAATCAACAGCTTGTGGAATCAACAGCTTGTGGAATCAACAGCTTGTGGAATCAACAGCTTGGGAAATCAACAGCCCACAGCGCGAGCGGTCCCCCTATCTAACGGCTTCCGCAACCAACAGCTTGAGGAATTAGCAGCTTGTGGAATCAACAGCTTGAGAAATCAACAGCTTCAGAAATCAACAGCCCACAGCGCGAGCGGTCCTCCTGTCCAACGACTTCCGTAACCAGCAGATCAAGGAAATCAACACCTCACAGCGCGAGCGGTCCCCCTATCCAACGACTTCCGTAACCAACAGATCAAGGAATCAGCGGCACAAAACCGCGAGCGGCTAACCCTTCCGGGGGCTGCTCGACTGCAAAACGGCTCAAGGAGGTAGAGCGGCTACAATAGTAAACAGCTCGCGCGCAGATAAACGGCTTAGAAAAGCAGAGGGAGAGAAAAAATCGAGCGGTGTTCATTCCACTGCACTTTTCCAGAGGCTTAGTCAGAATAACGGCTAATCTGCGGCAAATTTGCGGTTAAGCTGACTCAGCATACGACGCTATAGTAGCAGGTTGCGCATGTGCTGCATACCTACCTAGGTATGCGAAGCAACAAGACTACAAGTGGACTTACCCGATATCATCTAGTGCGGGCATGATATACCTGACCACGTTTCTGTCGGCATGTCCTCCTCAGCTTTGCCTCGCAGGCCGCATGCATATTCCTACTCGTACCGCCCTATGAGCCTCCCGGGAAACAGTTTTGCAGGTATTCAGCTGAGGCAAGGTCATGCCCTGGTTGGTTTCCCAAGGCGAGGAGAGCCGGGCGGACGATGTATAAACCATCGAGAGCATTCTTCCTGATCTGCCACTTACATATAGTGTGCCCGAATATATGCCGATCGGATCCTCGGCGGAGCAATCTAATAAGTGGCATGCTGGATGCAAGATAAACGCATGCACGCACAAGTGGTCGAGATGAAAACGTACCAGTGCGGAACTACTATGTAGATACCTATGGCATCAAAGATATAGGTATCCTGTCACCCGCTTCTAGTTGCTAGATCTTGGACGAGATTCGCCAGCCCTTGCAGTCCTGTGGTGTATGGGAGAACTCGGTAGGATCCGTTGTGTGACCGATTCACGACTGATCGCCATGCAGAGCTAAAACGATGACTCGCAATATAAATATCGTATGCTACTACACTACAGAATACTTATTAGTAGGTTGTTCTGGGATCTGCCAATGAGGTCAATTCCCTTGATAGAAAGTTGTGTCGGCCATACCTGGCTAACTCAGTGCCCAAGGGGACATGTTAAATGTGGGTTCCAAGTTGAGAAGATGCGAGTAACCTCGTAGTTGACTAAGTACAACTACTCAAGGTCAATAATCCAACTTGGTACCCTCACCGCAGGCCGGTGCATCGGATCACTTTTCAAACGTCTAGGTACACTACACTACCTAGATAGATCGACATTGGCAGGACCCCGATCACGGATATGTATAGTAAGTCTTATCGAATGTGTGGCATACGTGTGACGCTCCTCGTTCGTGTTGCTAGTATGTGGGCCACGTCCAGATACTTCATCTCCGAATGAAGATACCTCTCTGCACCGCTATTAGTATCGAAGCTCGGTCTCGCAGGAGTTGTACCCGCAACAACCGCTCGCCTCCTCGGTATTATATCGGCTTCTGTAGCCACTGGCACACCCATGGAGTGCGCATTGGTTCGAACGGCTAGGCTGTGTTTTGCCCCATACCATGATGTACGGAAAGTCACGATTCGATCGTTGCCCTGGGAAAATGGCGTGAGATGTATGGCACCACTATCATAAGATATCACACGAGTGCTGTGGCTCAATAGTCCTACTCTCCGCAAGGCTGCCAAGAGAATCCTACAGTATAAGCCAGCGATGTGTCGCTCCCGACTCGCTCATCTGCCCGGTAGATGCACGCATCCAAATGTAGCCGGTTATCGTAAGATTGGAGTCCATGAGACCAATGCGCGCCCCAAGCGAGCCACACGTGAAAACCCTCCCCACTCCATCTTGTCCCAAGGGCTGGTGAGATGTCAGAACGGAAAATGAGATCTTCTACCGTTCAAATCATTCCTTTCTTCACCTCGTCCCGCCTTTCTTCCCACAGTGTCTTCCCTGTGCAAGAACAGACCGTTTTGTCATTATCCCACATCCCCGCGCTCCTAGCGATGACGCCAACGACGGTGTTTTCGTCATTCGTTAGGTTACCCTGAGGTCCTTCTTCTTGTCTTGAAAGAACCATGGCGTGGCCAATCACCTCCCAAACCTGCATAGGATGGTCTAAGAAGACTGCACCGCGGCCATCCTGCCCGACTTCCACCGAGCCCAGGAAACCTCGAGGCTCCGTTGAGTCACTACCGCCCACCCACATAGGACCCGTAGATGTTGCTCCGAACTTCAGATCGCCATACTCTCGAATGGTGGCATTATATTTTCCGGGCACAACTCCACGCACCGTCAAATCTATCAGTGTCGTATTGACAGACACTTGTACCATGCGAGCCAAACCTCTGACTTCTCTATCGCTAACTGCTGAATCCTTTGTTGAGGCTTCAGGGTCTGACGCAGGCACCAAAGCATCTCCACCTCGTTCGTTTCGATGATATGTCTCGAGGATACATACAGCTGCACCTGTTGATCATGATCCAAAGTAATTGCAGTCAGTGGACTATTCATAGACGCTGAATGTGCGGTGTATCTTGTCTCGAACCCGTATGTAGCAGCGTGGCAAATATGAGCCATTAAACTCACGAAACTCAAAACCAAGGTGAACAGGCAGGCCAGGCGAAAGGATGCCCATTCTGTATCAATCGCGAAGGAAGGAGGCAAGGGGCATAACTCACTGTTTGATGTTCCTGATCCTCGTAAAATGGCGTCTCGCCCTGTGGCTTCAATAGCGGTGACGATGGCCGACGGCGCAGCTGTTGAGACAAAACATCAGATGTCAGCTACCAAAACCTCAGGTTCACAAAACGAAAGGCTCATCTCCCTCTCTCTTTTCCCCTTTTCCTTCCCTCGCACATAGATGAAGTAACTAAGCACAGGCAACGGGATGGTCACCCTCATCTTACCCGTTCCCTTAACTGCGACCAATTGATTCTCTAGATTGGCGTCGACGCTAATGATCCCGTCAAGGCGTAACAACGCGTCTGAAACGGACTGGACACAAGAGTCGCAGGTCATAGGCACAGCGAACAGGGTCTGTAGTATCCGTTTGTATGTTTCATCAGCTCTCGGTCTTTTAACGCAAAAGGAGAGGAAAAGGAAATAAAAAGAAAAGAAAAATAGTCAACATCGCTTATGTCGGAGAACCAAACCCCGACGGATCACACTGCATTCGTCGGAAGTGCTCGAGAGAAATGAGCGTACTTGGGGCTCTAACGAACCTCAAACGGAGTTTTGACTTGGCTTTGCGCCATGGTGTCGATAATGTGGAGAGCGGCGGCAACGACGCAGTTTATTTTGGTCCGTCACGATGCAACGAGTGAGGCTATGATGTTACTACAAGTAACGGGTCCAAGAGTAGTACAAGTGGTGGTTGTCGCAAAAGATAGATTGTCGAGATACCTAGAGCATGTGCCTAACCTCAGAACTGGATGATCGCAGACTGCTTTGAAATCGAGTGATCTGCTTTACCCTACCTAGGTATTTTCGGGTCTAATATACTGTTCGGCCACTTGCCTATTCAAACATCCTCCTGTGACTGCCAAGTGTTGGAGAAAAAAGCAGTGTGGCCGAGCAGCGTAGTAGGCCGAACAACATGCGTAGGAGGCATGCAAAAGGGGAAGCTTCCCCGTGTCCGCTCCCGGACCAGGTACTATAATCAAGCATCAAGCACATAGCTGTCAACACGACAAGGTGTTTACAAAGTAACTACTGTCCTACCAATGTTTTTAAACGCGACTACAATATAGCACAATGGTAGTCTGTAGGTCTGCTACCTAGGTAGTTAACTATTCCGCACACATGATGAGCATAGGTATACCTAGGTACAGATCACAGTCTGTACCTACGGTTCATCGGTCGGCCGCCGGGACCGGAAGTTGGAACACTGCCAAGGTCGCTGGATTTGGCCCACCATGTTATTTTGCCTCCACCTTGGTCGGCCACCCCACCTAACTAAATGTCAGAAATGTCGCAAGTACTCGCTATAATCCACAAGTGGCCGAGCAGGGTACGTGGCCAACCAAAGCTGGTAACTCCTTATGCGTTTATCGATAGAGACCTATCCACGTGATTCAAGGTCCAAATTCTACCTAGGTAGCTCAAGCTGTACTTGCGGGAGCTCCTTGGCATCTCAACCCTCTATGAGCTGAGATCTCGACAAGAATCGTCGGAATGCCTATAGACACCAATTGACCAACCCATTCCGAACAAGCCACCAAACCACGAGCTTTCCGCAACGGAGGAAAGTAATTGATCTACCGATAAAGGGGGGAGCGGCTCCCTCGAGAGCGCCAACATGTCACAGACTATAGGGCTTGTAAGTGGCATACCCGACCCGTTCCGTCCCAACTACGCCCACGATCCCGGACCGCTGTCCGACAAGCCATGACATTCAGCCCAGATCTACTCACACGCGCGATTCCAACCTCCAGACAAAGCTAGCCTACTCAAGAGCATGGCACCAAATCTCCGCCTCGGCACCACACCCAACGCTCTCCACGCAACCGAACGTAACCCCCCCCTCGCTAGGCCGTCTGGCCTCGCGGATCGCCACGATCCTGATGGGCAAGCACAAGCCGATCTGGGACCCCTCGACGGACTGCGGCGACTACGTCGTAGTGACCAACTGCGCCGCGCTGCACGTAACAGGCCGCAAGAAGTGGCAGAAGACGTACTACCGGCACAACACCCGCCCGGGCTCGCTGCGCGCCGTCACCATGGACGTGCTCATGGCCAAGCACGGCGGCGCCGAGGTCCTGCGCAAGGCCGTCTCCGGCATGCTCCCCAAGAACCGACTCCGCGACAAGCGTCTCGCGCGCCTCAAGGCCTTCGAGGGCGACGCCCACCCTTATAAGCAGAATCTCATGCGGTTTGGCGGTGTGCGGGTTGGGCAGGAGGGCTGGAGGGAGGCGGCCGCGGCTATTCGAGCGGCTGATGGTCAGCGGTTATAGTCACGAGGTGTCTCTTTTATTTTCTGTCTCGATAAAAACAATAAAAAGGAAGAGCACCAGCAGGGTATTGGCATTCGTTCATTGCCTCTATATTGGCTCATCTATCTTGTGGCTTTCGCTGGTTGGCCATGTATACCTGGGTTGTACTACAATGTGAAGGCGTACGGCGGAATTTATCATGAGATGAAATGTTTTATTAACATATCTCACGACAATTTTAGAACGGAGCATTGAGTGACTAGTGTAATTTAACTGAATCAGCAATACACACACCACCACCGCCTTTTTAGGTCCAAAGCACGGCATCAAAAACAGTTTGTTTGGCAATCATTAGCAATGCTCGGTTGATTTCGGTATCTAGGTAAAAGCGGCAGTATTGTAAATGCCAGCAAATCGCGATTTGTTCCGGAGCCACAGACATAGGAATTACCCCAAGCATAATTATCCGAGTCGGTATAGAAAGCCAAGAGCCATCACACTACGCCTTTTTTATTCATGACCAAGTATCGAAGATACGACTGGATGAGAAGGGTGATTAAGAACGCGAGACTTCGCAGTGAATAATGCCGTTGGGTCCTGATTGTGGAATGTACACTTCAGCATCCTTGCCGGTATTCTTGACGCCCTTGTGCCATGAAAGATCTGCCATGGAGAATTTAGGGTTAGCATGTTACGACCTGTCCAAGACTACGCCGTTTGCCTCGAGGCGGGAGAAGAAGTAAAATTATAAATATTCAATGCACCGACAGACAAAGCCAAAACATACCGATCTCAAAGTAGTGTTTATTGGGCAGTGCAATGGAGACAGAAGCAACCTCGGGCGCGGCCTCGAGGATCTTCTCGCACATCTTGTACATAGTGTTCTGGACTGAGGGACTGCTCTCCTCGGCGAAAGTCCGCGTGGTGATCGCGCGGGAATCGTCAAAGGCCTTGTCAAAGATGGCGACACGGTCATGTAGAGCCTGCAGGGAAGGGATAGTCTTCCACGTCCATTTAGCGTTGATCTCAGTCGACAGGATGCGGTCCCAGGTCTCGGGCAGGGTAGTAAACTCGTCCCGCACGAAACCGTGGAATTGCGATTCCGTGCTTTTAAGTACAAGCAAGCCGGCAATCGAGCTGCTGATATTGATGCCGTCCGCGCGCGACACTCGTGCCGCGACGTTGCGCGTTTCCTCGCCGTCCTGGTAGAAGCTGTGCGGGTGCGGCTTGCTATCGATGTTCATCCGCGTCCATCGTTTGACCGAGATGTCGATGCTGGCCACGTTGATGTGCGGGTATTGGTCTAGGAAATGCTGGCCCAGGGTGCTGGCGAAGAGCTCAGGCGGATTCACGGGATGTTCCTTTGCCTTTATATAGATAGTGTTCTTCATGGAATCCGTTGCCACTACCAGAGTGTTGTCCGCCTTTGTGTATGCCTCGTCAATGTTGCCCTCCAGCAGGCAGCACACGGTCATCTCCGTTACCTTATGAACGCCCGCGGCCTCATCCCGGTCCACTTTGAACACGCGGACATTCTCCTTGCCGTATCGTGCCGAAGAGAGGACAGGCATGGCGATGTACGTTAAGAACAGTGCAGAAAAGATGTGTGGTAAGTGGATGGGTTCCGGAGACCAAGAAAAGAAGGCGGAAAGAAAGAGGGCTGATTCTCGAGAAACCCGTTCACCTCAAGCTCTTATTCAAAGCCTGACTGTCCTCCTCTGCCGTGACTCACGGAAATGAAAAGAAAGCCGATCTGCTGCGGCGTGTTCCGATACTTTCGAGATTGAGCAGGGAAGTGCCTGTATATATAAAGCAGCCGAGTGACTGACAATAAGGACGGAGTGATGACCACGGTGAGTTTATAAAGAGTTCTGTGAAACTGCAGGCATGAGGTTATTCAGAACGGCAAGAAGAACACGGGTACAGAGAGACGTACTGGGCGAGAATGCGATGGAAGTTGAATCCGTGATAAAACGAGGCGACGCCGCTGCTGGTTTTATATTGGCCGGATGTAGTTCTCCCTCGACCAGATGATGGCCTTTTTCTCTTCGAATCACAGACTGGTTCAGTATGGCGGGAGATGTGATCACCTGAAGACCAATTGACGTCGGGGACCGCGCCAGGAATGTTGTTGGACCCGAATCAAAGAGCAGGAGGTGGCTCACCAGAAAAGAAGCAGGCTTTCAGAAAGAACGGGGTGGGTCCGGTACTTGCAGTGAACCTGCGCGACGCAGAGGCAGTACATGTTCTGCATCGGCGATTGAACCGGCGAATGCCATGAGCGAGTATCTGGAGGTGCACGTCGACCGAGAGGCAGGCGTAGTCCGTGTGCCGAGCAGAAGTACAGCGCAGGTATTGTCGGAGAACTCCTTCAACTGCAGTCTCTCAAGCCAGTTCCTTCGCACCTTCCCCCCCATCTCCGCAGGTGATCTCCGCAGCGGGTATAAATCGAAGAGGTCTCATCCCGGAAGACGCCGCCTCCCACTAGGGATTCGTCGAGCCTCCCGGGAGTTGCTTGAACTCCCACTCCCCTATTTTGCTACGATGCATTACCATTGGCCCACACGCTGTGCTTGATGATGTCCTCTATTAACCTTCTATTCTGTACGGAATATATTGCGTGCATCTTGAGGGTTCTTGGCATCGAATAATGCCTAACCTTGCCATGTACTACCTATGTAAATGTACTCGGTAAGAGCCTAATTATAGGTACTATGTAAGTTCATCACGGATCCACAGTGCGAGAAGCATCGGCACGTTATCTCGTTTCGGGGCTGGTCCGCTCGAATCTGACTCGGAAGTCGCGTTTACTAATAGGTACTTACCTACCTCCCTACTCCTTACATCTGATCGGCAGCAAGCATATTATGTAAGTAATTCGCTGTATTATGAAGTAAGTTCATCTCGGCAGTCGTTTCATCAAGTCGTATCAAACCCCGAAGGAAAAAAGGAGAGGGAAACAAAAGAGCGTCGCCTTTTCAGTCGAGGGGTTCCGACGTCCAGAAGACCAACATCCCTGAACAATATATCAACTATGAAATCTCCCACATTATACACTACATCTATAGATGATACAAACTGCCGGACACTGGATATCCTATTTCCATGGTCAACTCCGCATACGTTGTCTGCTAAAGTGGGCATGTGCCGTAGGTTGGTGTACAGTTTCCAATCACACACAGAAGCTCGCAACGGTTAGTCAAACTGTTGCAGCACGAGCCAAATACCGAGCCGATGCAGGTATAGCCGTACTTTGGCCCACACGTCCCATCTTGCGAGATTGGCTTGACAGTCGAGGCCGGTGCCGATGTAGTCGTGGTGCTTGTTGTGGTGGTGGAAATAGTGGAGGAGGTGGAGGTGGAGGTGGAGGTGGAGGTGGAGGTGGTGGAGGAGGTAGTTGACGAGGATGAACTGCTGCCGGTCGTGGTCGTGGTCATGGTCGTGCTGCTAGTTGTGGTTAATCCCTGGTTGCTGTCAGCATCATGGCGAGCAATGCGCCCCGTTGATTGAGGTACCTTATGAAGTAGGGGAAGCCGATACCTTGCATCCGCTTCCGAATTTCGGTTGGCAGCCAGTCAAGCAGTAGTCGTCGCTGCTTCCACAGTAGTTGTATCTGGAATGAGGTTAGTATACTTCCAAAGTAGAGTCGTCGCTAAATTGCAGCAGATAACGGGCTTCGGCGAGTCATTGAGAACGATGGCAGACGGGACAAACACTCACTGGGAGCAGCAATTACCATATGTGGAGCCGTCACACGTAAACCCGTTGCCACAAGTCCCGTCCACCGAGGGTTGGAGACTACCAGTTGGTGCTGTCCCCGATGTAGAAGTCGCCAAGCACGACCAGGTACCGGTCGGAGCACGGGTGGTGAAGGTGTAGCTGGGCACCGGCTTACTGCCAGCTCGGTACCAGTTCTCAGGAGGATCGCCGAGGCACTGCCCTACGGTCACCGCTGTGTATCCATGGTTGAAGAGCGAAGCGAGGATATAGTCAGTGAGGTTATATACAGTCTGATAATGGATGTCGTGTTCGATTTGCAAGTAATCGGTTTGGCACGGATTGGTCCCCGCGACAGCCTGGTCCCAGATGTTCTTGCTGACCTGGATCTGGTTCGGATCGTCGTGTAAGTAGCCCTCAGTATCCAAATCAAAGTATGTCACATGATAACCCCAATTAGCCAGCTGAGACCCGCAACTATTCGACGGGCAGATCGAATAAGGAGGCCTACCCAGCAGTCAGCACCCGGCATATCTCACCGTGGTGTCACGGCACACATACCGCATGTAGGTTGGGAAGTAGCCGAGAATGTCGTTCAGTGCGATTTCATTCCAATAAATCTGATTTTGGAACTGGGTCGTGCTTAACTGGCTGTAGTTCTGGTGAGACCATGTATGGCTCGCGATCTGATGCCCTTCGGCCGCCATGCGCTATTCTTTGTGAGTACCTCTTCCGATACCTCTTTGGCTGGAAAGTCTCACCTTGATAACAGCTGGCCAGGGGGTGCTGGGGTCATTAATTTTGCCCTTGTGTAGGTTGTTGCCCGTTATGAAAAACGTGGCCTTCGCTTGATATTTCTGCGCGGCATTGTCAGCAATCCTCCTGAGGTTGTGATGGAAGATGCTGTCCTGCATACCGCAAGCTTGTCTAGGAGATCGTTTGTGTAATTCCCCGGGCCATCGTCAAATGTCAGCGCGATCTGGGCGTTGTTTACGCAGTCGTATATCCCAACGCCTCCGTAAGGGATGCTTCCGAGCTTCGGTCGTGCGATCTTCGATGTGTCAGTACCGGATGGCTTCTGGTTTCCGTCACACCCGGGGCCATAATTGATTTGACAATCAGGTGCTGAGCAGTAGTCTACACCTTTCCCACACCAACTTGTAGCCCAGTCAGCACAGATTGCGAGAGATTATTTCGCTCGTCCCCTAGGACTACTCACCCCTCGATTGAACAGCAATACCCTGCCGCACAGGAGCCGTAGCTGGCACCGCATTGCCCACCTGTGTTCTGCCTTTCCTGAATATCTCCGCGTTCCTCCGAGTTACCTGCATGATGGCGTCCCTCCAGCGACGGGCCCTGTTCCCATCTTCTTTCGCCCCGCAAGTCCCTTAGAAACTTCCGGGCGCCGACAAGCTTTGGTACAGGATAGCCATTTAGATCGGCGTGGGCAATCGTATGGCCAGCACAAAGTGCCAGTGAGATAGCACTGAGGAGCCGCATCGCTTGGAAAGAGTGTGATACCGAATATATACACTAGAGATTGATTATAAACCGATAAGGCTATATCACCATTGAGCGCTAGCCGACTTGAACGAGAGACGGAAGAAAAGGACGCAGGCAAGAAGAAGCGAGGCAACTCAAAGCCAAGCACTGGAAACTGGGGGACTATCGCGAAGATATACATGCGCAATGGGATGCATTATTCGCTACCGCAGCTGAAAACCCGGTTTACGGGGAATAAATGGAACCACACCCTGACTCCAAGGGGAATGCGATATTACCGGATACTGCCGTCATGGCCGCACACTCGCATTACGAAGGCTCCGGCGATGGTACGGTGGCAGGCCAATGCAGACGTGCCCGCCAGCACGTACTATGTACGAACCTGAATGCGGTTGCAGCGCATGGCGAGCCAAGTGGCGTATCACTGGTCAGTCGCAGATCCCTGGAGAGAATGCGAGATTCTAGAGGCGCCTCGAGGAGGAGGGGAGGGCGGAGCTATAGGTATTAGATGCCAGGCGGACCTGCTGAAGGCAACATGCAAAGACAGATAAGCGATCTAGACTGTGTTGACTCGCATGCGGTATATCAGCCCCTGAGGCCTGATGATTTCAAGCGATGCCGTGATTGAACCGCCTGACTACTTCGTAGGACGCATCGACAAACCGCAGTCAGCACGGCCATCGCTGGCAAGCATCCCACGAAGACAACCGAAGATCATGGGCATATTGCGAGCCAACCCGCCCAGGGCCCGGTGGAAAGCAGCGTCAGATGAGAAGCACGTGTTTTCGTTGGACGCGCCACTGGTTGTCAACGAAAACTGCCTACACAAGCGCCGGCATTTGTCGCCTACTGGGAAACACCTTCAACGGCGCAGGCATACTACCGAGCATTACTGAGACATGGCGCCTGGCAGAACAAGTCTAACCCTGAATGGAGATGAGATGAAGGGGGGAGGGGGGCTGCCAGATCTCACTACACATTTACTCCGGATCATAAATGCTGTGGCCGCCAAGCTTCCGCCTCACCGACGAGGGATGTAAGCGAGTTTGGACCGGGCGGCTTTGGATTCGAGCCGACAAATGCGAATTTGGAGGCAAACAGGAAAACAGCACGACCACTTCCCATGCATAAATACCTAAATTGCCGAGCATGACTGGATTGCTTGATGCGTTGTCGCACCGCTCTGTGCCCGTCCAGCGCTTCGCAGAGTCACGGCAGCAGGAATTATATTGACTGCAACGGGATCGTCACGGCTTCATAGCTGCACTGCAACTTGATGTCTCACCCGACGACCACCCTCTCGCAAGAAATAGATACAAATACAATATACATACATATGTATGTATGCGTGTGTGTCCATTGGCCTCCTGTAAGTTGGGGCATCCATGAGGACTTTCCTCTCATTCCCGAGCTGACAAGTCACGACTACGCAGTTGCGCCAAGAAACCACCTGCAGGCGCCGACGAACGAAAGCAACGCCCTCGAATTGGAGAGCGTCAATGTGCATCGGAGATTGGAGCCAGATAAGCAGACTCGGTACCTGCGAGGAAATGTATCATAATTAACAGACTCCAAGGGAAAAGGGGAGGGAGCGACGGGAATATCTTCGAATCAGACACCCTTTCCTACGCACCCACCAAGAACGCTTTCGCTTTCCGACGAGCTGGACAGAAGACCGTTCCGCCATGTCTTCTCGCTTCGAGACACGCATGGGAAGGTGGCGACAGAAAACGTCAAGCGAGATGCGAGTCCCGACGCTTCTTTGGCGAACGCCCCCAGATTATTACCTGCTTTTCCGCACAGAGGCGTCATTCGCCTCGTCCAACTTGTCTCCAAAAATACGAGTGAGCGGTAGGTACTTCGTAGGTATTCTAAAATTGTCTCGCGAGCTACCCTTGATTTGGTATTCATGTCATGTAAGAGGCGGTTTGGTGGCTTTCATGTTGGATAGCGCACATTTTGTCTTTGCCCATCGTTCAGTGCCGCCAGAAGCTTTGTCCACGGGGTAATCATCTGCCGAATACTCGTGAACTGGGAAGCATAGTGGTGTTGTAGTTCGCAACTACGTCTCGAGTAGGCAGTATCTCGTCTTACCTACACACTCCTTCGTCGAGGGTAAATCTCCGTTACTCTGGCCTGAATGACTGTCTAATTATATATATGCCTAGAGGCCACTTCTGAGTTGATCGTCATCCCTTCAATAATTGCCTATTATCGGCGAGGATATATCCAAATGGAGACACACCAACATACCAGTAGACCTACCGACAGCTCTGGGAATCTAGTAAAACTACCTAGTATAAAGCGTGCAACGGAAGACCATCTATAGAATGCCGCAAGAAATGTAACACGGAATCGCTCAACAGAGAACCAAGCAAGTAGATCAAGGTCCTACCTATAACTGAAAGCCCGGTCTAAATATACATATCGAGTAAGCAAACAAGACGGTGGAAGTAAACACTGGTCCTAGTTCAGTTCAGCTCAGCTGACCCGATTCGACAACCGTTCCCCCAAATCCCAACGCCTCGCTGAGCCTGCAAAGAGCAAATAGACCGGCCTATATTATGCATGGCGTCCACCCCCTCCACGGCCCCGACTCCAACGCTGACTTTACCTTCCTCAATCGCGCCGTCCAGCTCATCACCTAGCACTTCAGCTTCACGTCTGAGTGAGCTTAGCAAAAGATGACCTTTTTCGCAAATCTGGATCCTTCCGGACAGCGTCCGCGCTCCCGCGGCTTTACATCCCTGACGTGGGCTCATCACATCCGGGATATATTCATCCTCGAACGCCAGCTGACGCTCCTAGCCCGCGGCCACTTTCGCGCCCGGTAAGACCCACAACCAAGACCGAACCCACTCGCCCTCGGGTCCTTGTCGTTGTAATATCTAGTGCGCCAGGAATCTCAATACGCGCACCGACAGTGGAACACACGGCCTCGACAGTCCGCGATCGCCAGAGAATCAGATTCCGCAGCTCGCGACAACTTGAGCAGCCACTCCGTGCCCGAAAAGAATCAGTCTAGAAGCGTATGTCCAACAGGACATACAGGACCGAAGTTTCTCCTTCCTATCGACTTCCCACGTGCTGGGCAGTACTAGGAGGTCGAGTTTGCCGACGGCCTGCTGTTGAAGCGAATAGCAGGAAGAGTAATACATTGAAGGCATAGACTACCGCAGCATAGCTATATGAGTCCATGGACCATAATACTAATGGCAGCTGCAAGATGCCCCATGCCGGTATTTAGGGCGATCTTCCGCGCCAACGTACCCGAGACTGCTGCCCCGAGACTTAAGATGACGCCGGCCATGAACGTAGCTAAATATGTGCCAGATGACCGCGATGTGAACTGAAAATGAAATAATAAGGGCGCTTTCGCGGAACCAGGGCTATGCGTCGTTCAGGTTATCAACCGAGTTGTGTATCCAATGCTACCGCCGAACCTTATACCTTGGTAGAGGGTAGGAATGTTTGTCTCTTCGGAATGAAGCCGCTCACATTGTAATCATTCACGGCTGAGAAAACTGTGAAGATCACAAGATAAGTCCAGTGTGCCTGTATTTTGCGAAATTTCTTTTTTTTTTTTTTTTTTTTTTTGGTAGATACATGCCCAATGGCAAGGATTTTCTTCATATACAATTGATCGTACACCAAAACAAAGCCGTCAATAATTACTCTTGGAGTTGCGTTCTTGATTGTAACTGGCTACTTGTAGCCTTCTGGTATCGTCGCGAGTGTGAGGCGTTCATAGCGCCTCACCCACAATATTGCCAATAACGCCGCCCATTTCGCCGAAAAGAATGCCGCTGAAGATGCTCTCACCCATGTCTTCCGCCCAGTGGCCCGAATCTTTGAGCCGTTGCTTCCACAAGTCTTGATCTTTTTTTTCTAGATTCTCCCAAGGGGTGGCCGGTCCGTGGGCTTCTTCGTCATGAATGCCAACGTGCAGCCCCGGGAGGCCGTTCGGCCCGACAGCTCCTAAATCGTTGTGTTTTATGATGAGCTGTTGCGAGTCACGTGCATTGACATCCGATATCAGCTTCTGAATATTATTTTGTTCATCCTTCCCAGACTCCTTGATCCTCGGGACTTTTCGTATCGGCACTGTCCATGAAGCCGGAAGATATTCCCGAACACCAAGAATAGGCTCCCCGATGTGTTTGGCTTCAAGTAGAATCTGGCCGACGAGCATCAACGTGATCAAGATAAGTGACACCAATGTAATGGCAGTGGCTGGAGATTCGCCTTTGGACTTGAGTGCGACGACGTAACGCCAAGACGCTGGAAGTCTCCTCGCCTCGGCGGACGCCGACTTGTTGACGTGCTTCTTGATCGGTATACTATGAACTACTGTTGAGCAGCCGACCGATACACTCGCGAGCTTCACGCAAAGCTCTGAGGATGACTTGGCTGATCCCTTTGGTGGCGCAAAGGTGGAGATAGCTAGGTTCGTAATGCTCGAGGGGTGAACAGATTTGAGGACCTGGAACGGGGCGAGATCGGCCAAGACTTCGGAGCCGAAAGCGCTCTTATGCTCCAGAGTATAGAGCGATATCGAGGCATCGTTTCCGGCGACGGCGATAACAAACTGAGCATCACCCTGCTTATCTGACGGCGATGCGACGGGCGACAGGTTTCGCACTGCTATGCTTGTGGCTTTGGATACGCTGCTGGGCAGCTTAGCACGGATGGCCAACCGAGCGCTCTCCTCGTCTTCTGGCAGCCTGAGACCATGCAAAGCGACACCCCGAGACTTGGGATTGTTCACAACAGTGATAAGAAAGCCTGGCGTCAAGTAGCGAAGCGACTTGAAGGCTGCCTTGACAGTTTCTCCTTCCTCGGGCTTGATAGTATATATACACTTGGGCTCAGATACCTCGTTCTTGGAGACTTCAACAGTAAATACCTCGTGGTCGTCACAGTAGGCAAGTTGATACGTGTCGGGGCCGGTCTGAATCACGTCGAGATCCATGGCTTCCATACGAGGATCCAGCCTGCCCCTAAGTTTCCACCGTGGGCTGTTAGTGCTGGGTACATCGAACAGGACGATTTGAGGCTCCTTAGACAAGCCGGTGGCAGCAGCGCCTATGCGCGGGGAGGATTTGATGCCCTCGTGGGCGGGGGAGAGCCTAAGGATCCGCTGGTAAGTATCTTTGTCCTTATGCACGAACAGCGCATCGCGCGCGATCTCGGAGAATTTTACACCGCTGGTCTTGGCCGACTTGCCTGGTTGGGCGATGGCTAGCGTGCGCAAGTGCTTGTTCAGGCCTTTGGTGGCATCCTCGGGGTTCGAATTGACGCCAGCTAGGATGGTTGTCGTGGTGGGTTTATCTTTCTGGGGGCCGACGACAACAAGCGACATAACATTGTCCTCGTTGGCACTCAGCTCGAGTTCCGTGACCTCGGCGAGTTGTGTCGCATCGGATGTGTCCAGGAGAGTCTACAAATACGGCGGAGCGGATAGCCAACAGTCAGCCAGCCATGCGCTTTTGGTCACATGCCGTAAGCGGAAAGACGGGACAGTGTGGGAAGACAGCGGACAGGGAGGAGACAAAAAAGAAAGAAAAAGGCGAAGGAAGGGAAGAACCACGAAGAGCGAAGAGCGAAGAGAAAGCCTCTTACAATCTTATTGCCAACTCCATGGCGCCCTGGGCCACCACCGCCAGCAACGACAAGGTGATGGGGATCTACAAAGTCGCAGCAGTACAATGGGTATGTTAGCTGGATGCTGGCGGCGGGTATCTGCGGTTTCACCATGGTCGGCCGCTATGGTTAACGGACAAAATGAGCGAATGACTGGAGGAAGAAGGATAGGCCAGAATGAGGGATGGATGAGACTAGGCAGACAGGGAGACGAGATTCATGGGATATTAAGAGAGGGATGCGGGTATAAGCACAAGAGCATTGACATTACGATGCACAGCAGACGGCAGGACACGGGGATATATGGAGCGTAGGTAGCGCGAGCGAGAAGTACCTAGGCGGGTGGACAGATATGTCGGGATGTTGTTGGCGATGGTACGAAGTAATGAAGCGTGAAAGTAAGGGCGTCCTTCTGTAAAAGGAGCCACGTAGCGTGGTTTAGCTTCCCTGGGGTACAGTTTGTACGGAATGCTCTCAGTGGATACTAGGCTAAGCCTTAGGTACCTTGGGGAGCTGTCTCGTGGCGCTTGATAGGCAGCCTTACTGTGAGTGACGGTGCATAACGTGCATCGCCAGCACGCTATAGGTAAGTTAGGTACCTATCTAGTGTACTTAGTACCTACACTAAGTACCTAGGTAGTTACCTCGCGCACAACCCACCGCTGACGGTATTTAAGGACCTCGGCGTTCCCTGTGCCGCGCTCGCCGCTTTAACACCTTAGTTCAGAAGCTACTCGTCCGGTATAATAGCGACACAGACGAGTGCACACGATTGATCCTACTCGTGCCGCGCCCCACCTTTATTGGGATTCGCCCGGGCTCACCACCTCACCTTGAAATATATCTTAAGCTCTTCTTTTCTAATAGCTCACATAACATACGTACTCAATTTCCAACTTATCATCTGCTGAGTACGTCCAAATAACAGTCAATCAGATGGCCAGCCTTTAGCTGTTGGCCAATTGTTAGTCAATGCATCTCCATCCCCGAGTTGGATTAATGACAACAGTAAGCGCCAAATCGAGCCCTCGTTTTCCTTATATTCCTCCCTCCCAACAGAAAAAGGAGCTACATTCGCAAACCGACACTACCAAAAGGCTATCAAGGCAAAGGAGGCCTCGGCGTCTGCATTGTGGGCTCTGGCAATGGTAATCATGCCCGATGGCTGCATCGAAAGCCAGACAGCCCTCCTATGCCCTTCTCTACTACCCCTTTCCTCCAAAGGCCACTTGATCCCTTCCAGACCAAGTCCCTATCACCTATACGCTTTCAACCCTTGCAGAGGATGAAATCATACACGAGCTCCCACTTCGCCTTCTCATCGCCCATCCTCTGCTTGAATGTTACAAGCAGCTCCTCCTTGACGGCAAACACGGCGTCATCCCTTATATATTTATCTTCGCGATCGAAGACCTGTGTGGTGAGCGGTCTATACCCATCAGCCGTGACGATAAAATGGATGTGCGCCGGCCGGTACGGATGACGATCAAGTAGCTTCAGAAGGCGGCCGGCCGGGCCGTCAAACGGGATTGGGTACGCCGTGGGACGCAGGGCGTACATTTCGTAGCGGCCATGCTTATCCGTCCGGAACCGTCCGCGAAGATTCATGTCCGGCTGGCCTGAATCCTGTTGCTCGTAAAGCCCGTTAGGGCCGGCTAGCCAGACATCCACGACAGCACCCGCGATGGGCTTGCGGGTTGATGCCGATACTACGCGGCCTGAAATGTGCGCTGAAAGCGGTGCCGCTGCCTTGCGCCAGAGTGACGGTGCCGACGCTGAGATGATGCTGCTCCCGTTGGCCAACAACGGCGCGTCGACGCGGTAAAAGGGCCCGAGGACAGCCGACGGCGTTGCAGTGCTTCTATTGCCGTTTGAGCGTAACAGGCGCTTCGAGGTGATCTCGTCGACTAGTGATTCGAGGCCGAGGATATCACAGAGAAGTTGTGTCTCGTTTCGTTTGTCGGTTGACATTTTGCCGGCCTCGTTGATCTATATATCATATGAACATGCGTGCAAATACAGCAATCCACCACTGCCAGCCAAGTGGATGGGGATAGAGGGAGTAGAGAGAAAGTAGCATCTACGAACTCACCATCTCCAGGCCTGCCATCCACTCCGGGACAGTGAGATGAACCTCTCGCGCGAAGTCGTGCAAATGTCGGAGCAGTGCCGGCATGATCTGCTTTAGCCGCGGATTGGCATGTCGGCCGGTGGCGGCGATGACGTGATTCGTGAAGTGCGGATCATACCGGGTGTCGTTCTCAGTGCCACCGCTCATTTTCACCTATCATCCAGGCTATCATGCAAAATGTCAAACTTGATACCGCGAAGCCCACGTCCCTAGTCGAAGTAAGGGGGAGGGATTAGAACCCGAATCTCCATCGACCACCGGCCCATTTAAGCAAACCCCTTCCGGGCGTCGTACTTATAAACAATAAGCAGAAAAGATAATGATTCACAACAGTGAGTTCATAATCGGTCCCAACCACGTCGCGAATCCATTCATTGCATCTCCCGACTACGTCACCGAGCTTCGCAGAGAGAGTTCCCGGCCGGCGCGACGACCGAGGAGCGGGACGTGACATTGCAGGCAAACACTCGTACGGGAGGTCCCGTGGACACATGAGGTGTTGATCAAAGTTGGACCCAACGTCACAGAGTGAAGGGAAGCGACATACCCAAAAGCATGGGTAGGATATTACTGGATGTGCGTCCAACTATCCGTTGGCCGAACACAAGTGGAGTAGCGTGGCTGCGCGTGGCGCGATGGCTTGCTTTTCGAACTAATATGTACTTTATTTTCTCCTTGCAAGCTTTATTGCTTGTACGTCGTTTGTTGTCATGACTGAGCTGATAGTGTCTCTTTATTCATTCAATAGCGGGAAATCAAGCAGAGAGCGCATGGCAATGCCGGAGGTGCCGCAACAAGGGAATGGCGACGACGAGTTACGGATTACAAACCAGCGATTTGCCCATTCAGCTCGAATACAGCGCACATCAAACATAACAAGGCGGCTATCATGGGCCTTGGCAATCGGGTCTCCCCTCCTCTCGCCTAGTTGCAGGAATTGAAACCACCGTATATCGAGAAACATCAGACTCATAGGACTTATTATATCGCCAAGCAGCTGCCTAAGCAACCGTGCCTCTCATTCAACATACCTAGGTATACCTGATAATACCTACTACCAGTCTTACGTCCGTACCCAGTACGGGCTCAGTCTCGCGGAATCCCAGCAGACAGGCTATTTCCCTGAATCCCTCGCATGGAGGCGACGAGCTAGCTGGCTATGTACCTATTGCTACACCGCCAGGTCCCAGAGCACAATGTCAAATCGCGCCGTGTCGGCAGGTAAGCTTCGAACAAACAAACAACACCAATCACCGAGAAAGCGATTAGTCAGAAACCGTTGCCCGTCGCCTAGTTCAAACGGAAACGGGTCAGCTGAAGCTGCCTTGAAGCGCAACACGTAGTTGTGCTCGTGCTTGTGCTCGTGTTCGTGCTGCAAGAGATCTGTTACACTGTGGACAGCGAACGGCAGCCGTGTGCGAGACAAAAGCCCTACATTTAGGAGTTTGTGATAGGTAAACCACACGGCATGCTGCTGACAGGGGGTGAATATCTCAATGATAGTGAGTCTATCTACCTACTCTTCTTTCGTGCTCTCGATAGTACTTTCAAAACCGCCGTCTATGCCACCTTCGTCATTTTCTGCCGATGTTGTCTCCTCATCTGTACCTGCGTTTGTGCGTAAGAGACCTTGCAGATCTTCCTCGCTGATGATGCTCTCGATGCTCCCCCGCCTGACGGCCGGCCGAGTCTGCCGCCTGCCTTGCTCTATCGAGCGCTCTATCTTCAGCCGATTCGCAATGAACTTAAGTATCGGAAAGGTGCTCTGCTGCCCTTCATGCAACATGCGAGCGAGGCGATCAGGATCGGGATCCGACAGAATCCGCCAAAAGTCGGACGCCTGAGCCCGTGGCCAGATGGTAACCGTACCGCTGAACGGTTGCAGCCATAGCTGGGACCAGTCCTGGCCAAGCGGGCGAGGTAGCAACTCGAGATGCTTCAACACCTTTAACCACTTATTCAGGTCGAGCTTGATGTACTGCTCGGCAGCAGAGCCGAGAAAGCCACCCCGCCAGCCACGGCCCCTGCGGTGTGTCACCGGGGACCCTACCGTACCCCTCGACGAGAAAAAAAATAGCGAGATGTGCGGATTCACCTGGCTGACAATCGTAAAGTTGACGTTGAATTGGAGGTTGAGGGCCTTGATCGGGATGTCCGTCCTCAGGCTCCCATCTTTCCACTTTTGCACCGCGTTAGTAATTCGGCGAAGCACCATGAATCGCGTAGGTAGCAATAGGCAGCACGACATACCTTATGACCGAATGAATACGGAACCAGTGATCCATCTGCGGTTTTCATCATAAGCACAACGGGGTTCAAAATCCCCGGCACGGCGGCGCTAGCTAACACAGCAGACCAAATCACGCAGTTCGGCGACGTCAAGTAATTGCAGAGAATAGTGGGGGAGTGCGGATCAGCCGGGACGCAGGAGACATTAAGGATACGGCCTGTTCTTTCGTATGCCTCCCTGAAGGTCATAGAACCGCGCGACCACCAACTGGCCTGGCGCGCCCAGTCAACGGCATCAAACCGTGCGCCAGTTTTCCACCATCTTGGGAACCACGTAGTAATAGGCTCAGAACAAGGCTTGATACTCTGCGCGAGGGCCGGGACTAGCAACTGCTTGAGTTCTTCGTTCGTTCGGGTAGCTACAAGAGCGGCCACGAGAGCGCCTCCGCTCGTGCCGGTGATAACGTCAGGGAGGAGATCTGCATCAAGCAGCGCCTTGACGACGCCGAGATGGTAGTAGGCGAAGGACTTCCGGCGTGAAGTAGTTAGCAGCCTAGAATATCAATAGACAACGGGCGGGTAATTCGGCGGAAGACGACGCTTCTGAAGAATACTCACAGCTCCGCCGGATAAACACAACGCCGTCCGGCCAAAATTGACATGCATTCTTTTGAACAAGCCACGCTTCTCTTCTAACGGTAGTTGCTGTGAATTTATCAGGAACCGAGTGCTCTTCTCGACTACAAGTCAAGTCAGCGATCAGACGCAGGCGAAGCAGGACACATCTCACGAGCGGCATCCCACCTTCATCTACGAAGCGCTGCACCAAGTTCTTTGTTCCGTAATAAGTTTGGCTGTAGAGCCGAGGATTCTCCACGCCCACAAAATTGTTCTTGACGCAAGCCTCCGTAGTCGCCTTAAGGTCCTCAATAGTTTTCTTGCTACCGCGCCCCGAGGCCTGCGCGCCTTGTTCACGTCCAGGAGCCACCGAGCACCGAGCTTCTTCCTGCTCCGCCGTCTTGCGGCATTTCCGTATCTGCTCATAGACGCGACGCACGGTCTTCGAGTTGTAGTACGCATACTGGTCCTCCTCCTTCCACTGCTCGTTCCCCAGATAGGCATCCATCTCCTTCGCAGCCTGCACCCAGTCGCGATAACTGCTAGTAGCGCGCATATTGCGCCGTAACTTCTCCCGCCGTCCGGTCCAGGCGACGTAATGCTCGTAGAGAAAGATGTAGGATCTCGTGACGAGATAAGCAACGCTGAGGCCGACGATCCACATCACAACGCCGAAGAGGAACGGCCATTTCAGCAGGCCATATAGATATCCCTCGCGGGTCTCGTCTATCGTGCGACGGCCGATGCTGATCTGCTTACGCTTGCGACGCCGTCCGAGCTTGATTTTCCCGTTTATAGGCGCCCAGTCGTTTTGTGCCCTGATGAACATGTTACTCTGGGCGGGAGAGCTGGGAAATCGGGCGGCATCGACGGAACCGACGGAGCCTGATCGTGGGAAGTTACCGCCGCCAGAAGCCCGGTCGTAAGGGCTCAACGGGCTCAACGGGCTCAACGGGGTCGATGTCGCGCCATTATCTGGGGTGGGCGTGGAATCGGGGGCATAGAGAGCTTGGGCGAAGGCCGCGAGGTGTTCTGCGGGGAGAAACTGGCGATCTATATCTGGAAGCCTAGTGTAGTCGAAAGCTTCGGGAGGATAGCCATAATTGTGAGGGCGTTTGGTAGTTAGGAAGGCCAGTATTAATCGTTTAACATCGGCCATGATCGTTAAACTACCGTGAAAGGGCGAGTGTCATGATGATATGAGGGAATGCGGATCGGACTTGACGCCGGCAACATAGATAGATATACGTATGGATAGATGAAGGGCAATAGTCGTCGGGCGGATGTTCAGAGGGTAAAGCGGCGAGATCAGGATCAAGAATTTATGGTCCTGTCAGCGTCGTCATACCGGTATGCCGGTCCCACGAGGAATGTAGCCACCATAAAGGACTAATAAAGACAGCTGATTTCCAATGCAGGGACGTCATTTGTTTATTAGCGTACGTAATAAGGGACCTTTACGTAATTTCGTCCCTCTGAAAAGCATGACTCTGCTAATATAACATCGTTTAGGGTGATAACTTTGCATATACGGACGTACAAACGCCTTTGTATCTTTGCAAGTCCGAGCTCACATAGAAGTAGGTGGGCAGGCAGCTATTTGCAGAATTTACTAGAAGTGCCTGAGATAAGTTACGCAGGGTTATAAGTATCCAGGTTCGGCTAGATAGAAGGTTGCATCGTACCTAGATTGCAGCATAAGAGAAACCAGGCTGCGCCTCAACCTAAGAAATACTAGATACGATGCTTATACTATGCTGCCGTTTACGCGCAGCTGAACATTCAAGGAGAGAAAGCTACTATGTATATATCCATGATGAATGAATGGGTAGTCCAATGGACAGTTCTCTGCGCCTCACAAAATTCATGCTCGGCCGTTCTACTACGTCCCTACACATTCTATATAGATGTAGCTGTTGAGTAACATCGTTTACCAAGGTAGTCTCACTCAGCGATTGCCTCGAGGCCAATCAACACACGATGGCTGTGAAGAAGCCGAGCATTAGATTTGCCTCTTCATCAATACGAAAGGCCACGTAATGCAGTTGAAGTTCTCACGCATGACACTGCTCTCGGTTCAGCTCAGGTGGGAAAAGGTTGGTATTTGGCCCCTCTAGTCATTGACCATTAAAACATTCCAGTAAGCCTGACCAGAGTTAAGAAACAATCAAGCTGCCAGTGAATAAACGCCAAGAATTGCGCACGATATTATCCTTCTCATCGTAGGATTGTACATAGGTATTTGTGGTCGCGCGTGCACCTCAGACGTATTGCGAGAGCCATCTGATACCTTCGCCATATCCTAAACACAAATTAGCACTTATTAGCACATAAGACACAAACAGTATGCTCGGAACAAAGGGCTAGCTGACCTTGTCTCATAACAACGGAGCACATGAAGACTTCAATAGGTCGGATGCCATCAAGAGGAATCTTGCCCTTGCCGGTGGTCTGGTACAGGCCAAGTTCGTGGCGAAGTTGATCCTCAGACACGGCATCCGGGTGGTCGATTTTGTTGCCCAGGATGACGAATGGAACCTTGGAGAGCTCCTCCATGGCTAGAAGAGCGTCGAGCTCGGCTTTGGATTCGGACAGGCGTTCATGGTCCTTAGCGTCAACAAGAAAGACGATACCGTTCACTTCCGGGAAGTAATCTTTCCAGAGACGACGAGCTGCGATGTGTTAAGGCAATTAGCGGCGAGCGACGGCCGTGTACAATGGTTGATTGTTACGGCGTACCTTGCTGGTGACCACCTAGATCAAACGTAGTAAAGCGGACGTTGCCAATAGCCAGTTCCTCGGACGCTACAAGTTGCTTATCAGCGATGCTGGTCTTGGTACAGGGGGGTTCGGGTACGCAAGCGGAAATATCGACAACGTACTCGGATGGAGCGTAGGCTGAAGGATCGCAACGCGGTCGTTCTATAAAATCAAGATTTAGCTCTCTGCGGTCAATCGCCAACGCAATGGAACTGAGCAAAGGTCGAGCGGCGCGATCGGGCCAGAGGGCTCGGAGAAGGCGGTTCAGGTGCGGTGACAAGCTCATGGTGCGATGGGTATCGAACCTTTAGCATATGTAGCAGAGTCGTTTTTCCAGCGTTATCCAGACCGAGGAAGAGCAGCTTGGCGTGCTTGTTCATCAAGCCCAGGGATGAGAGGACATCGTAGACTGATGGGCAGAGCGTCAGTAGATGCAGCGGAAGACCAATGGGAGGGGAGGCGAACACCACTGAACAATCCACATCTTGGGCCTATATTGGTAAGGAACTCGCTTGCTAGAATAGGCGTTGAAAGTTGGACACGACGCGACTTTAGGGAGAAAGCTGACGTTTTGAAGATTGTGTATGGAATAGTTGGTGTAGGCAGTGGTAAAGAAAGATAAAATGTATGGCAGGTAGTCTGGGCGGTACCAAGTAGATTATATGATCGCAGCCCGTCAACTGTACGAAAGTACATGCATCGTCCACGTTTTGCCTGCGAAAGCCTGCACAAATGTAAGCCATGTAATGTATCCTAAAGGTACTTTGCACGCAGCACGCCTGCAGGTGACTACACGTGTGGTACTTAATTACATAATACACAATCCCAGTGCAGTCCCAACAAAGTTCGTAGTGCTGTCCTTTCAGCTCTTTTACACCTGCTGCCACCTGCTGCCAGGCCACTTACGCCACAGCTGGTGATAGCCAACATAAGCATCATAGCTGACTCCGAAAGAGCCCGCGACACGCACACTGCGGAACAGGTAAATGTATAACATCCTTCAGACAGATCATCAATGACATCTGCTCAAGGACCATACACTAAACTCTTGATATGGTCTATGTTCATCCAGCCCAGCAGGACAGGTGGCCACTACCTAATTCCCGTTCATGTGCATATATGTATCTGATTCCGTGCGCCAACCAAATGCTAAGTATGCCTTTCATGCGTGGTATCCCCAGAATCACCAGTGAGCCGCCCATTCCTCGTAAGAGAAGTCGTCCCGTAACAGATAAATGTTGAGAGCGCAGAGAAAGCATTATGTACAAGTAGCTAAATGAATCGAACTCCGATAATCGCCCAAATACCATATGTCTGACGGCGTCGCCCGCTTTTAAACCCCTGAGACTCTAGACGGATAAAACATACTGCCCCGGGTCTAGCTTCCCGGCAGAAATTAGTCCGATTTCCCGCATACGCTCGGCTCCTTTGCCGGGTTGCGGCCGTTGTTGAGGCAACTGGCCTTTCCGTGCCATGTCGTTGTGCTTCTGCATGTATTTCTCCTTGAATTTCTCTCGTCTGCGCTGGCGCTTTTGCTCTAATCCTTTAAAAATATCGATGGCACCCCGAATATGGCCACCGCCTTCACTCGATTTGTTCATTCGGCGCTGTGCTTTAGCGTGTTGAGGAAAAAGGGCTGGATTTCGAGGAAGGGACTTCGTGTGCGTTAGTCCAGGGCGAAAAGCTAATGTTTTGAACTGCAAATTCTGGAATTGTCCGCCTTGAACCAGAGAAGCTGGGGGCGATTGCAGGGCGCGGCCAAGCGGCGGTGGAGAGAGCAGTCGACGGGGTGAGTGTCTGTCAAAAAGTCGCCTTGGGGAGCGACCTCGGGCTTTGGGCGGCGGGGAATGAAACCGTTTGGGAGACGTATGGCCCGTTTTCTTCTTACGGCCGTCACCATCCAGGTCTCTTGCGTCATGTATGCCTTCTGGTTCTCCATGGATCCATAACTGATCATCACTGTCCTGACCGCGTCTATGAAGCTCGATCTCTTCATCCTCTGGCTCCGAAGCAGGAAAACTAGGATCGATATCCTGTGGGATCACGTGAAGCTTCTCCCGGCGTTTGACAGCCATGCAAGATATATATGCGTTCTCTAGAACACGATCTTCATCAAGAGTGCCGCATACAAAGTCAGTGCTATCGGGTAGTTCGGGGGTACCAGGACGGAACTTGATTCGACGACTTTCTCGAATTCTCTTCGCGGCACCGGCCCCATCTGATGACGACGTGTCTGACCTTGCTTTGTTTGTAGACGGGTAACGATACATCGGCGTATCATTCGATAACTGAGTAGGTAGGCCACTGCTAGTAGTCCATAGTTGCAGCTCACCGTCATCCTCATCCTCGGACTCCGCAAACCCAGTTTCATTGTCCGTGTTGTAGCCATCAGAAGCAACTTCATCAGACGCATAGCCTGACCGAGCGTCAAAGCCTTCATCTTGTGGATCTTCGTCTTCATCGAAACCATCCACCGGATCAATGTCTTCGTCATTTTCCAGATCTGATTGCGCTTCCTCATCTTCTGCTTCGTCTACTTCATCTTCGTCTTCCGCATCTCTTTCCCCCTCCTCCACCTCCTCATCTTCCTCCGCCTCTTCTTCAAGAGCCTCTTCTTCAGCCTCCTTTCCTATCCGTCGAATCTCATTTTCTTTCTGTAATGTATCATTTATAGTCAAGCGAGCACACGTGGCCGGCAAATTCTGGCATATCCAGTCGTCTTGCAGTGGTTCATCGCTGGCAAATTCGTGAAATCGAGATGACTCGGTATTTAAATCACTGGTGTTTGCAGTAAGATATTTGGATGGCCGAACCGTTACGGAACTTTGATTGGCAGGGGTCAGTGCATGCTGCTGTCGGCCACGGGTCTCCGAAGAAGATCGATGTTTACGCGACGTAGTAGGAGAAGTAGTTTCGCGCCTCGGCGGTGTCTCGACAACAGAGACGTCTGGATTTCGCCGGGCGTGTTGAAGCGACCCAGTCTGAGAAGTAGGGTTCGCTGGACAGGCAAACTTTATGCCTGTCCTCCGGGGTAGTTGCCCCTGGGGCGCTATCGTGGATGCCGCATTCTGAGGCTGGTTCACGGGCTTTTTAGCTTCGAGTTTAGGGCCGCAAGCAAAGGAGATACGCTTTTTCGGAACAGCCTCCGCAGAAATGTGTCTCTTTTCATCGCGTAACTCCGTTGAACTTGGACCCGGCCGTGCACATGCATCTTGTGCTGGGGACTGAGGGGCGGTAACGGCTCTTCGCTTTGAACCGAACAAATTTCCATTCAACTCGAAGACAACCACCGGCAGTGGTGGACTTGGTGTGTTTGTGCGGGCAGGACTTGTAAATCCGGTGTCACTGGTGAGATCTGCAGTGGACGTAATGCTAATGTTGCTGTTCAAAGATCGTCGTCTCGTAGGTAAAACACGATAGAGTTTGGTGACCTCTTCTCCCGACTGATGGAGTGCTTTCGTCAACAGAGACTCGGAATGATCGGCGCTTCTTGGCACGACAGTTCTTTTGAATTGACACCGAGCAGACGACGTCATATCAAATCCTGCGTCCGAGGGATCGTCGACTTCGGCGAGAAGCTCATCCTCCGACATTTGTTGCAAATAGCCCTCTTGGGAAGTGGGCAGGTGATTAGCTCGCTCATTTGCCATGGCAATACGCTGATTGGAGGCGGATAATAAATTAATTTAGGGTGAAGGTGAGTGTTGACCAGTCCCAAGTAAAATTCGGAAAGCCAGAGTCCTCGGTGACCGCAGGTCAAGGCAACCCAACTGTAGGCAGAGGTAATTCCAGGACAGAAGCTAAGTTATATTATTGATGGGCCGCAGGCAGGCTTCGTTTCTTGGCTAGAAGAAGCGCGCGGATTGGTGTCCCTAAGGACCGTCTTGCTATAACAACCGAAACATGATGATTACCTAGAAATCTGCCGGTAGAGGGAGAAGAATAGGCAAACTTATGGGTCGTGGCCCAGGTACAAGGTGTCGACGGTTGATGACGGATACAAGTAGGTCCTTCAAATTATCAGGTCGAAGAGAAGCAGATGAAGGCGGACGTTCGTTGGTTAAAGGAGTGAAGTTAAGTGAAGTACACCAGGCCGATTGAGTAGGGCGCACGAGAGGCACAACAGGCTTAGCCGTCTTTTGCCCTGACGTCAGATCAGATGGCGCAGCGAAATCTACAAAAATATAGGCAATGCAGAAGGAATTCAATGTGCAGCGTTGGTTGCGAAGACCAACGGCACGAAGTGCGCCGAAGAGGCACTAGGAAGGCGGACGGATAGTTAGGGATTGCTGAAGAGTAGGTGAAGGAAAGGAAATAGAAGAAAATCGAGGAAGAGAATCGTTGATTTAGTAATGGGAGAAAAAAGCCGCTCGGGAGATTGCCAAGCAGGAGAGACAGTGGCGGACAAGTCCGGTTTGTCGGTGGGAAGGTAGCGTACAGTACAGGCGTGATACGGTATAGGTAGGTACTGCCCACCTGGTGGGTTAAGTAACAGAGTTTGGTTGTGCACACCACAGCAGGTAACTACCGTAGCTAGCGCTACCTATACAGTACAGTACAGTGTATGGTGTTAGTTGTAAGTTAGAACTTATCTAGAACTAAGCAGTTGCCCCGTGCAGCCGTGTAGTGTACATTGGGTCGGGGGATTAACTGCCGGAATCTTTCATTGATTCTGACGCTACTGCGCTTAACGTAGTGTAGCGTAAGTCTGTAATGTCAGATCATGCACGAATATAACCTGAGGCCTTATAGTGTATGGAATATACCGTACATTCTACCTACGTATTTCGTACTTGAAAGTTGAAACTTGAACTACCTAAAAAGGCGCCTCCATCACGTACACTACTGTAGCTAAAGTCCAACTACGCCTAGTAGCGCACACCAGGACGCCCCCCACACTACACTAGAACCTGCCTAGGGATCATGCCATACCTAGTGTACGCCCATATGTATAGCGCATCTCGGAGGTGCCTGCAAGTTTGCAGCTCAGTCATTACTTCACTTCGTTCCCATGTGTTGAAGCGATTGTGCGGGATACTACGCCCTTACATGTCTCGACGCATGATGTAGTTGTACTACAGCATACTATTGCCGCTTCCAAGTATGGAAGGTACGGCTCGGGTAGGAGGTAGTACCGGTAGTGCCCCTACGCAGGTTTGTTCGGCGTATTCTGCGGTACCAAACACACCCGTGGGCACTAGTGTACTAACGGCAGCGTACACCAGAAGTGCACAGTACGTACGTACACTACTCCGTACAGTAGACTGCGCTAGACAGTTAGCCGCGCGCAGCCCGCAGAGCGGCTTCAAGACCTACACTACACTAAATCTTGGCTAAGCACGAGCCCCGAGCCCATCATCTACTACCTAATGTAAGCCAAAGTCTTATTGTTACACTGCCTACGGATTACATCCACCGAATAACGAAATCTGCATGTAATCTCTATCTACCTTTTAGTTTATACCTAACTGAGGTAGATACTGCCATGCTCTTATACCGGAGACGTCTGCGTAGGTAAATGTACACTACCGGTACACTGCCTCGTGCCCATTCTGGGTGTGGTGTGTTCCAATTACTGTACATAGTATACTAGATACCTACCTACAGATGCGGACGCTAGTCACAGTCCAAGGGACCAAGAGTGGTATTAGTGTAGTTTGAGATCTTAGCGTGGCGTAACGTCTTTGTTTTATTGCTCGATCCACCAATTGCTCGGCCATTTTACCCATTCAAATACGTCGGCAAGGCCTTGCACGCGAGTAGCATCCCCTAGACTCTAGATGGCCGAGCACTACGGTAAACAGACCAATAGGTAGTAGAGAAGAGATGTTGGGCGGGCGCAGCCTGGTTATACAATGCAATGCATGTGCGTGCAAATGTAGCCACATGTAGCTGTGGTCAGCAGGGCAGACCCGATAGGCTACTTGAAGGACTAGGGCGAGCGAGCGATGACAATGAGGTCATGGTCCTCTTCCGCATACGCTACCGGTACAGTATACGCGCGCAGTGCGGCAATCGAAAGAACGAAAGGACGAAATCGGAAACAACGCACGGGGTATGCGCTTATTATCTCTTTGGCTGCCCGAAGACACTAACTCGGTCACTTGCTTTGGTGTCTTCGAAGTTCGGGCAGCCAAAGAGATAGTGTAAGTATTCGTGGACAGTCAACTTGGAGAATTGCGGAATAAATACCAACCTCATACTACCTAGCGCACTTCCGCCAGGTGCCTCCTTTTATAGTATTGACACCCCCTACGAAGCCACACGGTATATTAGTTGTACATGGTGTACGGACGTAGGGAGCGTGCGAGGTGGGTTGGTAGTGTAAGCCTGGTGTAGGTAGGTGCTACTGATATGCGCGATTTAAAAACAAGAACAGAGCACATCGCAAATCTTAACTTGGGAAGATGATTGCGCTTGACTAGGAACTAATAAGCATGAGCACTTTGCACCAATACCTATGCGCATATTGTCTCTCCTCTGCAGTAGGTAGTAGTGGATATGCATGCAATTGCAGTGTCGTGTCTGCATGTCCAGCTGAATTCAGTATTACTATTTTGGAGGTGGTATTCCGGACCCAGTATAAGCAGCAACAGGTTGTAGTTAATTCTGCCGATACGACACTACCTAATTACCTAGGTAGGTAGATGTCTTACATACGCACATGTTGTAACTTCTTTTCTTTGAAGTTTGAGCTCTTTTGATGTGAATGTGTATTTATAGGTTACATAGTTAGGCAGCGTGGTCCGTAGTGTGCCTAGGTAGTTGAAAGCACTTGTGGTACTACAGTACCTAGTAGGTAAGACGCTACCAGTACCGTAGGTAGGTAGGTATTGGCAAGCCGATCGACGCCAGCAACGTTCTTCAACGCCTCAATTCGATACTATCTCCGATCTGGTTAGTCTACTGTAGGTGATGTGGCATAATACGGTACGGTACCTAACATTCCCACGAGGATGAGTTACACGCATATACCTAACGTCTTGCACATCACAACAAAGACGGCAATTACATTTACCTATTACCTTGGTTAGTTATCTCCCTTGGACCTCAGACTACCCAGTAGAATCAAGAGGCTGACCTCGTATACCCGCGACCCCAACAAAGATTACCTATTCAAGTTTGTCAACCGCGCTCCCCCACGTGTTTCAGTTCCGTGCTAAACAGGGTCACATTACCACAAACGGCCATGTCCATCATTGTACAGCTCTAGCATGACGGCAGATCTTCGAGAGAGGCGGAGAGCGTAACGTCGTCACGTCCAACCCCGCAATCCACCAACCAGTTCCAACAGGAAAAAGAGCGCCGCTGCCCATAGCCGAGTGGTCGGATTTGGGCTCAGCATATGCAAGTGGACAGAAGAGGTACGCCTTTGTCCATCTGGCTCGGTACCCATGCATCACTTGGACAGTCCCTGCAGCATCTGGCGTGACTCGCGCCGCCAAACAAGAATGACTACCGTAGTGTAGGGGTAGGTCGGTCTTCACCACCTCACGTGCAGAGCTTCAGGGTGACACTCCTACGTTGCCACTACCTACCTACATACCTATGTAAACCACCGCCGGCAACGCCTCGCTGTTACATTGCAAGCTTGTACGAATTGGGGGCACCAGCCCGCAGTCAGATGCGAACTGACTTCCACAGACATGCGGACACACAAGGTGCTTCGCTTTGTTATCAACCCAGGACGAATAGTACGGTCTCTTGGGCAATTACACCTAGCCTACTTCTCGGTGTTATTCTCTTCAAACTTCGCCTACTCCCTAACTATGCTGCGAGAATATAACAAAGGCTTCCAGCGAAAGGCTGGTAGCATCTGTTCGCGATGCAATGCAGTGCAATGCAGTGCAGGCCCATATGAGCTTGTTCCATCCCAGAGTAGCAATGCAGACTACCTAGTGTACATAACGAGAAGCACGAAGCTTCGTCCTTGGCTGAGGGGAACATGTTATAGGCATGCATATGATAACAGTGTCACCCGCGGTCCGCGGTCAAGGGTCATGCCGTTAGCTCATCAAAGCCAAGGAAGTTTAATGCCATCGCCAGATTCGAGAGCCTTGGCAATTGGTACGAGCCCCATACGCTGCAGGCTTCTCTATGGAGAATAAAAGCCGATGCGAAGTCGCGACTGTGATGCCTTTGGGCTACGCTCGACTTTCAAAGACAAGGAACCTGGGTCCTACTTAGATACCCCTTTTTTCTTAGCTGAGCCTAACCGAGGCATCTCTTTCAACGCGGCATGCTTTTACAAAAAGAATGTTGGGAATAACTAACATAGCGACATTAGATTTTCAGAGAAGGCCGCACGAATTTCGAATTACGAAGTAATGAGCCGCCAAACTTCATGTAACTCAACTATGAACATATTGTAACGTGAGCACTTGGGTAGGTAGTATCTAGGATCGCAAGACGATACCGACCAAGACGAATTAAAGAGGCTATCGAATGAACGACTTGGATCGTCCAAAACCGAAACGTAGCATCTGCATTTCAACAGGACTGAATCCAAGGCAGAGCATTTAGGGCGGTTACCACCTTGGTCGGCCGATTAGTTTTCTCGGCCATCCAGGGCGTCACTCCCCTATGAACCTCTGTCGACGTTTGTAAGTTGGCCGAGATGTTTCGGCTAGCTGAATAGCAGGGCAACGGCCCGATGATCCAGCCACAAATGGCTAACTGAGCCACAACTTATTCTATGTAGCAAAGTGGTCTGTGCACAAGACAACACCCGTGGTCCAGTGCCAGAATCACGTGACAAGGCACGTGCAGAGCTTCTACCGAATCAGGCTAGACCCAGCATCTTCCGGGATCCCGCTTCTTCGGATCGTCTCGATTTGCCGTCGACGTTTGTGAGCTTCGCTCGTCAAGCACTTCTTCAATTAACTACACCTGCCACCATGAACACCCTCCGTGTTGCTCGTGCAGCTCTGCGAGCTCGCCCTGCTGCTATGCGGCTCCAGCCTCTGCAGCGCAGGAGCTATGCCGACGCTGCCCCGGACAAGGCTCGTATCCAATAGCAACTCTTAAGGTCCCTCCTCTAACATTTTACAGATCAAGCTGAGCTTGTCTCTCCCTCACCAGGTACGATGCGCACCACGGCTGCAACCGATGTTATAACAAGTCGCGAACGCTGCGACGACAACCAACAACCTGCCTCCATGACCACGACCCCGCAGCCAGTCGACCGACTTGCTAATTCCCGCACCAGTCCATCTACACTTCCCAGGGTGTTGTTCAGGTCAACATCCCCGCCGAGTCCGGAGAAATGGGTGTCCTTGCAAACCACGTGCCTTCTATTGAACAATTGAAGCCCGGTCTGATCGAGGTCATTGAGGAGAACGGCTCCAGCAAGCAGTTTTTCCGTATGTGCATGCAAGGAGATAGCATGGGACGGTTCACTAAAGTATACTACTAGTCTCTGGCGGCTTCGCCACCGTTCAGCCGAACTCTGTCATGAGCATCAATGCTGTTGAGGGGTACCCTCTAGAAGACTTCAGCCCCGAGGCTGTTCGATCCCAGATTGCCGAGGCACAGAAGGTCGCCAACGGTAATGGCAGCGAGCAGGATATAGCCGAGGCGAAGATTGAATTGGAGGTAGGGCATCTTATATCTACCACAGTGGTTACGAAATGTACTTTGCTAACGATATTAGGTCCTGGAGAGCCTGCAAGCTGTTCTGAAATAGACTGGATTGAGGATATATTATATCAACTTGTACATCAGCATAATTCCCTACAATTCCCTGCGACAAGTCAAGAAGGTTTGGAGCCAGCCTCTTGACGTCAACAAGGGTGGTTTCCCTTGTTCGTGAATGCGCTTGCTTGTCACATCTGTCGCAGTTACCTCTGGCTACTGTCCATGATCGCCACTTGACCTATTGATCTCATGCTTCAACTACCTACCTAGATTGCCTGAATCATCCTCCTTTCGATCTCTTTGTGCTAAATTGTTGGCTGACTTGCAATCCACCTAGGTTTTCATATCGTAAATATATTTATTATGCCGAACTCTTAGCTAGGAGCTGATGCGTTACTGGTAGATCTCTATCCGGTTCACTTCGAGCAGCTGATCATCCTATTTTCGGGACAACAAGGGGCGCTCCTAAAGACATGAAGAGAACCAATGAGAGAAAGTATCCCGCCCCTGAGATAGCAATCCCTCCCGGAACAGTCACATCGCGACTACGCCGGTTTTACACCCTTTCTCATGGACCTTACTCGTCATCCGAAGACCCCAACTTCACTGAACGCGAGCGTGCACATACATCCGTCGGTTAGGCACGTCTGCCACGCTCTCAATTTGTGAAACTTTCACCCCGTTACTTGGATGCTCCCGACTTCCGAACACCTCCTACTGCCCATTCGATTGTATTCCATAATTGCGGCCGAAATAAGCATGATGAGGATCATACATTCGCAATTCATAAGTCAGAAATCAGGCCACCGCTGCTATCACAGCCATCGTCATGTCGGAAGAGTTACTCTATAGGCCATCTGTGCGACAAGTTTGGACTTACAGAAGTCGTCTCGTCCGGTGGGCAACATATCGATAATAATAATATCAAAGGAACCAGTTCTAATGGATCTCGCGTTCAATTACCGGAAGCTGGGCCCGAAGGCCAGTCACTGATCAATCCTTTGCTCTCTAATAAAGAGCTTCAAAGCAGAGCATCGGACTCGCCCATCTCCCGTGGTACACCCGATATCGAGCGATGGCAGTCAGCTCGGGAGATGTTCACGCAGTACAATATCAGCATGCCATCTGGCTGGCTTTCGGAAAGAGAGGACCTAGTTCCATCAGGGGTTGGAAATGGCAGCCCCCGGCGATATCGTAGATACTGTCACATATGTTCGACTCCTACTTGGGCCTCAACTCGTTGCTCCTCCTGCGGGCATCACCTCTGCAAAAAGTGTGCCCATGACGCGCCCAGTGGCACTTCAAAAGCCTATGCTGAATTTTTACATCTTACAACTCCTAATGTCGCGAACGATGACTCACAATACGTATCCGCCTCTGGGTCAAAGCCTGAATCCACGCTGAATCATAATCGAGGAAAAACAGCTCATTCTATTCCTAAAGGCCAGAACCAATACGGCATGGGTTCCCAGCATCAACCGTCTAATGCCCATTCCAAGCATAACTGGCGAATAACGAAGAACGACCCCAGAGAGGAAATGGCACCATCTGAGGTATCTACCCCGGTCATAAGACAAAATCCACATACGAATAGCGATCAATCCGAACGAATGCAAAGCCGATCGACACAGTCTGTTATGACGAATCCGTATTCCATTGACAAAAATGCTCGAGACGAGGTGAGGCAGAATATCTCTACGAGTCGAGTCGAGTGCGATGATCCCATGTGCAGAGCAACTCATGCTGGGCACTACCCTTTTCGACATAGTGTTTCCTGCTGCAAGCAGGGAAGTGAGCAGAGCAGGCGGGATTTCCAGCTTGAAAATGCTTCGAATATGCCTCGCAAGACCGAGGCGGTCGATAATACAGACTGTACTTCAAGTTTCAATCCAGTCGACGACAATATCATCCATTGCCATCACTCGACCGGCCTCGAAAATGATCAGGTTTCTGGACACCTTTCGTCAGAAGTCGGTCGTAATACTCACTATCCCGTCAATGACAGCACAGAAAGTCGGACCAACCCCTATATTAGGACAATGGGTAAATCATACCGAGCTCCCGACGAGACCACACATAAGCCGGGCAATAGTACATCGGAAAACGCCGCCGGTGACTGGAAGCCAAAAAAAAGGTTGAATCCATCCTCGTCCTGGTATGGTAGGAACTTCGAAACGCGACTAGCCGGCACGCCAGCATGGCTAAATAGTCCTACAAAGGAGGCAGCCAATGTTACTGCTCTGCTGCATCACGTCAACACGAAGGTCCGTGATATTAACGACCATGAATATACATCAAACATCGCCGATGATAATCCTGAAGGACATATGGCCTCTTGCTTGAGATGTTCATTTCATAAAGCTATCGTGCAAGGAGACTCTGATTATTCTCTTCCTAAGTATCTTGCCGGATCAAAGCAAGGGCTAGACCAGACTGTTTCTCCATCTCCCCAGACGACCTTACACGCAAGACAACATCAAGCTACGCAGCGTTGGCCCAGTCCTTATCACGAGAACCGTGGACGATCGCGAAACAATTACCGAGCAAAGATACCATTGCGCGCAACACCCGAGATACGAATCACCCGAGCGCATTCTGGAAGCAATCGTTCAAATGATTCCATTTCAGTATCACCTGGTCCCACAGATATGACCCCGCTGACAGATAAAATGGGTTCAGAACGTGATATAGTGAGGACATCTCCCAGAAAAGCTCAGTGTGAAGAATCAATTAGCGATCAGAGTGGACTATCGTCGTCGTCTACAGAAGAATCGGAGTCTCAAAGTATACACCGGTGCTCAGCCGCTCAGTCTTGCGGTACGGAGAGCCACAGCACCGGGTCCGAAAATGCTTCTGTGTGCCGACGAGGGGTTGGCAAGGTAGTTACGCCCACGAGTTGCCAATCCGACCTAGATTCTGAGAATAGCGAGACGAAGCCTTTCGTTGAGGATTTGTCGGAATCCCAAGTAGCTAAGCTGACTTCCACTTCTTCTCTGAACCACAAATGTTCCTGGAAAGAAAGGTATCTGACATTGACGACTGAGATTCGCCAACTCGAGGCTGGGATGTCGAACCACGCTTCGCTGAGACGCTCGGATATTACCGCTCCAGGGCATGCCTCGGAGAATCTGCTCGGAGTTACCGTTATCTTGCACTTCGGGGACAGAGATGATGTTGTTATTTATACTGACGTGGCTCAAGAGACTAAGCCTGGGAATTGAGGAGGTGTTTTACCCGGCGAAATGGGGTTCTAGGATGCTGATGGCGATGACATTTGTGATGGAATCCTGCTTATTCGGTGGTTTGGCATTGTGGATTTTGGGTTAATTGCTTTACCCTGTATGTTTGATGGATAATTTGTTTGCCCTATTGATAGATTGTATTCTTTGTCAAGCTATGACCTATTTTAAAGTCTCTACGACTTGACGCATTTTTTTTTTTTTCATTTTTGTTATCTAACGTGAATGCGGGTCTAGGTACATACATAATGTAGTGTACACTAGAAGATGAACATGTGGTCTGTAGGATTCTACAACCGAGATCGACCACGCCGGCTACCTACCCTAACCTAACAAACACTTCGCTAAAAATGAAGACCTGTGGAGCATCCATACGCACAAATACTTAGACAACCCGGAAACCCAGCAAAAAGAAACCGACTTTGTAACTCATACTCCGAATCGGGGAATCGAACCCCGGGCTTGACGGGCCTTCATCAGTCGTTGCAAGGACAACAACATGAGAGCGTCAAATGTTAGCCACTACACCAATTCGGATGGAAGATTTGGTTGAAAGCTGCCCACTAGCGGAATCGAACCGCTGATCTTGTCATGGCATCTAGATTGTTGTTTACTAGTGACACGCTATACCACTTAGCCAAGCGGGCGGATTTGTGATGGGTTGGCTTGGTGGTATTGTTGCTCATGTTGGCGATTTGGCCTTTGGCGGGTGCTACACAGCGCCTTGGTGGCTTTGGTTTTGCTTGTGATGTTATTGGCTTTGTTTACTGGTTGGTTGGTTGGTTGGTTGGTTGCCTTGGAACTTTGCTTGCTACGGTGGTTGTTTGCGAGGGATGTGCACGAGAATAGGTAACGCTGGGCGAACTCATCCCTTGGTACTTGACCCGGGTAATTGGTAGAATCGACGTGCGTGGGCGTTTATGGTTTTCAGCGATTCGAGATGTCGGGGTCATGGAATTTCACTGGGCATCTACCTAAGACATACGAACAATAGCGATGTATACTTGGTGTTCTGCATGTAGGTATCTGGAGCTGATTTAAATGCAGACCTGTTATAACTTACGATGCGTCTACCCGGATGAACGCAGCACAGTTGGGTCTCACTTCTCGAACTCCTCTAGTTCTGGTAACGATAGGATACCTTTAGAACTCAGATCAAGTTACCGGTACTGTTTGTCAACTGCAAATCTACAGGAGTATACTGATACGTCTCGAGCTGAGGTAAAACAGAAGCAAACTCCCTCCCAACCGCTTCTAACTACCTAAACGTACCAATCCTATAGGATAAGGCACTCGCTCAGCAGAAAAGAAACGATTGCAAAATCAGACTTGACCACTCATCCTCTATGGTAGACAGACCCTCGCCAAAAATATCGGCGTCAAAACACTTTCCACTACTCCCATGCAAGGGTCTCGGACTCGCGTTGAGGTGCATTTGGGTATGCCTAAAAGGGCCGGGGATGCAGGAGAAATGGCGCATAGAACTAGCCGGTTCCGATACACAGGAAATCTGTCAAGATCTCTGGCACTGGCAGCGAATCAATATTGGCGCGGACACACGGATGCTACGCTGGGGTGCAGCGGAACCGGGATCGCAATGGCACTTAGATAGTTATCGTGTTTTCGTTATTATTCGGGAGGAAATCCGGGCTCGGCTTTTCATTGGTACTTTGTTAATCTATCATCGTTTGCTCGGGACGAAGTTACGGAGGGAGGAGCTATGTAAGGAAGTAGGAAACGAGTAGATAAGTAGGTAACGGTGGTGGTTAATATGCCGAACGAGTGTGGCCATTCGAGTCACTCGCCTCTGAGTCTGGCCGAGGAGGTCAAGGTTGAACTTACACCTGCTTATGCATAAATGGCATGCAAGTATGAATGTGACCTCACGTTGTTCTGCCGGAGGATATATGCTTTGCCTAACTTCTCATGACCCTGTCTCCATTGTAATACTGAGCAGAAGCTTGAGACAGGTTGCCAAAGCTAGCAGGCTTATCCTTCATCGTCACGGATAGCAGAAGCAGTATGCTAATGGGCATGCATGAATATGAGTCCAGACCTGTGTGTTATACAGCCAAAGCATCACAGATATGTTCGTCCTAACTCCCGACAAATACTCACATCCCCCCTAGGCACTGGGGTATTTTCAGAAAAGCAAAAAGAAAAAGCTCGCGAGTCACCGCTAGATATTGCCTTCAATGGCCGGTGTAAGTGATGTACCTAGTTACACCGGTCTAAGCAGAGGTTGGCAAACGTTAGTCGGTGGCTGGCTAGAGACATAAATAAGAGACATAAAAGGAAGCTAAACATTTCCTCGGAGACTGTCGCAATCCTGAGATACCTATACGAACACAAGATGCCTGCAAGCATTACTAGATAATTGAACATGTGATATTCGTAGCCGTTTTGCGCATGCTCATCGTGTCGCAGATTCCAAGCGGTTGGTTAGCTGCCAAGCTGGGGAACTGCCGAACGTCTGTCAGAACCCCTTGGCTTTCACCGTCTACCTCCCTATCGTAGGTAGACCGTGTTCTGACCGTTGTATGCGTGGTGTAGTGTGCTACTCGAGATAGCAAGCGGCAGATATGATGGGTAGATCTCCCGTCACGGGTCTTGACATAGACCCACGTACGGAAGAGTGTCCCGGTGGAGTATGTCTCACAGCATACCTGTGAAGATGCGCCAAGCATATGAACATGGCGGGAGGCGGCCGACGGCCAATCGCGCACCGCTTGTCCTGATGTAAACATCACCGTCTGCCCGCCTCTATTCCGTGGACGGTTATGCTGAGCAATGCAACTGGCAACTCGTGGAGATGCCTCTCTGGAGAAAACTCGGGGATTGTTCGCTGAAGTCGTGCCAAGGCAAGCCCTCATAATCTCCACGAGGAATAAGCTTTGCCAAGTTGGCAGGATTGACGGCAAATGCTCTTACATTATATGAAGAGGCCAAGGCCAAGAATGCGGGCAGTGCTGGGTAGTTCAACCAGCCATTGGGGTGTTTGCATGCATGTATCCCGGGCAGATCAGCCGATGGAGCAAATCGTAGCTCGTGCCCAAGCCTCTTGGCGATGAGATGCATAACGCAGCCCGCTGTAATGATCAGACTTGTCGCGGCGATCGGGATGGCGAACGCGACACATCTGTTAAAGCAGTGTACAGGTAGCTTCTTGATCCCCTTGATCTTACAGTCCGGCCGTCTGGGAATCCCATTGTGATGAGCCACTACCTGCTTTACACTTGCTTCTGTATCTGAATAGCCACTAAGTACCTAAGTTGCGTGGTTGAGCGATGCGAACAGTACCTAGTAGGATGAAGACATTAATAATATGGACGCCCCCCTTAATATAGCAGCGCCCCTTAATGGCCGAGTTGTATAACAGGCCGACCAATAGGGTAAACAGTGGACGTTATATAGAATGCATGAGTGACTGTAACGTCCCGGATACACACCTCCCTAAGCCTGGCAAGGTAAACAGAATGGGTTGATGGGTTCAATTACCTGACTTGACAAGTTGACTCTTTGGCATCAACCGTCTCGATATTCCATCTGCGTGCCTCCTGGTGTGTCGGGCTACCTAAAATCTGGTGTTCGGCCGACGTCGCTGTGAATCGGCCGCTTAACCAGGTACCCGCGCCCGGCAGGGTTTGTACACAGGTACTTCGTACCTATACTCCATACCTGTAGGCAAGCCAGCCCTGAGCCAATAGGGTAAACAGGCTACCCCACTATATTTAGCTGCCTAGGCGCGCTTATGAGTCTCCGTGCATTGTCGCTGTTAAAAACATGTGCAAAGAACCGACAATAACTACGGAAAGGTACTAACTTTTAGATACGGATAGACACCTATTTAGGTGGCCGAGGCACTCGCTGACATCGTATCTATCTAGAGTATTCCGTACCTATGCACAGACATCATATTGCAGTAAGGAATGGACTGACCATGTTGTACAGCAGAGTCTGATCAGAGCAGGTATTTAGCATCCTAGAAGCACATTATACGGAGATAGCGATACGGTGTCGTACGGGTAAGTTAAGTTAAGTGTGAATAAAATGTAGCGGCGAAAGGCTGGTAGGAATCCCGCATCAAATGGTTCCTCCGGTCGAGATTCGAGCTCGGAACAGCGAAGAGTGCCTGTGACAGCCACTACGAGCACTGTAGTTAGCGTACCTAGCCCTGGAGGTACACTAGGTAGGCACGCTACTGTGCTAGGTTCTTCGTACCTGCCTATGTACTATGCCGCCGCTACTGCTCGGGTAGGTGCGACTGTATCTAGTAGGTACGGCCTGTAGTTTTACCGAGTAGGTAGGTACGGATTACACGCTGCACCTGCCCCAAGCACGAACCCTCTCCCCCCATAACAACAGCCCAGACTTTCCCCGGCTTCTTGCTCATACATCAACGCTACTTTCTCGGCGCCCAGCCTAACCCTTTCCTCGAACACTCAAGTTCGACGACCTACCTACGTCTCAGTACAGCACGTTGGCGGTGCGATCGCTCAATACCGCCTGGTGTTTCGATAACCCATATGACTGATATACCGGTGTCGTCTTGATTCCTGTGCGGTATAGGAAGGGAAGCGCAGCACAGGAAGAAGAGAGACGACGTGCACTACAATCGTCGAGGAACGCCCTCGGGCGTGGAATACCTGCTGGAATCACCCCACACAAAGCCTGGCAGTACTGCGCCGATTGATCAAGACTACGCGCCTCCCGAAGCCTCCAAAGGGCCGTTCTTCTATTCTATGGCGAACTCTTTCCGATAGCGCGTCCTCGCTCAATTACTCCGCGGGTCTGTGCCTGGGCCGTTGCCTGAGGCCGCACTGGAGCCGCCTCGCTCCACTCTGACCGTTATCGCAACATCTCCTTGACCTTGTTGTCAAATATGTCGACGGGTTGCGCACCAGTAATACTTGCGGGGAGCGGTACCCTATCCGTTGGGGGCGCTATACCTACGATACTAGCCGCCGATGCTGTCTATTGGCCCCCTTGCCCAGTTGCCACAGCTACGGCCATCTACCACCGTTCGATCATTGTTACTGGAGGCGTAAGCACAGATGAGACCTGGCAAGATTCACCTCAATATTCCGACCTACGAGATGCTTTCTACGCCACGATTTTCCCACAATGCTATGCCCTAGCCGCTACCACTGTTCTCGCCTATATGCTCCTGGCCATGCTCGTTATTGCACCCAGATCCTTCTTGGACGGTGGCACTGTGACTCTAGGGCGCAGCGGCTTTACTAACGGCAGTTCTAACGGTATCAACATCGGTGGCCGTCCGTGGCTTCAGAAAGTCGCTGCGCTACTTGTTGCTGTATCACTTACGATCGCGACAGCCGATACGTTTCGCGTAGCAGAGGAACAGTATGTCCAGGGTTACCAGGACGCCCACAAGTTACAACAGCACGTACTTGGTGGCACGCAACTTAAAACTATTCAGTTGATATCGGATACCTTCCTCTGGCTGGCGCAGGCGCAGACATTGATTCGTTTATTTCCGCGTCAGCGTGAGAAGGTCATCATCAAATGGACGGCCTTCGCTCTAATCACTCTCGATGTTATTTTCGGTGCCCTCAACAGCTTTCGATACACGACGACAACCAGCTATAAACCTCGTCAGTTTACCGAGGCTATTCCCGCTCTCAGCTACCTGTTCCAACTATCGCTTGGTTTGCTATATGCTGCTTGGGTTCTATACTATGCAGTGAGGAAGAAGCGCTATGCCTTCTATCATCCTCTAATGAAGAACATTTCATTAGTGGCATTTCTTTCGATTGGCGCTTTGCTAGTTCCAGTAGTATTCTTCGTTCTGGACATTGCCGAACCAAAATTTACTGGATGGGGCGACTACGTTCGATGGGTTGGCGCAGCGGCCGCGAGCGTTGTGGTTTGGGAATGGGTGGAGCGCATCGAGGCGCTGGAACGGGAAGAGAAAAAGGATGGCGTTTTAGGACGCGAAGTGTTTGATGGTGACGAGATGATAGATTTGTCACCCCCGGACCTTACATGGCCTCGAGGAAGAAAGAGCCGGGGACGCAATGGTGATGCGGGTGGAGGGGACATCGGTGCCACTTCATCTTCTGCGGGCCGTGATAAGATCTGGCCAGCGATGTCTTCCCATGCTAGAGACTCTCGTCCGATCATTGACGATACTCCTAGCCTAGCGCAATCCATCCCCGCTCCTCAATCCTCAACCACCGAGGGAGCGACAGCTCAAGTTATACAGCCACCACTCTGGCCATCCCGGCCACCTCCAGCAATGACGCCTAGTAGCAGGACCGACGCAACCAGCGCCGGTAGCACAATATATCGTGTCCGGTATCAGCCGCTCACCGAAACCACATCGAACTCTGCAGATGACAGGTATCAAGCATCGTCCAGGGCAGATACTATCGGTTCCTCCCACGGAGATGCCGCGGTAGAAACTACGGAATCGACCAAGACGCCTGTGAGCTCAAGTTCCTCAGCTGATACACCAGGTAAATTGGATGATGGTCACGGTAAGCGATGGAACTTTACACTGCCTTGGAAATCATTCTTTCGCAGGTATCGCGATCCGCCTGTCGAAGTTCTACCACACACTATGCCAAAGCCAGATGTCTCACGGCAGGAACACGCCACTTATCGTAGATGGGATATCAGAAGCCGAATTGAGGATTTTGCTGCCACTCAGGCTGAGAGACTTCTTCAACGCTTACGGCCGACACCTGACACGGATAGTTTACCGGTAACAGTCATCCCTGCGCCGTCACGCCGTGGAGCAGCTCTGGCGCAATTGTTGGAGGGGGATGGAGTCCCCACGGAGCTACGGCTTTCACCTCACTTGTTACGTCCGGAACCAAGAAATGCTGGTATCCCATCGCATACCACATTTTCGGCTCCTCCTCGATGGGACCCAACTCACAGCGGAGCCACACAGTCGACTAGATCGTCCTCGCTCAACTCATCTGATCATAATGAGACGTCTCCGCACGGACCTGCTGACAGGCGCTATGGTGTCTCTGGCATGAATGGGGACCGACGGGGGACGGTGTACGCTGAACGGCGCCCAGTGGACGATCCGATCCAAGATCCATCCCAGCGACGTCCAACCTGAATGGAGATTGGCGACTGATTTCCTTGCATCTGGGCATTTCGATTTGCCGGTGTTCTATGATGATTCATGAGAGTACGGTGCACAGGAATTCAAATTTATCACAATTGTTGGCGACATGCATTGTGCGGCGTTGATGGAATGAAAAGGGATGGCTTCTTTTTAGCCATCGGATTGTCTTGATACCTATGAGAGAAGCTCACTGCGTTTGAGTTTAAACCTCTATTAGTCGTTTTCACTTAGGACCTACGGCGTGTACCTAATTGCTCGTTAACGATACCTCGATGTTGCCGGATGGCAATGTCTTTGCGATGCATTTTCACGCATAGTATATACATATTCAATGGATGAAAGCATTTCCAAACTTTTGATATGTTGCGTTGTCATTTGTCTCTAGCGATGTTGCGAATATGGCTTGGGAAGACTACACTCACAGCAGGCAGCAGCAAAGTGATCTAGGGACGATGGGGTTACTCAGTCTCTGGTATGATCTCAGGTCTACACTACGGACGCCGAAACCAAGACCAGGGTCAACGCATTCAAACAAACTCTTTTGACCACATTATTGAGTCGTGGCGGACGCTGTCAACCAGCTGAATATGCTGACATCAGCGCAGTTTTGCTTCCGGCTGCCTGCCCTGCCTTTTGCACCGCCGGAATGGCTTGCAACATTGCCTCAGGCGACTGATATGATATAGTAATACTTCACAGGTTGGGTCGGTTCGGACGCCGTAGTCCAACGACGAGACAAACGGGCCCGCCCACATCCCGTGGATTAAGAGAAGATAGGGAGCCACTGTTGAAATACCTAGTCAAAAGACTCAAAACTTCGTCAGACGAGGATTCCGAACCCTAACCCAGATACCTGCATTTCGAACCCCTTTTCTTTGCTCTACACTACACGCTCCGTTATGTAATCAACGTGGTAGGGAAGTGGGGCGTACCGTAGTTGCGGCCAGAATCAGGGATCATGCCGAGACTATGCTCACAGTATGCGCTGACGTGGCCTCATACGGTCTTAGGAAATGCTATAGGGCTCAAGCAACTACCGGTGAGCTACGCCTCAGTGTATAGCCAGCCTAAGATTTGGTGGCATACCTAGACGTGGAAGATGAATGGCCAGGGAATACAGTTTACAGGCAGCTGCGTGCACCGTGCCGGCACTCGACGTTAGCAGCCGGCATCTGCGGTCTTGGCCACTTCCTTGATGTAACGTACCGGCACGAAGTACCGATGTATTTGCGCGCAGCATTCATCGATGACGTCAGCTTCCAAGCGTAAATCTTATCATTGGCAGGCATTCACGTACCTAGGCACTGCTACAGCAGCCCCAAGGCAATCTCAAGGCAGTTTCCTCGTGGCAGTTTTGATCGGAGAGTTCTCAGGGTTCTCAGGCATGTATCGGAATACCGTGCGTAGGTAGGTTTGCATTTCATGCTCATGTTGGCGTACCCATGCTGCTTTGTTGTCCGTATGTGGACTTGCTAGGCCTGTCCTGGAGCCCAGTCGCATATTGTGCACGTACCCTAGGTACCTATTGAAGAAGGGAAAGAAGCGCAGGCTGCAGGAGCCTCCTGCAGTTGAATTGAGGAAAAACCGGGGAAGGGCCAATCAGAAGCGCCAATGGAGGAAATAAAGCTCAAATAAAATGGGGAGCGGAACCCGGTGGGCCGCGGGAAAAGATACCCCTTATCAATCGAGGAGGACTGCGATAGGTAATAAATCCTCAGAGACTGTCTTCCTTGACACGTGCTGCTCCTCCTAACATCATACCGAATCCCATCACATCGCATTCTGTCTGCCAGGTCCTGCATCGTCTGTCCTTCCTTGTCTCGGCTGCTAGACGTGTGCTGTCGCATTGCCTGTGTCTTGTTCGTATATTTTACGCCTGGATGACTTCACTCCTTTAGCATCTGTGGTCCGAAAAGCTCAAATCAAACCCCCCTACAATCCATTAATTGACCTGCCGCCTCGTCATCCGGAACATACAGATATTTTGGTACTGCAATAAGCTACCTACGGCGCCTCTCTCATATCCATCGGGCAGCTACACTGCCGAGTTGGGCGCCTCATCATTTCCTCGAACCCGCCGTCTACTGAACCGCCCAACGAAGTGCCGCGCAGATTGCGAATTGCCCAGCTGAATTGCTTGCTTGATTCGATTTCTACCTGTCCACTCAACATGGCATCTTCTGAGCCCTTTCCCCTGCTTAACACCTCTACCGAACCGCTGCTTCGCTCCGTTGCCGAGCCCGCTACACGTCGTCGACCTAGAAAGTCAAGCGGGCTGCCATCCGAGATACGTGCCGGGGATACCGGTGCTCCTAGTCTTCATACCAGTCTCTCAAGCCTGCAGAGCAGCCGCCTCGTCTCGCAGCCAAGCCCGCCCATTGCTGCTGATGGGAATCCCAAGAGAGGCGCCAAACGCCGCAAGGCACGCTCGCTGCTACGTCGCTTCAAGCATTTTGCCCTCAAACATACATGGGTCTTACCGCTCATCATTCTAGCGATCTTCGCCTTTGCCTATGCTGTCAACCCGACTGAGTCAAACCCGGTCAACCGCTTCATATTTCTGTCCTATAAACTTCCTCTTGAGCCCGGCGCCGATCCCGCTACCCCGGTCCAATATGGCAAAGGACGCTGGGATATTGCCTTCGTCACTTTCTACACTGTCGTGCTGTCATTCACTCGTGAGTTCATCATGCAAGAATTCTTGCGGCCTCTCGCCAAGAAAGCCGGCTTGAAATCTCGCGGCAAACAGGCACGTTTCATGGAACAGCTGTACACGGCCATCTACTTCGGCTTCCTGGGCCCAGCTGGCATGTATGTCATGAAGAACACGCCGGTTTGGTACTTCAACACGCGTGGCATGTATGAGAACTTCCCCCACAAAACCCACGCCGCCGAGTTCAAGTTTTATTATCTTTTCCAGGCCGCATACTGGGCCCAGCAGGCGATAGTACTTCTACTGGGCTTAGAGGAGCGGCGGAAAGATTTCAAGGAGCTCGTTGGGCATCACATCGTCAGCTTGGCCTTGATTGGACTCAGCTATCGATTTCATTTCACGTATATGGGCCTTGCCGTTTATATAACGCACGACATCAGTGATTTTTTCTTGGCGGTAAGTGGAAGAGCTGAGTTTGGACTGCTGAAGCTCTCAAAGATAGAAAGTAGCCGCTGACGGACCGCTGGGCAGACTTCGAAAACCCTCAACTACATTGATCACTGGGCAACTGGGCCCTATTTCTTCATGTTCATGTGTGTCTGGGCTTACTTGCGCCACTACCTGAACCTCCGCATCATCTGGTCTCTCTTCACCGAATTCAAAACCGTTGGTCCGTACGAGCTCAACTGGGAGACGCAGCAGTACAAGTGCGATATCTCCTTCGTCATCACCCTTGCTCTGCTTGCCTCGCTTCAGGCCTTGAATCTCTTCTGGTGGTTCTTCATTGTTCGGATCGCATATCGCTTTGTGGTATACCAGGTGGCTGAAGACGATCGATCCGAAGCCGAAGGATCGGAGCCCGAAGAGATTGAAGCCAGCCCCGAGAAGACCCGGGCTGCAGAGCCTCTGCTGAATGGGCACGCTACTGGCGCCAATGGCCATGCTATCGGCGCGAACGGCCATGCTAACGGCTCTGTTGAGAGTCGCCGGAACGGGAAGGCATCCAAGAAGAACTCAACCCGATAGATAACGTTCGGTGCGGCGTTTATCACTTATAGCCGCCGGCACGAGGCATTTCGAGGCCCTTTCCACGTCGAACCATCAACAAAACAGCGTGTGCGAGACTGGGACTAAAGCAGATTTTGCATGGAACAAAATCGAATTCACCTACTAAGTGCGCTTACAGCTACAATTGGCGTCGAAGCACGAAAACAATCCATATGTAGGTCCATTCACTAGCAGTCCCCAGCGGCGCACATGAGGAGAGGAATAACCTTCTCCAAAACCTGGGAGTCGATTGTATGAGAAAGAGGAAGAGACTCTCCGGAGAGGCCTCGCATGATGACAATTATGGAGTGTCTTACGAGCACGTAGTCCGTCCAGCGACGGACTGTTGCCGTAACTCGCGATATGACAGTCGACAAGAAATCACGATAAGAAGGGCCTCGCGCGATGATATCGGGGCTGGTAATTGTATGAAAAGACGTGTCACGAATTGAAGCCTGAACGTCGCCGAATGTCTCTATTAGTATATCATGATTTGTTGCTCGTTGTATATTACCTAATGACGAGGATTGATGTACATGATCAACCATGTTTTGGCTCTGTGCCTATCCGACTCAGCCGGTATTCTCGTGATGGCTTTGCCTACTCTTGTGGACACCCGTAAACTATAGTGATTTGGAATTCATTTTTTTTTTTCGTTTATCGGGAGCAAGACGCTGTGTCGAGTCAGGAAAACGAAAAGTTTTTTGGGTTTTCTTCCATGTGGATATCCCAGTCAACTCCGATGTGAATTATTCGTTCCTCAAGCAGCGGGCTACCTCATCCGAGTCAGATACGTAAGGGTTTCGGACTCGGATGCCCGTGAAGAAACGAAGCCGTTGCTGGCTTGTTGAATCAGTCGGGTCAGGAATAGTGCGGATCTACGATGATATATATATAATTATAACCTAGGGATTTCGTGCTATGTTGTTGCTTGTGACTGAACTAAATAACGGGCTTGTGGATCGGAGAAGAATTCTTTCGCCTTCTAGACTTTGGGGTTAATCGATCTTGAGTTCGTCTTCCCACCTGCTTTGGCCTTTCCCCCCCCTTTTCTTCTTGGGGTTGGAGTCATGCTCGGGTTACCTAGTCTGGTCTGTGGAGCGAAGAAGAGTTCCTTACCTTCTAGGCTTGGAGTTCGTTTGGTTAGTCTTGACGTCTGCACTCACCCCCTTTTCTTGGGTGAAGTATGGAGTCATGCTTGGGTTAGCCTGGGCCGTTGGGAATCGGGATGTCTATAGTGATACGGATCTGTGGTTACTGATACCTTCACTTTCACGGCGGGCTGGTTGCGGTGTAGATACGGGGAGTAGCTAGATGTATAGATACTACAAGTAAACCGCTTGACAACATGGGAATTTGAGATGAATAGTTCCCTCCGGCTCTGAGCAGCAAAGGCTCCATCCCCTGACGTGAATAGAACAATGCGTAGTATGCCATCACAGTAAACCGCCCACCTCCTATTCATCACCCGTCCATCCCCAGACAAAGATGAGCCACAAACCAACAACAGTGATAAAAATAAGTTCAGAAATATCGGAATAACCCGATCCGCGATCAGCATTTGTTCCCCCGGCCAGCCTCCCGTCTCGGAACCGACAGTCCCGCGGCGATCGCACCGGGATGCGGCTATTTACACTACTTCCTGGATAGATAGACAATCCACAACCCGAATCCAGAAACACATCGTACCCAGAAGGAACCAAACAAAACCCGCGGTAAAGAGAATCAACACCATCCAACTAGTCAGTCCCTCCCGGCATCCGGTCTCGTATATACAATAAGAGCCCAAAGGGCGTTACGACGAATGGATGGGATGAACAGGAAACCACCCACACACGCACTCGGCCAGATGCATCAAACCCACATGATCGTCTCAATCGGCGACGCAGACCCGGAATCCCATTATCCACGCGACTAAAGCAAGTAGAGTAGTTGTACCGTACCGTAGTTGTCAAACCCGCACGCCCAGCCAGCCAAACACATCCCAATCAAGCCGTCAACAGACCAAAACCAACCCAAACCCAAAACCCCAGCCTCCCCTGCCCGAAAGCAGAAGACCCCGGATCCAGGTCGGTTAGCTGCACAGCCTCCGACCCGAATGCACGGCGCGAAGAAAAGGGAATGGCTGGGTCGTTCATGCCTGCACCGGCACAGGTACCGCAAGGAAGGTGTGGTGTGGTGTAGGTAAGATACGATAAGATACCGGTACGGTAGGTGGTGCAGGTAGCAACGGCCCGGGATAGGCTGCGCAACAAGCTTTCCAAGTCCGGCGCAGGCCGGCGGATCCGGCACCGTGTTCCGCACATGGGGGGGCGCACTATGCTGGCTGTGTTTGCCCGTTGATGGAGGGGACGAAGTTGCATTAGGCCGTGCGTCTGGATGGGCGTTCCGGGACCATTAGCCTATATAGTTCGGACGTATGAGGGACGGTACGGCCTTGGTTGCTGGGCGAATCGCGGTGCCGGATCACGATGTCGTGTAAGTCGTGTCGGGATGATAACTAATCCTCCCTACGACACACGCACATTAGCACACCGCACCACATGAGATGGTGTGTAGTGTACGGACTGCAGTGTAATTTAATGTTTCTTTTCATCGTGTGCATCGTTAAGTTGAAGGTATTATGGACCTACTTCTAGCCGTAGGTGCTATAAAGTGTAAGTGTAAGTGTAAGTGTAAGCGTAAGTGTAAGCTACTCCGTACAAGTGGTATCTTCGCAGTGCAATGTATTAAGTATCCCATTAAGAACCAGCACCTCTTTCTCTTTCTCTTTCTTTTTCTCTTCTCTCTTTCTTCTCTTTCTTTCTTTCTCTCTTTTTTCCTCTGTCAGATCTCTCTCTTTCTTACTCACACACTCTCAGTGCTAGTGCAGAGAGACTCTACCGTAGCGTGAAGCTAGGAAGTCTAGGCGCTGGCTCCCCCGTCCAGTAGGTATCAACCCACACGCATCAGCCGCATAATACCACCTAAACTAGACTCCCTGGGCCCGCGCGACTCTGCGCTGCACCAGGCTGCGCACTCCTTCGTGACCCCGATGCCGAGAGTAGTCTAGACGCCTTGTACAGACTCCCCTGATCCATCCCCCTCCTCCAAAAGTTAGAAATCCACGACGAAGGAAAAACACGAGGCCCCGTGCCGGCCAATCAGATGCTGACAACCGCCCAATGCGGCTACTTCGATCCGGTACCAGCGCTAGCGCCGGCGACCCACCCTTCAACCTTCGACCTGTCTTACTGTCTCCACTCCTCTCTTTCTGGCTCTCTCCCTCTTCCTCTGTGTGTGTCTCTCTCTCTCAGCGCCAGTCACGTTACCCGCCTTGTCATCCGATCTGCGCCCTGGGCCGCAACTCCGACGTCATCGAGAGAGAGAGAAAGTCCTAGGTAGTCCGTATTATCGACGATTACCGATCCATGCGTCCTGATTCGACGAGTCATAAAGTCGCGTGCCAGTGGTAAAGACGGACTAGGAAATCGACCGGGATGCCACGTGAGTTGTGACTCGTCAATTCGCACAAATATGATTTGTTATCGCTCCCCTGCTGCCCTGCTGGTAACGTGATTGTCTTGAACGCGTAACGCCACGAGAGGAAGAGAAAGAGGAGAGGGCACGGGAGAGAGGCTAGGTAGGTGGTAGGTGGGGTGGGAGGAACGGAAGGGTGGGCAAATGGTAAGACAAATCGAGCAAATCGAATGTTGAGACCATGTGGACGGGTGGGGATTGCGGATGTGGGAACGTTCGAGGCTCGCAGGGGCGGTATTGAAATAAACTGGATCGGGGTTTCGTATGAGACATCTAGACTACACTTGGCAATCGATCACGAAGTGCGCCTAGTGCGTTTTATTGGTTTGGAAACGGCGAGGGCGGATAGCAAAGTTACGGTCTGTAGCAACAAGGCGGGCCTTTCAAGGATGCAAAGGATCCGGGCATTCAAGGATTCGTCGTTGATTCGTGCTGCGCGGAGTTTCTGCCCCGTGCCGTTGACTCGTCCGATGAGCTGCTAGACTCATCTAGATTGTTTCGACTTTGGCTGTGCTCGTCTTTCTCCTCGGGCGACGAGATATTCGCCTTCCGCATCAGCTTCTCGGCTTTGCGGTACGCGACTCTAGCGTCCTCTACCGCTTTCTCCGCCTTGGCCTGCTTGTTCCACATCGATGCGTATTTGCCGTTGAGTTCTAGCAGCTCTTCGTGCGTCCCCTTCTCCACAATCGTGCCCTGGTGGAGCACCAAGATCTGGTCCGCATGCGTAATCGTAGATAATCGATGCCTAAAGGAAACATATGCATTAGTATCATTAGTCGGTCCATTCCAGAGAGTCCAGTAGAGTAGGGTCCTTCTTACGCAATGATCAGAACAGTACGACCCCGGCTTATGCTGGCCAGTTGAACCTGGATCTGCTGCTCCGTGTGTGTATCCAGAGCAGACGTGGCCTCGTCAAGCAGGATGATCTTGGGGTTCTTCAACAATGTCCGTGCAATAGCAAGCCGCTGCCTCTCGCCGCCGCTAAGCCGGAGGCCGCGGTCGCCCACCTTTGTGGAGTACTTTTCGGGGAACGACATGATCCTGTCATGGATGCTAGCGGCCTGACAAGCGGCAATGACCTCTTCGTCCGTCGCGTTCTGGTTCGCGTACTTGAGATTGTACATGAGTGTGTCATTGAACATGACGGTTTCTTGCGGCACCACTCCTATGCAGCGCCGTATCGAATCGATGGTGACATCTCGAACGTTATGCGAGTCCACCCGTATGTTACCGGCTTGGCAATTAAAGTAGCGATACAACAGGCGAAACAGAGTAGACTTCCCGCCGCCAGACTCGCCAACGAGAGCGGTCGTAGTACCCGGCCGACATTCGAACGAGAGGTTGCGTAAGGCTGGTGCTCGGCCGTCGTAGGCAAACTTAACCTTGGAGAACTCCACGTGACCGTTGCATGAAGTGAGGGCGGGCACGTCGGGGCGATCAACCACGGTCGGGCGCTGCTTGAAGAGCTCTAGGAGCCGCTCACCCGAAATCATGGCCGTTTGGACGGTTCGGTAGAAGGTTCCGAAGAAATTGAGGGGACCTTGTAACTGGCCAAGATAAGTGATGAGGGCAACAAAATCTCCTACCTCCCGATACCCCTGCGCCACTTGATAGGCTCCGAACATGACCGCAGCCAGCATACCCGTCATGAACACCAGTGACTGGTACATGTTCATCAGACTGATGCTCCAGGTAACTAGGGCCTCGGCCCGCTGGAAGTTCTTGACCGCATTTCGATAACGTTTGAACTCGAATTCTTCGGCATTGAAGTATTTGACCGTCTCGTACGCAGAGATCGACTCGTCCTTGATAGCCTCCTCTTCCTTGCTAGCGTTCGACATGGCCCTGCGCTGGTCCGCTGTCTTGGAAGCCAAGCGAATAGTAAGAAGAAGGTAATAAAAGGTGACAATGCAGACGATAGCGGCATAGAGAGCGTCAAACCTGATGTAGAAGTAGCTGATGGCCACGAATAGATCGACAATCATGGGGAAAACCTGAAAGGTAACCTGTTCGAGAAACGAATTGACCGATGCGCCCTTGTTCAGTGCTCCCATGACCTCGCCGGTTCGCTTTCCGAGGTGAAAGTCAAGGCTGAGCGAATGTACATGCTCGAAAGCGGATGTAGTCAGCGCTCGATAGGAATGCTGGGAAACGGGGATCCAAAGCATGGATCTGCAAGATCCTAGCAGGCCGGACGGGCCTTGCAGTAATTTATACAGTATAAGCAGTCCGATCGAACCCCACGGCATGGGAAACCTGTTGTTATTATTGGGGTCGGCGTTACGGTGGTTCGTGAGTTGGTTCGTAACAAGTCCAATCTGATAAGGAACCATGATGTTAACCCATCTTTGAAGGGCAAGTAGGACGAAGCAGAGAATCACAACAATCTGCAACCTAAGCTTCTTGGCCGGCCACATGTACGGAAAAAAGACCGAGTAGCCGCGTATATACTCGAGCCAAGTAGTGTGAGGGAGCTTTTCTGGTCGGTAGAACCCGGCATTATCGTCGACCATGGCATAGCTCGAGTCGCTATTGGGGCTCCCCTCGCAAGGTCCATTGATCGCCGGAGAGGAACGGCCGTTCGTGTGGTAGCCATCCATGCCTTGGTTAAGAAGAGGCGAGTTCTCGTCAGCCTCTGAATGGTAGTCCTGCTCGCGCTTGCCCTTCTCTCGCTCGGCTTGCCGGTTCATAAGTGCCATGACGATCCACACGATAACACTCCCGGTGATTATGCACACGCGAGAACCAGACAGGCTCAGATCGATGATATCCCACTTGTTCAAGGCATTAACGGTGACATATTTGCTGCGATCTAGGTGAACCATGACTTTGTGCGGTTGGGACAGAATAATGGCATCGCAGGTAAGGATGATGATCTCCATACACAGGGCGACAGACCAGGTGAGAAGGAACACAGGTCCCGGCTCATGCTTGTTTTCAAAGAGTGTGATGAACACATACAAATATAGAAATGACGAGCCCAGGGTATAGACCTATAGGGGGAAGAACCAAGGAGGGTCAATCAAAGGCGCCGACAGAGTGTAGCGAGTGAGGATAGTTATTGCTGCTTACCGCTTTGGGTTCACCACACCACCAGGCGTGTTCCCCATCAGGACTTGTCTGAATGAGCGCACGCGTCGCGATGGCCGCGCCCTGACTGACGAAAGTGAAAGTCACAGCTGTGTAGATCCATTGAAAGAGGGCCCTGATAGCGGGCGAAAATCTTCCCTCAGTCTCTTGGGACTTGTCTGCCTGTCGATTCTTCGTGGCCGGTAAAGGTCTGCCACCAGGGCCCGTGACCGTAGGAGCAGTAACGTCGCCTTTGTTTCTCCTGGCAATGTACACGGAATAGATGACGCCGAAGAGCATCAAGATCAACAGGAGCAAGCCTGAATACAGATACTGCGTGACGCCCAGTATGCGCTCAACCAAAGTATCATTTAACTCGACTGCAGCCATTTTTTGCTCTTTTGAAGAAAAATCAAATCAGCATACCGAACCTAGCAACACAATGATCAGTGACGGTATAGCAAGGGATAGAATGTGACGATACTAAGATTGCACCGCATGCTGCAGGGTAGGCGTGACATACCTTATCGACGACAGACATGGAACTAGTTCATTTCCCCAATTGACGACAACGGCAAGCCTCAATGAATAAAGGAACAAGCGAACGAACGAATGAATTGAACGAACGAACGAACAAATGAGTGAACGAACGCTCTCTGCCCTATTAGTGCACCGCGCCGGGTGTCAAGACGTTCGACGAGGGCGTGAGTATCCGTCCCAGAAGAGATATAGTAGGGACGAGAGGAAGAGGTAGAGGTGAGCGGAAACAAATCAAGTCGGTAATGATTGATCAGTGTAAGTGCCTAAAAGATGCAAGCCCAATTAGTACTTTTTTATTTTAAACCCCGACCAACCTCAGGTTATACTTAGTGGGGCAGGTCACCGGACGGGCGTTAGTGGCGAAAAGCGACACCGCCGGGGAGGAACTAACAGGATTGATAGGTAATAATAAATAAGGACAATAGTTCCGGCCGAGATCAGCAGCCGGAAAACCCACCGAAGCAGTATAGTGCGGCCACGAGACGGTGACCAGCATTTACCAGCATAAAAAAAATCGATGGTGGTTGACATGGACAATGGAATGACGGGTATTGGTGTGGATGTGGACGAGGGGCGTGGATTACAGTGACGGGTAACAACAACGGCGCAACACTCCAAAACGGTGAAGTGACTGCAACGACTGCAATAACGAACACAAACACAAACACAAACACAAGGACAAGGACAAGAACGATAGATCGTGACAGCACGTCTAACAACGGAAAGACATCAAGAAAACATGCAAAACAAAAATTGACGTGAAGGGAGAAGGGGGGAGAGATCAAGAATGGTGTAAAAGTAGAGGTAGACTTGCCGTATACGATGATTACACAAGACGTGTATATATAGTTTGTCGGTTAAATCAGAGGTTGAGGATGCCGTGTATATTAGACGGGATTCTAGGGATCCAGGGCCCAGCACCAGAGCACGGCATGCGATTCGGGTTCTTGTAGTCCGCAGGGAGGGGGGCCGGTTGTATATGTTGGGCGATATATACGCGCTTGCTTGCCGGCTTGCAAGAGATATATTCGACTTTCGGCCCTACTGGAGGCAGGGTAGCCAGACGCGGACACGCGGACGGACAAACAGAGATATTAATATGGCCAGTCTATCAAACAGCGTTGGTGAGTTCAATCCGTCGGGTCGATGGCGCGTCAAGGGCGATGCAACGCAGGAAGAAGTGGCGGGAACAGGTAGGATGTGGATTATCGTGAGATGCTGGGATGGAGGGGTGGACGGCAGATGTGTGACTGTGGTAAGGAAGAAGGGAAAAAAGGAAGGGTGGAAGTGAGTTGAGTCGAGGAGGAAGGAGAACCAAGTGCCGAGTAACAAGAGAAAGCGGGTGCAGAGAAATAGTAATAACGGACTCGACTCATCCGGACCTTTACCGACTTACCTGCTGGCGGTTGGCAGAGACGGTGGTAGCGTGTATGAAAGGGAAGAAGGGGATAGACAAGGCACGGTGCTTTTGGAATGGCATGTATGACATGGTAGCGTCTCGTGGGAGCATTGAAATGTCATCAAAAAACTAACCTGGCGAACAGAGAGGCAGAGCGCGGCGTGTGCGTGTATAAGTGTGTGCGCCTGCGTGGTTTTGTGTGGTGGTGTGGAAGTGTTAGTGGTGCGTGCAGATTCTTGTAACGAGGTCACAAACAAGACACGGACAGACACGAACAGACACACGCAAACAACCCGGGAACTCGTAACCACATATCGTCATGCTCTTTCACTACCTTGCCTCGTTTATATAGTGGGAGCGTGTATATCTGCCGTTGTGTCTGTCCGTGTCTGCCCGTCTGTGTTGTCTGCTGTCGTCTGTATGTCTAAGTCCCGCTCTTCCGCTCTTCCGCTCTCTCGGTCTCGGTCTCACTCTCACTCTCACACTCCTTTTCTCCCTCTTTCTCCTTTCTTTCTTTCTGTCCTCCCTCCCTCTCATTCTCACTTCTGCGACAGCCACCTAGGAAACTAATTATCTCTCTATTCACAAAACATCACCCGGCCTCGGATCTGGTGAACAGCTCGGAGCAGAAGCACAGCGACACACGAGATATAGGCAGATGCAACACAGGCCGGGAAACATTGGGTAGGCAAGTCATGTACGTGTACCTATGAAATATACCGGTAGGGCACGGCATGGCATAGGCTAGCCTGGCGTACCGAGCATAGTGGCATAGCTAGCAGGGCACACCAGGGCGCAACGGGCATAGCAGAGCAGAGCAGGCGTAGCAGCACAGCATGGCAGGGCATGGCAGGGCATGGCAGGGCAGATGGTAGCACCCCTGGCACCTCGTGGACGTGGGAAATAGTTAGGTAGAGAGCATACCGGCCACGGCCAAACGGCTCTCATCCACAGCGTCTCACCGCCTTACTTCGGAGTGCTGGATACCGGGCCCTTGTGATCGACGCAGACATGCATGTTAGAGAAGGAGGCATAAGCACCGATGCCAATACGGCAGAGTAGAGCTACCTACCCTATTCTGTATGGAGAAGACAGGATGGAATGACAGGGGAGCCGCCGTTCGTCTGGTCGGGCGGTGCACTGAGTAGCTTTTTTTTGTCTCTTGAGCTTCCATCGGGATGGTGGGGTAAAATACTTGTGTTTGTACGGACTAGCGCGTATGAGAATGAAGCATGTACTATGTATAAAAGTATACCTAGGTGTATCACTTATGCAATATGATTCTCGGCAAGTGAGCGGGTAGGTGGTACGGGAGCTTACTATCTAGGTAACTAGGGTGGGCACGTCCGTACATTATTCAGCACGCCTAACATCTAACTAGTGTAGGTACACTATACGCTTCTTTCCGGCCGATGGCACTGCTCGGCCACGCGACCTAATCAACCACGTCCACAAGGGAGCTACGGGCGAGCAGCGTCCCCAGACGGCCGATCAGCACCGTAGGCCGAATAACAGGGTAAACACGTTTTAGCAGACTACCTACACTACCTAAAGTACCTAGTGTATACGGACGTATACCTACCATCATCCAACCACCACGCATATTAGCCGCAAACGCGAGCTACTATCTTGAAGAGGCTATTCTCATATCTAGCTAGGGGCGTGTGCCTAAAACACAGCTGGTGTACATCACCCCTACCTGCTTACTACAATCAAGTTTAGATCGATGAGGCGTTGTGCCATATGACAGGTCGTTTTACATCTATCATTTAACAGCCCAGGATCCGGGAATTCGGGCTGTTGCATGCTAGGTAGGAGGTTCAACTTATAAGACAGCCCGACTTAGGTAAGAAGTACCTCCCATGCACAGATAGTAGTATGCAAGGACGCTACGGAGAGTACCTACTTACTGTACTTGCTAATAATAGCAGGTACCGGAGGAGAAAGCGCACTGAAATTTACCCATGAACTACAATGTGAACTACTGCTATTATGTACGTGCCTCCAAAGCCCGCCAACAAGTGAGCTCCGGGGTATGCTCAAGGTACAAGGTACGCTATGTCGTGTAGCGGTGCTGGCCGTCCCTATTCGGTACGCTACACGCTAGGTAGAGACTCTATACACTAATATGCAGTCAATTTACTCCCTGTAGGCACTAATCTACAGCGGGCATGGCCATGGAAAAGATCAAAGCGGGGACCTGTATAGGCAGCGTATACTACCTATGGCGGAGATAGGCAATGGGCAGGAACAACATGGCTAGCTAAATAAGTCCATAGTAGCGAGCTCTAACTACAGATCACAGCTGTTAGGTAAAGTTGTTGAGTCTCATTATTAGTGTGCGTGCCTGTGCGTGCCTTCGACAGCGGTACCTCGCCGTACCGAGTACGGCGTAGCCCCCCTTAGTCAGTGGAAACTCTGCAGGCAGTCAGCGGCCTTCGCTGGGATGAATAGTCAGTCAATCGTGGCCGCCTGCCATTGCATCGCCGAGTCTGCCTCGGAAAGTGCAAATGCCTACCTCACTGCCCTAAGGGTCACCTGTAGCTAGTGTAGTCGAGAGCCGGAGCGACTGGCGGCTTATACCGCGGTAGTACCGGTATGTCATACGCTGGCGGTACGTACCTACCATCTCAGGCGCCAAGGTGTGTCGCCGTGGAACCAGACACACAGCACGGGCCTTGCAGATACGTACCCGCCCTGGTACCCCCGATATCCCGTGACCCCGTCACTCCGTCACTCCGTTACCGCGTTACCCCGTGACCCCCGTCGTCCCCGTCGTCCCCGTCGGTCACCTCCCGTCACCCCCGTCACCCCCGTCAACCACCCCGTCAACCACCCCCTCCCTGATCCTATCCCCTTCCCCATTCTCCGATCTGCCGGTTGGGGTTTTCTGCAGTGTAGCCTTTTGCCGGCGGTTTGCTCGTCGATTGGCTGGGTTCGCTAAGACCCCTGCAACCGAATTTCTGAATACTTCGCATTGCAACATCATTTAGGTATACATACAGACCGTACCTATTTAGGTATACATACCTAATGTACACACATGATGGAGTAGCATCATGGTTTTCCCCCCCCTTCGGCCCTACGCTGGGCTGCGTTGAAGGGCAGACGGGCTATTTCTCTGCCCTATCTAAGAGCTATACTAATGTGCACCTTACCCCCGGTATTCCCTCCTAACAGCTTGCCAGCTCATCAAGTATATGGGATACTGTCTCTGGGGAGGAGCATCAGTAAGCATCGAGGACAATGGAGCCACTTGTCTCCGTATCTCTCGATCCAGAAATGGAGTCCACGCACTCGCCTTGCTTGCCTCGGACGTACCATGTATACGAAGTACCTACCTCCTTACCCCGGTTTTGCTGCCCGCTCGATTCATATAGATCCTAGTCATCGTCGCTGTGGTTCGTCGTGCCGTAGACAGAAGTTTCGGGTGTCTTCCAGTCGATCCTGGGTGTCGTCATACCGAGGTGTAGGCCGGCTTGGCCCCGTGGAGCTTCCGTTCGGTTGGGAGGTTGGGTACGTACCAGGGCCAATCTCGCAGCGAATCCTCTCCCCTCATCGGCTCAATCGACGAACCGAGCCGTAAGAGACATGCCATGCGCAACCACGGACGGAAGACGGTAATGAGGATGGGCAAAGGAACTTAAGGATTACTATGTAGCGCCAGGCCTTATTTCCTAACGGTGGTCCGGCAATACCGACAAGTCCGCCGGATTCGCACCAAGACCTTCCAAGTTTCGCTTGATCCGTCCCGAAAAGCCTCACTTCCTTGCCGATTGATTCTTGGCGAGCCTGACCGAATACCAAAGGAGGATCCCACTTATACCTATTAGGCAATCGGTCAGGGCGAGTGGATCGTTGTCTTGCAGTAGCAACCAGAGCTTGCACCGACATATCTAGTCAGGGCCCCGGGAATGGAGTATAGATACCCACGCAGTGCAGCTGGAGGGAGGTAAATTCGGTTGGTACTTACATAGGCTATCCCCAAACCGCCCACCGCATTCACAAAAAATACGTGTACATAGGCAAATTCGGGTAGCCCTACGGAGATAAAGTAGTGAGCTAGCGAGTGCTGTGGTAACAAGTCGTACGGAAATACATACCTAGGTAGTGCCACCTACCTACTGCTAAAGGCGACGCTGACAACGGGGGGACAACTCTGGCTCGTCTACGGACGTACGGTACGGCAGCATGGGCATCATCCACCCGCGTGGCTTTACACACAAGGTCGGGCTATCCGCGCAAACCATTGGTAGACTAAAAAGTCAGCTCTAGGCAAAATGCTGATGACTTGGCGAATATAACGTATGTCTCACCATGGCGGCCCGTATCTAGATAGCACTCTTTACCGTTAGGCCGCCCTCCACCTCTGGATGCCACCTAAGGATCATTGGGCGCGTAGATTCCGTTCAGAGTTACGGTCTGACTGTGCCTGATTGTGAATACACCAGCTACCGCTCATGCAAAGTCAGTCACGTATCAGACTACTGGGGGCGGAGGCAAGCAAGCGATCGAGTGTGCACTGCGAGGTACTGTAGGCAGAAATGGAGACCGGGGGGTCGAGGTTTTTCGTTGTTGTTTCATCCCATATTACCTACATCGAGCCAGGTCGGCACAGCGGGGGGCGTGTGCATCGGTTCTTCTCCTCCCTTCGAGGGCCGGCTAGGTCCGGGTCGCTGTAACGTCCTCTCGGGGCAGATTTCTGAATCCAGTCTCGTTGCGGATTATGTTATGCAGCTGCGGACTACCGACGCGTGTCTCTGCGCGTGATGCTCATGTCAGATGTGCTTGCATAATTTCGAGTTGTCTTCGAGGTGTAGCGTAGGTAGAGGGCGTCCCGGCCGGGTCGAGGCACGTCGTGTCATAACTCATAAGGCTGAGGGCTAGGGAGAAAAGAAAAGGACAAACCAGGCATCGTGAGATCAGGTTGCTTTAGGCATGGATGTGAGTTATCATATATTTAAATTAATACACTGACCTGCTTTCATGTACACGTTGGCATGGCTGTCCACGTCACCCCCTAGTTGTTATCGTGAGGACTTGTGCTGCGGGTTGCTGGTCGTTATGTCATCGACATTCATGGCGGCAACATCGGCCAGTTAAGATTTATCCAGCCGACAACTCGCTCGGTTGGGCTGGATTCGTACCAACTAGCAGTCCCTTCACTGGACACCCTTGACGACCCAATGGTAAAGAGAGATCGGTCATTGGAGTAAGGAGCCCGGCAATCTCGAAGAATCCACGGATGGGATAGTTGATACCAACGAGTTGGCACGAGCTGTGATGCAAGGGTCATTGCCAGCGAACCCTCGTGAATGTACAATACACGGCTCTAGACCTGGTTCAGATCTGAAACAGAGACAATGATGTCAAGCACGCATCCATACATAATATACACTACATTACGTGCCATTGGCTACCTCAAGTTGTGTCGACTGTAACCCTCTTATGATGTAGCTTGGCGTTCACGGCCAATAATACCACTACAGGCTCTTGCGAGCTTTTCTTCGTAACTCCACCGGCGATTCGCCCTGTGCCGGAGCTTTCTTTTGTATACTTCGTACACCTCATCCCATCTCCCTATAGCTCGGGGTCAAATGCGGTGGCCCAGGAACGAACCCATTTGCGCCAGACCCGCTTTCTGAGGCGGACGAGCCCGAGGGACAGCTCATTCCTGCGGACAAGTAGGGGACGAGAGAACGGGTTCATAGGCTGGCTGATACCTGAATCCTCAGAACCTTGGTACTACTCTGCCGCCAAACCCCCTCAGATTCGTAGAGGGTGCTATAAATACTCCCAAGGCCGGATTACTCAACGAAAACGCTCCCACCTGCATTCAACTCCACACACATATACATACGTTCGTGTCCTCTTCAATCGGCCTAGGACACATGTGACTCGTTGGGTTTGCCAACACTTTGTTTGTTTCGTCAGCCAAGTCGACAGCTTGAGCATACAGCAACCTCGTGGCGAAACAAATCCGCCTGGTGACTGTAGAGGATTATACGAGGCGATAATCCCGTCCGTCCGGACCTCTTTGCAGCAGAGCGCAGGGATATCTCCACGTGACCAACATTGAACATTGACAGCGCAGATTCCAGATCACACGATAACGCCCGAACTCGCTAATTGATGCTGGTGGACTTGAGCTCGTTCACCAAGAGAAAATCGCCACTGCCGGATAGCAATTTACGTCGAATTCTGGCCAGCGCGTCGCCCCCTGCCGTCAGGCACTTCTGTCCTGAAAATAACCCGGATCTATCCGTGACGAGGGTCAAGTCCAACTGAGTTGGTTGATCTACCGACTAGCCCGATTAGGGTGCGAGTTACGGACGTATTATCCGCAGCGTGGGCATCATCTGATTCATCATGTCCAAAGGCAGGTGCCCTCAATGTCATGAACATCTACCAGTCTCCCGAACTCACCGCCTTTTCCCCGACCTGACACCCTGGGAGGGTAATCCGCAATTGAACATGTGTGAGGCCTAGAACGTCCACGCAAGCTTCAGGATCTAGCCCGGTAAGTATTACCGGGAGGACTTGGCCGTGTCGTGGGTTGCGGAAAAGTCGAGGGATAAGAGAGATAAGTTGGCAAACTGTGTTTCGCAAGGCTGCCTCTCTGCTTATTCGACTCCCCAACGCAATGATAGTGCGTGGGGTATCGGGGGATCCAACCAGTCGACGCGAGCAATACTTGTTGACCGAGACCCATAGAACCTAAGTCGTCAGCCTGGTGTATCACGACATTTGTCGACTCTGGACGAATGCTATACCTAACTGTCAGGAAATTCCCTTTGAGTGTTACTCATGATGCTAGCAAACGAGGCGGATCCCAGAGAGTACCTCTCTAATAATCCCCCCCACGTTCCACGCTGCAGCTCTCCTGGCTTGCAACATATCATCATCGAGTCTCGCAACTTCAGGGTCCCGCAAGGTAATCAGGTTGCATGCGTCGGTATCTCAAAGGCCAACCAAAGTCAGTGGGAGTACACGTGCCTCGGGAAAATGGAAATCTGATTCGCTCTCAGCGCTGCCCTCCCCAGACCAGTCTCTCCTCCGACTTCCCCTTTGAGCTGACTGCAGTAGGGGAACCAGCCGTATGCTTGGCTCCCGACGAGCCGGGAACTACTGCAATGCGGGATATCTTACCTGCTGCAAGCGTATGTAAGCAGATATCACCAGTCTCGCCTTGGCTCGGCGACCCGGGTGCTACCAACGCTGCAGAGCAGATTCGATGGCTACCCCCACCAGCAAACCTGGTGTGCCTGTCCTACCATACCATTTCCCCAGCTCGCACCCCAGATCGATGCAGCTTGTGGTGGTGGCCTGTAGGAAATGCCTACGGTAGGCACTGGCGGCCGACGGGAATTCTGATCATGTTCGGCTAGCATCCCGGCAGCGGCCATGACCGGGCGCTGGGCGTTGAGGAGTAGTGCGTGCCGTGCATGATAAGATCAGTGGGATACCTGGTCATCTGAACTCATGCTCCGGCCACAGAACAGATTATATGTCTCTACCCGATAGAACCATCCACTGATTCCATTCATTCCGTTTCTTCTGAGACCTGAATCTCGCCCGTTGTCGCCATTTCATCCGATCACGTCGCCAAAGAGGCGCAACGGACTACTCTGGGCAACCTGAGAATCTGTGATTTGCCGTTTCCTTACGCCGTTCGTGAATGCCCGGCTCAATCCCCTGGAAACTGGGCCAAGCTGGGTGCTGGGCGTGATGGTACGCTGTGCCACGCAAGCGTAAGTCAGATACAACAGCAGTTTGCGAGGACAGTGCAGCCTAGCAGGATGTCATCCGGTCTTATAAGACAGCCCCAATGGTCGGGTTCGCAGTCAACATGGTCGCACATGTCTAACCGTTCACAGAGATAGTCGTGCTACAGCATTGCTGCGCCATCACAAATATCCGCCCATATCTCTCCGTCGGAGATCCCGCTCTACCCTACGAGTGTCGATAAACTTTCCCGAATAGTGGGCAGGACGCCTACCTGAAACCCTGCGACCGAAATCACGGCATGCTAGCTGGTACGGGACGCCTCGATTTAATAGCCGCAGCGTCATCGTGCAGGAATACCGGCTCAGCCCGGCTCGCCATATTCTGGAGCGGACACCTAATCCTCGACGGCTCAAACCATCGGCATTGCTTGCGACTCTGCGAAGGTCACAACCTGGTACAAGTTACCCATGGCTTGATCGCGGAGTTCGTTGCCACCACCTCCGGTTCGGCGGGATTGTCGAAATCGGTCAATCATTGCTGATAATGCCGTCGGTCCGCCTGGAAGTTGGGGATCTGGGCCGCCGGATAGAACGGAAGTACGGCCGGGGTAACCTGCTGTCAGAAAGTAGGACACGGGACGTTTGACACACAAGGAAGGAGACCAGACGATAATAAGACATCATACATATCAGTGTAGCTCTCCACAATAAGCAAGCCAATGAACGCATCGCAAACCGGCCGGCCTACCAATACAAATTTATCCAAAACATTATGTAGGAGCAGGCATCTCCGGGGCAGGAAACCAGACCAGTCGTCGATAGTGAGGTGGTACCCCTATAGTGACTGGCTGCTCCACGCGAATGGCGAGCCTGGCGGATTATGGTTTCCCCATCCAGAGAAGCAGAAAGCGAGACGCGGTCGTCATCATCCTCGCCAACGGCTTCTCAGGGGCCTTAGGGGACGTGTTGGTGTACATGCATGTCCTACAGCAGGGAACAATGCCGTCAGTAAAGTCGGTCTTACATGCATAGCAGCAGAGGCGACCCCTCTGGTGTACTGTACCGCATACCATGAGTCTTTGCAGGCATGTAACAATGCAGCAAAGCCAACGACATACACTTTGGCATGGACCAGGTCTTGCAAGCGGCCTGTCACGCCTCGCGATGCAGATTTTGTGACCCCTCCCCGCTGGCCCCACCTCCGGACTGTCAAACGAGTGCGATGTTGTTTGACGCACACTCTGTTCCCTCGGAGTGTGTGGGCAACACCTCGCATACGCACAACCTACGGGCTCATTATTGAACAAGATGGTGGCCGAATACGACTTACTGCTTTTCTGCCCAAGAAGCCCAGCACTAACGGCCCAAGGACTCCGAAGACGGCGGAAACAGCAGGCAGTTTGCCTGACAGAATTACAACGCACATACGTTACATTATAACGCTGTGAATGTAACCCACGACTTATCACAACACCCGGTTCATCGGCGAGCGTAACCAACAGATCAGGCATGAAGGTTCCCGGCTGATGCAGATAGGCCGTTCGTTTCTCGGCATGGCTTAGCCTTGCTGGTGGAAGTACGAAAAATGAAGTATGGGTGGGAAAAGGAACATTGTTATTAGAAAGGGGCCCCTAAACTGCTACCTCTTATGGGGACATTTCTGCCGGCTAGATCCGACCCGACAGAGTGCTGACGGCCCGAGAGCAGTAACTATTAACACCATTAAAACTGGATGTCTGGCTAACTATGACCTACATTATGTAATAATGTACAGTCTGTATGTGTACACACAATTTACCTATTCAGTGTGTAGACGGCGAAGGATTCGGGGCATCTCACGGACGGAAAAAAACACAAGGTCCGCACTCGGAGTTATCGTACCCAAATTTGACGAAATGTATGGTCTTCAAGGTACATACGAAGTAGAGCCCCCCCCCACCAAGTGAATTACATAAGCAAATGAATCACCCGATTACCCCGCTCACCACCCAATTTCTTCACTTTCTTCACTTCTACAACAACAACGACCACAACAACACCCTGTAAAAAATACACCAATGGAGAGCTCAGAAGATAGGCTTTTGGCTGCGATAGCTGCTGTTGAAGGAGGTAGTTCGCAGAGGGCAGCAGCTAAGTTATACGGCGTCTCCCAATCTACCCTTTCCAGACGACTTCGTGGCGGCCTCACGCATTCAGAAGGTCAGGAAGTTAACCTTCTTTTCAGTAGGGATATGGAGAAGGAGTTGGTCAACCACCTGCTAGAATTCAAAGCCCTTGGCAAGTCTCTCCACCGCTGGGAAATTGAACAGTACGCTGCGTGTATGTTGCGCGCCCAAGGCAAATCACACGAATTAGGGAAACATTGGGTAGATCGGTTCATTCAACGCCATCCTGAAGTACGAAGTAAGCCCCAGGCTTCGTTAGAAGCCAGCCGTGCAGCCCTAGACCTCCCTGACCGCGTTCAACTGTTTTTTGAGCGTTATGAAGACCTCCGCAAGAAGCACAACTTCGAACCGTGCCACATAGCCAATATGGACGAACATGGCCTTCAGGAAGGGGAGTCCGCCCACGGTAAAGTTGTTGGGGCAGCCGAGACGCGCCGTGGGCCTCGCGCACACTCTGATGCGACTAGATGGGTGACGATTCTGGAGTGTATAACCGCAGACGGTCGGGCGCTTACCCCAGTCGTTATATTCCAAGGGGACAACCTCCATGGCCAGTGGTTTGGGCCTGACGTCCCTCCCTGGAAGTTCGCCTGCAATAAGAAGGGTTGGACTTCTTATTCTATAGCAAATCACTGGTTAAGAGAGGTATATTTACCCGAAACGAAGCCCGAAGATGGGCAGTGGCGTCTCCTGATAATAGACAGCCACAAGACCCATACTGATGGTGAATTCATGTGGCACGCCAAGCACAACAAGGTCGAATTACTCTTCTTACCTGCACACGGTAGCCACGTTATCCAGCCCTGCGACCTAGGGCTATTTTCCGTGATTAAGACCTATTTTCGGCAGCAAATGGTCGAATACGCACATCTACCAGGGTCAGCGGCGATCTATAAACAACGGTTTCTTTCCTGCTACCAAGTGGCCCGAAAGAAAGGTATCAGACCCGAAGTTATTACCGCAGCTTGGAGGAAATCAGGGATCTGGCCCGTCAACCGGCGGAAACCACTTGAAAATGAACAAATAGTCGGTTATACCGTAGCCCTGGCAAAGGTCTCTCCAGGTCCTTCAACACCAGCCAAGAAATCGACCCCCAGCCCTAGCCCTGGTCCCGAGGGGTCTTTCTACACACCGAAGAGTTCGTCAGACCTTATATCCCAATTCCGCGACCTGGAAATATCTCTTACTCGTGAACAACGTATGTTGCTTAGGAAGGCGGGCAAATCCATTGACCTGTTGACGATGAAAACGGTTAGCCAGGAACGCCAGATTGACACGGCCAAGGCAGAAGTCGAATCTACGCGTGTGGTAGGGAGAGTTACGGTCAAAAAGGACCCCCAAGAAGCCTTTTATACAGTAGAAGATATAGAGGAGGCCCGGGTAGCTGCCGAACAATAGGCGCAGCGCCGACTGGAAAAACGCCAGAAAAAAGGGAAGAAAAAGGACGATTTACCAGTTGAAGATATACTGGAGGACTCAATCCTTGAATAGCGTGCAATTCAGTAGCAATTGGCTAGTGGGAATAGCTTCGTTTTTGGCGTTGGAGTAGTTGAATCCTTGCTGACTAAGCGTTTTTGGTGATGCATTTGGTGATGTAATTCACTAGACCGTAAGGGGCTCTACTTCATACAATCCATCCGAGGAAGTATGACGTCTCCCAACCCGCGCCACATTTAGGCTCGAAACGGGTTCTGTGGCTTACGGAGTAAGGCTGTGGCTGGTGATACAAAGTACCTCTGGCCAAGCAACGTCTGGCTTCGATCAGACTTTTTGGCCCAAACAGTGAGAGAACCTACGACACTAACTAGCAAGGTAAGGCTATCACATGTTGCATAGCTCTTACCTAGGAACTTGCGTAGGGCAGTAGGCAAGCCAAGCCGACGAAACCACAGCAGGTATGGGTTAAGCCCAGAGCAGAAGCCCAGAGGTATCTAGTACCTGCCTAGCTAATTCACAGTACTAAGCTAATAGTTGGCACCGTATTTTGACTTACTGGACCGCTATTAGCGCTGCCGCCGTTGCTGTCGAAGCTCCCAGCACTCGTAGTCGCACCGTACGAGATCTCGTGGGTACTGGCACATGCTGACACTAGCGCACCACACAACAAACGCCCCACCGCCGTTTTCAGCCTCGTCACTTTCAACACTTCCCAAGCAATTCTCAGCCTCGTTTATACGTTGCCTAATCCTTCTCTAGACAAACACCTTTGCGAGCTTAAGCGCTCTTCTGATGTAGCTTTAATTTACGCGATCCGGAAATCCCCTGGCTTCTCATAACGCTAGATAGTCCTGCCCGCTGGGAGGGTGGCCGTCTGCCAACTTTTGTTTATTCGCGGATAAAGCACCGCGTCTGGCATCAACCGAATTGTCTCCAGAGCGGCTCGCCCACCTAAGCAGCAAGGCGAGCCTAGTATTCATCGGTTGGTAGGTCGTATTGCTTACGTAGCCCTGGCGGCTCTGAAGTACATTCCGTCTGACCGGCAACAAACAAGCAAACAAAACAAAAACAAAAGAGGCGCCGTCTCCTAACCACCGCTTTTTCTCCGGTCAATTGATCAGAAGAACAACGCATACGGGGAGAAGAGACCAGCGCAAGCAGCCGCTGCTATCATTATCGTCATCGCCATCATTATGTCGCACCAACCATCGACGTCGGTCAAGGTGCCGACATCGGCAACGACTTACACGCCCGCGACACAAGATTCCGACCTGCGATCGCAAATCAATGTCCTCTTTTTACGGGAGGGACACTCCGCCAAGTAAGTGTGCGCGCTTTCTATTCATTTCTCACCTCTCGGGCGTTCTACTGTACTGCCCTCTCCTACCCGCGGGTCCGTTGAAGCTATAGACTCGAGACTCAAGACTGAGAGAGCAGAGAAACGTCCCTAGCAAGCAAGACTAACTGGCATGTCCCGCGAGCACAGAATCCAAGAACACCTCCTCCATTCGCTCGATGCGCACAGCTCGAACTGGCCGTCGGCCATACAGTCACACGCGCTGGCGCTACTGCGGTCGGGCGAGGTTAGCACCTTTCCGGCCCTTGTACGGCGGGTACTCGAGGATGTGCGACGCGACACCGCGATAGCGTCGTCGTCGGCGCCAGATAACAGCGCGTCATCCACGACCGTGAACGACTCGCAACCACCACTATCCACATCCACAGACGCGACCGACTCCAGCGCATCTAAGGACGGCACGAACGGCGCGGCAGCCACGACTAACGGCGTAAGCAAGGCCGCCGGCAACGCTAATGGCGCTTCGGTGGGCACAGAAGGCACAGGCAGCCTGGCGATACCAACCTCAGTAGTAGAGGCCGTATTGAAAGCAGTGAAAGAAAGCCTAGACTCCATATGCGAGATAGACGAAGACGGATCATCCGGCGGTTGATCCACCCCCACCAAAACGAAAACCCACGAATACAACCATCGCAACTCCAACCCCTCCCAGAACCAAAGGAAGAAAAGAGAAAAAGAAGGCGGATTTTAAGGCTGTATTGTATTGAGAGCACAGGGGAAAAGGGATGGAAAGGGAGCGGAGGGGGGAAAACGGACGCGGTCTGCATGTTATTACTATTACTACCCATCTCGCCTACCTGCCGACGTGAGGGGGTTGGCATACAGGCATATTCTTGATCACCGAAAGCAACAAACAATCCATAATTTGACTCCAGCGGAGAGAGTTGAAATGAAAAGGGGGAGGCGAGGAAGAGAGGAAGGCCAAAGACACACACAGAGAAAGAGAAGGAAGCCCATTTATACACATCGACATGAACCCGAAACACAAGACAGCTTACTTCCGCCACGCAGATTACATGAAATACATACTCCCACCGAATCCACCCATTCCGTAGAGTAAAGAATGAATGAAAATAGATACGAATCAAACGGAAAAGAATTCGATGTCCCTTTCATGTTTGGTAAAACTCACGTAGCGAGCGAGATAAGATATCAATTGTCTGAGCACGTTAGACGTCCATTTTTCAAATCTATCGTGAAACGTATCAAGCATTGCTATTTTGTGTTCGGAAACCGCGGGTCTGTTCTTATTAACCACCCGTCCTCATCAATACCATAAAGGGGGTCCTCTCCACTATCAAGTGCCAGTTCGCCGTCAACCTCCTTCCCCCTCTCTAGAGTGGAAGCCATAATCTATCCGCAACGTCGATATCCTGGAGGGGATCGGGAGGAGCGATCTGCATGCCAGGGAGTCGCATGTCGTTCGGCCCTAGACACGCAAGGTTCCGCATATCACCTATTCTAGACGCGAACGCCATAAAAAGGGATTAAAGTACAAGTGCGACGAATTAAACGTCTTAACTAAACGCACATCGTCGTCATTTAGTCATATAGACCATCATCATCACCTGCCTGGCCGAAATTGTTGTTGCTGTCGCCAGGGTTCGCAGCGCCGTCGCTACCGGGGAACTTGAAGAAAGCGCCGGGGCCTGCATTCTTCATTTGCTGTGCAAAAGCCTCGTATCGGCGGATTTCGACATCATTGACGGATCTGCGGGCCATTTGCATAGCTTCCTCAAAGTGAAGCTTAGTAAGCTCTGGCACGGGATCTTCCTCTTCGTCAACGTCCATATCACCAGCGCCTTCAGCCTCGCGTGCACGTTGACGCTCAATGTCCACAGTGATGGCCTCCTTGATGGCAATCTTGACGGCTCGTTGGGTAATGAAACCAAGATCAGCACCAGAGAAGCCATGTGTCTTAGATGCGATGTAGTTGAGATCAACATCAGCCGCAACAGGCGTCTTCCGGAGCTGAGCTTTCAAAATGCTGAGACGGCCAGGTTCATCGGGCAGAGGCACGTAGATTAGAGAATCTAGACGTCCGGGACGGCAAAGGGCAGGATCTAGCTGCTCGGGTCTGTTGGTGGCACCGATAACAAAAACGTTCTTCTTCGATGTCATGCCATCCATTTCTAAAATCGAGTTAGCATTCTCTCTTTAATGGCCGTGTAGGCGCTTGACGCTTACCTGTCAAAAGTTGATTGACAACACGGTCCGAAGCGCCACCAGCATCACCAACGGATCCACCACGAGCCTTGGCAATAGAATCCAATTCGTCCAGGAAAACAATGCATGGAGCAGCAGCCCGAGCCTTGTCAAAGATATCTCGAATATTGCTCTCGGATTCACCAAACCACATGCTGAGGAGTTCTGGACCCTTGACGGAAATGAAATTGGCAGCACACTCGTTAGCAACAGCCTTAGCTAACATAGTCTTACCGGTACCAGGAGGTCCGTAGAAGAGGACACCCCGAGACGGCGAGAGACCAAATTTGAGGAACTTCTCGGGGTGGTCGACAGGGTATTGGACGCTCTCCTTGAGGTCCTGCTTGACACCTTCCAGCCCTCCAATATCTTCCCACCGCACGTTAGGCACCTCGACAACAGCAACCTCACGGAGAGCCGACGGGTTGGAGACACCGAGGGCAAAGCGGAAGTTCTCCATGGTAACACCAAGCGAGTCCAAGACTTCGGCATCGATGGTATCCTCGTCAAGGTCAATGAGATCCATCTTTTCTCGGATTTGCTGCATAGCAGCCTCCGAACAGAGCGCGGCAACATCAGAACCAACGTAACCGTGTGTCTCGGCAGCGATTTGCTCAAGATCAACATCATCGGCAAGCTTCATGTTCTTAGTGTGGATTTGAAGGATTTCAAGACGGCCAGTGGGGTCGGGAATGCCAATGTCAACCTCTCGATCGAAACGGCCAAAACGACGCAGGGCAGGATCAATTGAGTTGGGGCGATTAGTGGCGGCCATGACCACAACGTTGGAACGAGCTTTCATGCCGTCCATGAGTGTGAGGAGCTGTGACACCACACGACGCTCAACCTCACCATTAGTCTTTTCTCGCTTCGGGGCAATAGAATCAATCTCATCGATAAAGATGATAGCGGGTGAATTCTTCTCAGCTTCCTCGAAAGCCTTTCGCAAATTGGATTCGGATTCACCAGCCATCTTTGACATGATCTCGGGGCCGTTGATGAGGAAGAAGAAAGCACCAGTTTCGTTGGCAACGGCGCGGGCCATGAGCGTCTTACCAGTACCTGGGGGTCCATAGAGCAAGACACCGCGCGGGGGCTTGATACCAATGGATTTGAAAAGCTGAGGATGACGCAGGGGGAGCTCCACCATCTCTCGGATCTGGGCCATCTGCTTTCGGCAGCCGCCAATGTCATCGTAACCAACCTCGTTCAAGTTATTCTCCTCTTCCTCACGCTGGATGGGTTCACCTTCGCAGTGAATGACGGTATCCTGCGCGACAATGCCATACTCGGGAGGATCAACCTCAACAACCTTAAACTCTACCTGTCGCATACCTCCACGAACGATGAATAGATCGCCCTGACGAACGGGACGATAGGCTTCGCGGAAGTAGGGGGCAAGGAAGACATCGAAAAGCGAGCCGGTCAAACCTTCAACGGTATCGGCAATAGGCAGGACGGCGATGCGTTTGGCCTAGTTAGATTAGTGCCATGATCCCAAAGCAAAACCATAACGTGTATCACTTTTCAAGCTTACATATTTGATATCGGGACATGGGTGGACCGTAATCATGTCACCGTGCTTCACACGGAGGTTGTGTCGGACAACTCGGTTGATCCGGGCACTGCCATCATCAAGATCATCATCGGCGAGGACGATCAAAACGGTATCTTTCCTCTTTTTGCCACGGACAAGAACTGTGTCACCACGGAACAGCTGGAGCTGCTCCATGGTGTTGTTAGAAAAAGCGATAATGGAGTTATCATCATTGACGGCATCAGTAACCCTGCAATTATCAGTTAGAGAGGTGGGGGCATCGAGATAACGAAGTGCCTACATCAGCTGGTTGGGCTTCTTCTTTCTCTTGAGAATAGCCGTAGATGTGTCGTTCTCCTAGGAAGAAAGGTCAGGACTGTACAATGCAAACTCGTTCTCGGGCGAAACCATACATCCTTAGGTTCGGCACCAGACACGTCGCTATATATTATTAGCCTGATCATCCAGAGGAAATGCAAACAGCTCTCGGAGAATGGAAACTCACGTCAGGTTGACCTTTTTCTTGTGCTCAGGCTCCGGCGCCATGATGTCCGCTGGGTGATAAAGTGATGAGGATGCTTGGAGAGTGTGTTTGAATGTGAGGGGTGAGGTTGGTGCAAGGTAGACTTGAAGCGGAAGTTGTGGTTGTGAACTAAATCCAGATTAGAAACGTTGGAAAATGCCTCCCTATTGACGAGATACGTTGGGAGGAGAGGCTTTCTCGATGAGAAAAAGGAAAAAGGTCGAGGGACGAGATGGAGATACGAAGGGTCGGAGTGGTTTGGTTGCTCGTGGATGCGGTTGCGGTGTCAAGTGTTTAAGCCGTGTTAATGACGAAGCAGCAGCCTGGGAGCTCGGACCAGGCCAGACCCACCTGCTACTGCCACGCAGGTGGCCGCCACCTTCCAAGGCCTTCCACCGTACCAAGTACAGAGTACGCCAGAATTGCTTACTTATAAGTAAGAGTAAGGTACTAACCTAACTTACATGTACATAGAGCCACCCAGTCAGTGCATTATGTGCAGGTAATTAGTTCCCGTTGATGCCAGATTCTTCGTACTCCTCATAAGAAGGTACAATCATACTACTTTACAAAATACCCATGGCTCCTCGCAAGTGACCCAGACACCACACATAGGCAGACAACCATACGCAAGCCAGCTGTGATTATCGATACCGATAACGCTGATCGGATTATTCAGCTCAGTTGGCTACTGCGAACTTCTGAACGTTCTTCCACGAACATGTCGTCGACAACAAAGTGATACGAACCCCATCTTGCGGCAAACGTATCGTGCCGCGGCTTCGCCTTGATCTTAACGAGACCAATCTTGTAAGGAAAGCACTAGATGCTTCTTCTTCTTTCTTAGCTATGACCGGCAACCAAGCAGGTAGACTACTACAGTAGGTAGTTGGTACCATCGAGATGCCGTGGTTCGCTATGCTGTCAACTGTTTACAAGGCAGGTAGGTAGGCAGGCACACAAGGTTGGTTGCCGACTCTAGAGATCTACCTAATGTTGCCTCTTATCTACATCGTGCGTAGCCCACAACCACCTGTGTCGGATTTCCTAGATATGTACGTGTACACTCAACCGATACCAGTCCGGCTCCCCTTACTTCAAGTTCTGTTGGCCAAGTTTGACGTGCTTTTCTCTCAAACCAATTACGCTCTATCGGATTCAGCCGACTACCTAGCAGAGCGTCAACGATCCATACCTATAGCACAGCACTACAGCGGGGTCGGGTTTGTTTGACCGGATCGCGTTCACACAAGTGGCCACTTTACGTCGAGCATCAAGCAAGTCTACTATGCACTAATGCCATCTCAGCCTTCTACCAAATTCAGTTATATCTTTCTATGCTAATGACTTACGGCGATTAGTATGTTCAAACGCATGTCATACGCTCCGATGGCGATGGAAAGGGCACCACCACGAGTGCGGCCTTTAAGAGAGCGATGATGTCTTCCTCCGTAAGCACACACAGACGGGACAGAAGTGACAATCTAGAGACTCGACGAACAGACAAGTAGGACTAGGCTCAAGTAAAATAGCTTGAAGATTTCTTGGCATTGGGGCCCCGTATGATATGATTTGGTGACAATGATTAGAAGCACTTTGCAACTCGGACGGAAAATCGCCATCTTTTCTTCTCCTTTTTCGAGGCACAGTTCTTCCAGCAGTATAATTCAGCCCCTGGTCTCACGGAAGAGGCATCAATGCTGGATGAAGCTCCCAAAGGTCTCACCCGATCATAGTGAGGATGATGTATGCATCAATGTTACATGAAGTTTTAGAGGTACTCAGAGATAAGTCGCCTGGGACTCCGGCCCATCAATGATCCGGCGAAGGTCCATTTAGCGTCATATCCCTCGACAGAATCGAAGTTCTGCGGAATGAATTCCAGCAATTCTCTCAACTTCTTGGAGGTACGTCCGAAACTGCAACCCCTCTCTCTCTCTCTTTCGTTTCCTGGTCATACCTGACACAGCAGCAATAGGTGCTGTTCGTAGCACAGTTCACAAAGACTGCAAAACAAAAATTCAAAGCTACCGCGAGATAATATTGAATTCCGTAGTGTGGATACCTACTATGTAGAAGATGGATTCACAAACACGGGACCTCGGCGAGGCGGGTCAAGTTGAACCGACGGAAAGCGAGTGACGTTGAACGTCAAACACATGAGCCGAAGCATGATTACATCATATCTTGGGTCCATTGGCCAATCATGGCTTGATTTGACCCGGTAGGTAATTTGTACTTATAAGGTCGACGGAGAGATCCACACAGTTAGCTTACATAGTGCTGCACAGTACGTATATCTTATCGGCGCTCATTCCACTCCCCTCATGCCACTCCCATGCCTGGCCTACCTTTGTGGCCTTGAGACGAAGGAAGAGAATGTCGCATTCCGACGTAAAGCACATGGGCACATCCGAATCCCGGGCAGACCGGGCTAGGTGTCTTCTACTGTGATATAAGTCTGTATCCGGATGCACTGCAATCCTCCACCGACTACACCACGCCATTCCATATGATTCCAGTCCATACGTCTGCATACGCGGATATACACGTGATGACCAGGAGGGCATGAATCGGCATGTCTTTTGTCGCCTCTCACAGCTGTTAAAATCCCTGCCGTCGCTGAGGCGATACCATGACTAATATTCCAGCAACTAGTCAGTCTATGTTCTCGACATTGGTGATCGCTATATAATCCACATGCTATACTACCGGTATACGTATCATCCAGTCCACCTTTGTGATTCCATATTCCACGCCATCACGATCAAGTACCTGCCAAAGTACTCATAGCCTGAGAGCTTTCTCTCGAAGATTGCTCTCATTCTTAACTAACGCACATTCGGGCTCCATTCAATACCTAAGCACGCCGCTTTGTCGTTGTGATCTGATCTTAGGCACACGCCACATATACCCTTGATATCTCGCCATGCCCCCAAAGCAACCGGCGACAGCGACTGAATACGGGCGGCGGGCAGAACCGGTCGGCCGCAGAAATAGCACGTCGACCACTGGGAGCCTGAGCGTTGCGTCTGAACGTGATTCCCTTCTCGGCCATGGTAGAGCCCTAGAACGAGGGAGTGACGAGTTTCCCCCCCTCACACAACAAAGGTAAACCAACGAACGAACTAATGGTAGCCATGAACACTGCCCTAAAACCAAAAGAAATTAGTCGTAATCACTAACAAGAGGCTCCTCAGGTCCTCAGCGACAAGCACCTTCGCTTCTCTCGCAGATATCGGTGTTGTAGACAGCATCAGGTCGTTCGGCCGAAGCTTCCAGCGAGCTGCAGCGTTTCCCGAGATTATTCCTCAGAAGGAGTCGTTTATATTCGCCCCAGATCAAGCACATTTACACACTGCCGATATCGAGGCCGAAAACGCGATTGTCGATTCAGACCAAGAGGATGCCGGCTCGTACAATCCCTCTTTGGCATCCGCTGATGATCGGACGGCCGAGAGGAAGCGCCTCGGTAGCGCAAACTTACAGAAAGTGGTGTCGCCGTCAGGCCCAGCGCGTAGAAACTCGATATTTTCCAATCCTCCTCTTCTTTGTGCGCCGCCGCTCGGGAGTTATGGTTCGACTCAAAGTAACGGCACCGCTGGGGATCTCGAGGCACAAGCTAGCCATGCTTCAATGAGAGAAGCCGCTGATTCCTGGCGGCAACAGGGTGAGCCTGGTTTTAACTTGTTGGACGGAGAACGACCCCAGATATTAGTGAAGGAGGTGGAGCAAGATGGCAAGATAGTTCTGGCAGTATCGGGCCAGTCTACTCTGCCACAGACAATTGTCAACTCAACCAAGTAAGAGAGTGCACTTTTGCTCGACCGAGAATTCAACGTGCTGACAATCTATAGCGTTCTTATTGGAGTCGGGCTACTCAGTTTACCCATGGGACTGAAATATGCTGGATGGATTGCCGGAATTATCATCCTAGTGCTTTGTGGTATCGTAACAAGCTGGACAGCAAAGCTTCTGTCCAAGTGCATGGATCTCGACTCGACTATCATCACCTTTTCTGACATCGCCTTCATCTCTTTTGGCAGCAAGGCTCGTGTTGTCACTGCGTTCCTCTTCACGCTGGAACTGCTGGCCGCCTGCGTTGCGCTCATCGTACTCTTTGCTGATAGTCTGGTTTCGTTGTTCCCGGGGACATTAACTCCGACCGGATTCAAAATTGTCTTCACGCTTGTCTTGTTACCCTTGCAATTTGCTCCTTTAAATCTTCTCAGTGTTACTAGTTTTGTCGGCATCTTTTGTTGTTTGGGCAGTAAGTCCACCATCGCAACTCTCAACTTGATTCAGGCGACATTCATATCCGCATTGATGAGTACTAACCGCGGTAGTTGGCGTCGTCGTGGTCCTCGATGGGTTGCTCAAGCAGACAACCCCTGGTTCACTCATTGAGCCGGCCACAACTCACCTTTTTCCGGCAAATTGGCTGGCATTGCCTTTATCTTTTGGGTTGCTTATGTCGCCATGGGGTGGGCATAGCGTATTCCCGAATGTAAGCAGATGGAATACTTTCGGTTCTTTGCTCATTCCCGACTAATACAGGCATTTATAGATCTATCGGGATATGCGCGACCCTCAAAAGTTTAAGCAGGTAAGTAACCGACCCCAGTGACCATGGATGTCTCCATCTAGGCTAATTACTTTGACAGGCCGTCAATTATGCATTCTCATTCAGCGTACGTGAAGATCTGGAGCTAGAGCACTTCTTGTACTGACCGCGCCACAGATGCTAGTAGATGCCTCTGTAGCCATAGTGGGATTATTGATGTTCGGCAACGGCGTGCGGGAGGAGATAACGGCCAACATCTTTGAGACAAAAGGATATCCCGAATTACTGAACGTCCTCCTAATTATCTTCATCTCTGTCATCCCCCTGACTAAGGTGCCTCTGACCGCCCAGCCCATCATCACAACCACCGAGGTGCTATTGGGGCTCCGGCAGCCAGCCGTCGCAGAAGAAACGGCATGCACCGCCCGCTCCAGCACATCCAAAGCGCTGCTGAAGGCTCTGATAAGGGTCGCCATCCTACTGATCTTCCTAGCGATATCCATCCTCTTCCCCGCCTTTGACTCAATCATGGCGTTCATGGGAAGCGCCCTCTGCTTCACCATCTGTGTCACGTAGGTCTCATCCCTCCTAAAACGATGATAAACGAAGCGAATGGAAAGCCCATCCTAACCGCCAACCCACCGATCTCCAGGCTCCCCCTGGCCTTCTACCTCCGGCTCTTCGGCGGCGAGATCGCCATGGCAGAACGCGTCCTCTGCTGGACCATCATGTTCGCATCCCTGTTGATTTCCATCACAGGGACAGTCTGGGCTTTCTTGCCCAAGAAGTTGATTGGAGCCTAGTGACATCCGCGCCCTCACCCGTTCGAAACGCGGTATATTTACTTTGTATAGGCTCTCGTTCGCATCTACGATAATGGAGGTAAGAAGATAACATTCTAGCTTTTGTGATGCCCTAAGCTTAAGATCGACTAGCTCTAGCCACATCTCCCGATCTACATGTCACCGGCCGCTTCGCCGTAATGAAGCTACATGCATGGTAGATTTCTTTCACGTCGTTGGTTAGCGAGCGAGCAGGACCGTGGTAAATAAACGAGCAAAATCTGCATTTTGCGAAATCCGTAACAACAAATGAACGAACTTGTACGTAAGATAGTGCGGGAACATGGATTAAGTATACTGTAGATGAGATACGTGAAGAGATTCACAGGTTGTCATGTACTACTCGTGCAAGACGCTCATCTCGGAGATGTGTGACTGTAATCTTTCTCTTTAACTGCTAAACGGGACTTTCTATCTGCCAATACAAGGCAAACGAGGTTGGTGTCTAGAAGCAATCAAATCTGCCAAGCGATTTCTGAAATCAGGCAACACGACAAAATCCATCCTTGCTCCTCGGATAGGTCGCTGACAGAAAGCCTCTTCCAGGGTTGGGAATGTCGGCCGGGAGAAAAGGCTAGCTGTTCGTATGGTCTACCATATTCTTCCTATCATTCAACGGCTTCGCAGTAACGGGTATCGAGAAGTTAACGACACACAAAGTCCTCTAGTAGCTGCGGCCGAACATGGTCCAAGACTTGGCGAGTGCGGAACACTCGGGGCTCAAGCACTTGGTCTCCGGGGTAAGGCCCTCGGGCTGTTTGGAAGAACCCAACGGTTAGTTTTGGGGTCTAGACAGTCCTGGTGTACTCAATCATACCTGTTCGAAAGGAATGCACAAGCTCTTCATGCCCATGGTGGGCTGCTTCTCGTTTTGAGCGCCCTCCTTGGGTTCTTCGCTCTTCGTTATCTCTTTAATTCTCTCTTCGCACGCCGGAGCTTCACAGAAGGGGATAATAACCACGTTCTTGCTATCCAACGCGGGGACGACCTTGGACCAGTCAGTTAGAACAAGTCTGTGCGACTTGAAAGCAGCATCGGCCTTGTCATAAAGCGACTTCTGAATGGTCTCGAGAAGCTCGGGAACAGCAGTGCCCAGCTCAGAAATAGGAAGGGTACCCTTCTCTCCTGAGTCTCGACGCGCGTACGAGACAACATTATTAGCTGCATCCTTGGGGCCGAATTCGATTCGTAGCGGAACGCCCCTATGAAATTGTTAGATTATATGTTAGTCTTTGATCCTAGGATATATCTAGGTTGTAGCCAAGTCTCGGCTCAGGAATTGCTTCTCCTCTACTTACTACTCGCAGGTTAGCTTGAAAGCAACGATAAGGCGTACACATAAGACAAGCAGATATGGGGCGGTTATTAGAGGTCTTCATTCATACCTTCAACTCCCATTCAGCAAATTTGAATCCCGGAGTGCTATATATGATGTCAGCAGCACTCGGCTTATATGCTGTTGAGGGTCCGACTTACTGTCCCTCCCGGTTGTCGACCTCAGCACGGACGCCGGCTTTCTTCAGGGTTTCGAATAGTTCGTCGACCTTCTTTCCATGACTAGCCTTGTCCTCGGCGGTCATCTTGTTGGTTATTCCCACAGGAATGATAATCGCCTGGAGTCTGGCCACTCTAGGGGGCATGACTAGGCCCTTGTCGTCGCTATGCAACATGCACATGACACCAATGACACGAGTTGACAAACCCCTTGCTACTATTAGCATGCCAAAATAGCGATAGAATATTGTGGCGCATACCATGAATTCTGCCAAACGTAGAGTTTCTCTCCTTTTTTATCGGGGTCTTCTACAGTTATGTCGAACTAGCACGGGGTTAATACGAAATAGCCCACAGCCTCAGAAGGCTGTCTTACCATCTTGCTGAAATTCTGGCCAAGGCAACTACAAGAGTCAGAAAAACGTCCAACTAGATGCTGAAGTGAGAGAACTCACTGGGATGTCGCACCCTGGATGCCCCGACCATTTGTGGGGATATACCCTTCACTGCGAAGAATTAGTAATTGCTCTTCTATACATTAGGTATGGTTGGAATATCAAAGACCGAAGTCTTAGAATTACTTACACGGTTGTTGTCCAGTGACCACCGGCAAACTTCTCGTTCTCAGTCTTCCTATAAAAGGGTCAGTGATGTGTCTCATGCATTGTTGACTTCCTGGACGTATACATACTTGCCACGCACAATGGGCACGGCGAGAAGTTGCTTTCCCAGATATTAGTGTTGTGCGATTTCTATGGACACCGCGATGGTCTGTATACCTCATAGACCCCTGCGTAGAGCTCAAGGATCTCTAAAACCTCCTTTGCGGAGGACTCCTCGGTAAGATGAGCACTGCAAATGACATTAGCGTACATAATATGCCGCAACTCTGCTGGTGTGTGACTAACGTGTGGCCCTCTTGCCATAGAAACTCTCGCGCTCTTAGGAAAGGAGTAGTCTGCTTTGCTTCCCATCGTACAACGCTGTTCCACTGATTTAATCGGCTTTGTGACGAAGTTAGCATCTTTCTTCTATGGCGGTGACATAGTGCTAAGAATAGAGCATCTTGACACCTGCGATAAAGAGATCTAAGAGGGGATGTTCTATGACACTCACAGTGGGAGGTCTCGGTGCGATCGAATCCATTTAGCGTAATAGGGATACATGACAGCCTCTTCAGAGTGGTCAGCTTGTGGTTTCTGTTTGGGGACACATTATGAGACTTACCGGAAGTTGGGCGCACGGCGACCGGTACCTTCATAGGTCAGCTTTAGGCGCGAAGGATTCAGGGCACGATCCCTACCTCTAAGTCTTTGTCGCCGCTGGAATGCAGTTTAGTGTTAACAACTCGAACTTGATAGAAAGAATGGTAGAAGCTTACGCTTTGGTGACCCAGGCAAGCTCCGGAGCAAAGCCCTGTTTGGACAAATTAGCCGGGGCTTCTGTCATTCATGACTTCGTAGCATTACCTCAACGTGGTCCCTAATGGTTGCTGTCAGTCTCCCTATTGACGACCAGATTATCCAGACTCTTAAATATCGGAATAGGTCGATTTGCCAGCCTGGAGTAGCGGCGCGCAGGAGGGAATCGCATACTTCTCCTAGAGCGCGTGTTAGCATGCCGTCGCTACAACGAATATCGGCGTGTCTCGCTTTCGTTTAACATATATGCTCCTCCACCGATCGTTACTTACTTTTTCAAGGGACTTGGACGACAAGAACATAGGGAAACTCGTCTCCTCTACGCCCAGGGCTTCGATTCTCTCCTGGAACCACTTTCGGATGATGTTCCAGGTGTACATGGCAGTAGCTGCACATTGTCGGGTTGGGTCAGTACGCGTCGGGCGTGGCCATGCTGAAGGAGTAGCGTCTCACGTCGAAGGATGTAAAAGCCAGAGATCTATAAGAATATTCGCGGTCAGCTTCGAGGCGCACGCGCCGGATTGTCGCAAGTCACATTACCATACCTCATTGTAATATTCGACCATCTCGCCTTTCACGACCAACTCCTGGTACCACAAGCTAAAGTTTGTTTCCTTCGAGGCAGTCATTCCGATGATCTCCTTGGAGTCATCTTTCTTTCCCCCAACGACCGGGATCTGCTTCTTCTCCTTCTCTGCCTTGCCGGCCATCTTGGCGGCTTTCTTGGCGGCACTCTTGGAGGGTTGTGCGGCTTCCTCCATAACGAAACGCGGCGGGATTATGGATTATCGGGATATGCTGGTCGAGGACGTCCGCAGGGGTCAGGATGCAGTGACTCTTTTCCGTGAAATTTCAGTAGTCGCGGGTAGGGTTGACGTGAAGATGGGTTTGGGTTTGGTTTTCCACGTCTGTGCCCCGCATCGGCCCGGCGACGTGACAGGCAAAATGAACAAGTTGCCCCGCGGTGCCTGATTGGCCGATACCAGATCAAGATGCGCTATCTAGTCTCGATAAGGCCCAGGCTTTGATACGCGCAAGGATTCGATGCCCAAGCTTGGCGCCAAAGCGCGGAATTATTATTAGCACAGACACACAAACAGTGCGGATTACAGTGCTAATGCGGAAAACACGGACTATATACACAGTACTTGCCGGTCGTACTTGGGACTCGGCGGGAAACCCCAACTAAGTACCTACCTAGGTATGTACCGTTACAGCTACCGTGTGCAGAAGATGGCTACACACTGGCTTAGGCACAGTACTACCTATGTACCAGACACTGAAAGATGGGCTAGGTACCTACCTAATACTGCGATTTATCTGCCAAATGACCTACTAAGAAATCCCGTACAGTTTCAGGGGCATTTCAAGCACGCTGCTACACGTACTTCGTAATAAGCAAGGGCCGACCAATCAAGCAAGCCCATTGCCAGACACTGAGATCGAGATGCCCGGATCCCGCCGATAGGCCGTGACGTGCGACGGCGCAAGGCGGTTCCGATAACGTCACTAGATACTTTACATAGTACGGCCGGCATATACCGCATTGCTCGGCCACTTGACCTGCGCAACATGTCGACACAGGGGCTGGCTATAGAAATGTGCCGCCTCTGCATGGTCGAGCAATACGGCAAACATGTCAGTAGCCGTAGCCGTGCTACCAGATGAGCCATCAGGGGCGAGCGCATCCCTCGCACGAGAAAGCCGCTCCGGGTCCGGACTTGTTTGACTCACTCGACGACCCGCTGTCCAGCAAGGAGAACAAGTGGCTGCCATTACTTACTTAGGTACTTTGAGAAGTGGAAAATATACGTACCAAGGGGTTAATTTCACAGACCGATGACGTCGAGGCTTCTAGCCCGTCAGGAAGGGACGCGGAGGTGTCCGAGCCCTCAGTAAATTTCCACAACATCATGTCTCACATACCGTACAGGCTGCGTGTACACAACCAGGAGTCCCCTAGATTCGCTTCTCTGTGCAGGGCGAGCTGGCTGCGAGTCATGGCGATAGATTCAAGAAACCAACCCCTATCTAGATAGCGTGCTCGAAGAACTTGGCTCCATTCTAGAAGGAAAGCATACGCAACCTGAATAAAGAAAAACACTATTTTCAGCCCTACCTACCAACTAATCGATTGCGCCTCCCCGAATCCGGGAAGTTTACTGGGCTGGCTATACATATTCACATACGTAGGGTATATGATATGTAACGGAGACGCAGCATGGCAATACCTAGGTAGAATTAGCAGCGATGAGAATGTAGCCCTGTGGCCAGCCATCATGATGCAACTATGTACGAGCCCCTGAAAAGGAGGATGCCGTCCTCTCTTGGTCTTGATGCTGTCCGTCAAAGATAATCGTTGAGCTGCTATGCACACTATGAAGGTGTACTAATCAGCACTCGCATTTACGGATATTGCCGAGTACAATCAAGGTTACGGGATTGCTTTGTTCTCAACTCGCGACACAATAACAAGAACATAGGGGTGAATTGGAACTTAGATGAAGCTATTTCAAGTCTCGCTCGCTCTAAAGTACGGGCACCCGCAGGCATGGCGTCGTTAAGCAACGCCAAGACCGAAGAGAAAGTATGAGTTGAGAGGCAAACTCTATATGCAGAACAATAGTACAAGCAAATCACGAAAATACAATGGAAAGTAGGGTTGAGTGGGTAACTTCTGGTATTTCTTGACGGATAGGAGAATATCTAATACCTAGAGAGCGAGTTAAAGCTAGATCCATCCACCGGGTCTAACGTCATGAGTGTTGCTGCCAATTGCCAAACTTTCAGATCCAACAAGGGGAGAGCCCACGCACGCCGACAGCCTTTTTCGCGGTGAACATCCCAATGTACTTCCGAGAGAAAAACGTAAGTCACTTCCAACAACAAGAGAGAAGGTAGAACAAAATCAACATGTAGGCAGACACTCAAGACGAAAAGCCCGTTCATTGTGGAGGATGAGCCCAACCACAAGAGGCAACATCGGCACGGCCCTCAATGGGCTTCTTGCCAATGGCCAACCCACTCAACGTCGCCGAGATCGTGACGTTTATCGCGCCAATTCCAATCTCGGCCTTTATTCCATGGACAGCCGCGCGACATCGAACGGTCACGATTCCCTTTGTGACCAAATTGATTGGCGTTGTCCCAAACTCCCATCCCGATCCCGTAATTGTGAAGATTATAGCCGTAGTGTCGTCGCGACTTGGGACTCAAGTCTGCAGACTTGGACTGCGGAGCTGGCGCAAAAGCCCGTCGTCTTTCTCCCAAAGCAGTCCACTTGTCAATGGCAATTTGCTTCGGTGGCGGCGAATAACGATGAGACTTCCCAGATTGCTTGATGGGTATTGGCTCGTGGAAGAAAAACCCATCAGCAACCATGTCCCCATCAATGTCGTTCGAGATCGTGTTGCCGGAAGCCTCAGGTTTCCCATGAGACGCCGGCAACTGGTCAGACATTAGATCCTGTGAGCCATGGACCGCATCGGGTTTGCTATCGTGACTCCAAGTTCGACTATTCATCTCTTTGAGACCCTCAAACTGTCGCGCACGCTCCTCTTCCTCCTCTTCGATATCCTCTTCCCACATATCACTCCAGCTTTTCGACACAGCATCATTTTTGCGCCCAAACGCAATAGACATAGCCCCCTGTGTTGGCTTTGGCCTAGAGACATTAATGGGTAGGGAACCAGCCATTTCCGGACCCCTTTGGACACGAGCGCGACCGGGCACGTTCATGGGACGCGAGACGCCGAGCGAGTTGACAGAAGCCGCCAGGTTAGAAGTGAGCACTGACGAGATGGATGGCGTCACAATAGAGCTACCACACCAGTCTGTCATACCTTCGGATTTTGGGAACAGGTCTTCTGTATAACTGTCGCTGTCAGGGATGATACTTAGTTGTCGGATGGGCTGTGCCTGAGTAGCATGAAGGGCTTTAGCCCATGGGAATGCTCCTTGTTCAATCTGGGGGCTCTGGATTGAAGGCGTCCGAAGAGGCTCCCGATTGGCAGTAGCCCCAGCGATGCGTTCAGTAGCGCAGAACTCATCAAGCGCCTCATCAAGAGTGGTGAAGCTAATGACTCGAAGAAGCGCATCCCTAGCACCCTCGAGGGACCGCTTGCGGGGATCCAAGTTCATGCATTCGACAATGACCTCATACGTATCCTGAGACATCGATGGAAAGACATCGAATAATGATTGCTTGTCACGAGAAAAATCCAGGAACAAAGGATCGGCTTCCGTGGGCGTAGTGAAAGGGTTTCGCGAGAACAGAATGTTAAGCAGGCATATGCCAACGGCCCAAATATCAGCCTGGGCGGGCGAATATCCGGCACCAGCGGAATCGTACTGCTCAGGTGACATATATCGGTCACTACCTACTGTCGTCTCGTAGCTCCACTTCGCCGTCGTCGCCAACCCGAAGTCACCCAGTTTCATGGTGCCCGACTCGGTAAGAAAGATGTTTTCCGGTTTGATGTCTCGATGGTAAATCCCTTTCGAATGCATATATGAAACGGCGTCAACAAGCTGCAGCATGAACTGACGAACGTGTTCAGTCTCCAGGGGACCATATCCAGTTCGAATGGCTTCATATAGATCCCCGCGAGAGCAATATTCGAGAACCAGATAGAAGTGAGCATCTGTTTCGAAGTAATGAACAAGGTTGACAATGTTTGGATGATCCCCGAGGCGGCGATGAGAGAGAAGCTCTTCAGATCTTTCATCTACTGCAAATTCGAGCCCGGCCTCATTAGCAGCGGCCCGCTTTGTCATGCATTTGATAGCAACGAGATCATTGGTATGGACGTCCTTGGCCAGGAAGACCATTCCAAAGGAACCATGATTGAGTGGGGAGATGGTCTGAAATCTCCCATCGAGCAACACGCCATCGTGAAAGTTGTTCCGCAAGCATTCCATGGCGCTGTCTCAACGGAGACCAGTTATGTGAGTAAAGCAGGTAGTCGAAATCTTTGCTGAAACCGCCAATGATCGCACAATGTACAGCCCGTTTATTCCTGATCGTCTATTTTGTAGTCGGGGTCAGACTCTGGGGAAACCAAGATGATTACTTTTCAAGTCTTTGTGTACAAGTTTTCGAGCCGAAGAACTGCAAAGCGGACAAGCGATGAGGAGCATGAGCCGTCGAAGGATGAGGATGGCGTCTCAAGGGACTAAATAGATGCAATATACAGTTTTTAAAGGGGGAGAAACGAAAACATAACACTCCAGGTCGTTAATAGGTCAGATGCTCATCGAAGGTCCTCGGTGTGGTTCAAGAAGAAGAAAATAATCGTCAATGTTTACTGACGGACTTGCGGTCCCGGAAGAAATAAAAAGGAAAGTCGTTATGCGGACATGAAGCTGTAGGAAAACTGAAAGAGTGTCAAAAGATGTAGTAAGCAGAAGCGACTTGGCTCAGATGCTTATTGCGAAGTGGCTCGGTCGTGACAGACGCAGGTTGGTGTTATCCGAGAGTGCAAGTCAACACGGTTACGAGGCCTTGGGCCTGGTGGCGAAGATCCTGCAATATCAACGCACCGAACCGAGCTTGATCAGATAATCATCCGATGAGAATCACACAAGATCGAAGACGGACTGCCCTGTTGTTTATATGTAACTCCGTTAAGCCGGACTGGCCGTTGACAGATTGATTTACGGTAGGGCTTATTGAGTCGTGTTCAGAATGGGCATATGGAGTAGGAGCAGTGGCAGTGGCAGTTGACGATGATAAGTTTGATTCGAGAATCCGAGAGATAGGATGGCTCCTCGGGTCCTAGTTCGACACGAGGTTGCGGCAGTTGTCGTTGTGAAGGTGGATCGGGCTGAAGCGGACCCGGGCTGTGACGTGTTGAGTACACAACGGGATCCGATCGGAGTGGACGTCTCCTGGGACTGGGGGTGGCGGCAGTAACAGTGCTAGGAATACACGGACTGGGTATTGGACGATTATTAGGAGCTGTTTCGACAAAGAGGCAACTACAGTCGATGGATTGCTTGGGTCGAAATCGCGTGATGCAGGAACAGAGATGGCCGAAAGAGACCTCCACACTGGCTCACAAAGGAAGGAGAGGTCGATGCTATGTTGGATGGATTATTAGGGACAGGTTGGATAAGGATGTGAGTCAGGCTTGAGTCTTGGTTCCGGGACAGATGATTGTCGAGCCCAAAGCACGGCTGAGCTGGTATGCTGGCGGAAGGAGAGAGAAAGGAGACAGAGAGTGACGACGAGACGGGATGAGGGTAGACAATGACAGGTAAAAGAAGAAGCAAGATCGGGCTGGCCAAGGATGCGATAAAACAGACAGAGGAACGGTAGGAAAAGGATGGGTGGATGAATGAATGAATGAAGTGATAGGTTGGGTTAGGTACCGGAGATACAAGAGGAGCAGGGAGGCGGACGAATGAACGCACCACCAGCGAAGGTGCTCGAACGACCCGGCAGTATCGACAAACCACCTAGGGGACGGCCTACATGCCTATACGGCCTACTTGGATACGGTACACTGTATCGCAGGGACAAGTGGCGAATGAAGGAGGGTTGGCCGCGGACTGGATTGGGCGGACAATGAAGATGATGCAGAAAGACTGGGGACGCCCAGACTGGCATAGCATGAATGGGTGCTGAATAACACGACCCTGGAGACAGGGAGGAGACTTGGGCCGGTACCAGACAAGGAGCAGAGGCCATGAAGGGGTGACATGCGGTTGTGCCGGGTGCAGCAGACGATAAGATGTCACGAGCGAGAAATGGCAACGGCGTCATGATAGGGAGGCAAGTACTTGTCTAGCTGGTGTCGCACCACACACCCATTGCATATGTATTGCATAAGACACGCCTGTGGTCCACACATACCGCTGGAAGTGGCGGAGGTAGGCAGTACCGAGTGCACAGTAGAGAGCACTGGAGACATCGGCATCACGTACCGAGATCGAGAGTCTCTGCCACTAACAACACCAGACGGTACCTACAGTAGTGGAACTTGTTGGTAGTGGATGTACACTGCAGTACGACCTACAACTCAAACGGGGCTTGCTGGGCTGGATCCCCTATGTACGAACGCACATCCGTAGGTACTGTAGACATTTTAGGGGACAAAGCTGTCTTTGTTCAAGGACCTCAGCGACGGTACAACTCACTGCGGCATGACAGCAGTCGAGGCCACGATGATTGCCATGATGCCACGCCAGCAGGTGGCAGGACACCACCACCTGCCGGACCTACTGTTCCCATCTACAGGGCGCTGCTCCCTAAGAGACTCAGCGGCTAGCAGGATGGCGTGGAACTCTCCTGCAAGTGTTGGTGCGTCGACAAGTAGGTACACTACCTACATAGTACTGAGCAAACCAGGCTGTGCATGCCACACATGCCGACACAATTCTGCGGCGGCTCGGGGGACTACCCGGGTAGTTACTGTCGCGTAGTGTGCGTAATCTGTCCCCAATGCCCATCAACCGCTTAAGACTAACCGCCAGAGGTAGTAATTATCAAGCATCCGGAATTCCAAGTACGTAATCTTAGGCAAGTAGCCTAAATATGGTACACCCGCATTGCACTAGGTATAAAAGTTAGAATAACTTACAATAGTTTCGGTCACTTCAAGTTCTTGCAGGGGGCTGGTATTAAAAGGACACACCGCCAGAAGATACCTGAGGCCAGAGTAACTCGTTCGGCCAGTTGCGGCATGCCAGAGACCACGAGGGAGAGTAACCCTTGACTCCGCTGCCCTTACCTAAGTTCACGTACCTACTGCATCTTACCTGTAGGTACCTACATTAGCGATCTACCTAATGTTGTCGGCATACAACTCTACCTACGGTAACTACCTACCCAATTGATAACTAGCGAGAGGGCTAGCAGGTCAGCAGCTCTGGTAAGGTTTTAATTGCGCTGCCTAACACTCAGTTACTTACGGAATACCTAAGATGGCTCTAAATAACCTGCAACAGGCTACAGGCTTACAGACTCGCACTTGGACACGTTGCTGCAACCCCGTGTTCTACTACTATAGTGTGAAGTCGGACGCCTGACCAATCCCCAACAAAAGCCGCGTCGCTCGAAGCTTCTAAGCGCTGCCCATTGGTACAATATGCCGCGAGAGCCACCCACAACGGCACGCCATGCAGCTCCTTTCTTTTCGCCTGCAGCAGCTGTGGTAACGGATTGTTTGGGAACTTGGAGTGACGAGTTCGGCTTTGACCGCTCTCTTGCAATTGCCATGTCAATGCCAAACATGCAGGCGTCCATACCTACCTACCTCATAACAGAACGGCACGCCTACCAGTAGTCAGTCAGTCGACAACAGCAGATGAGACGAATGCTTTTCAGAGCTGCCAAGCTGCAAAGTGCTACCGCATAACTGCCGTATATATTGCACTACCTGCTCGATATGTCTGGTAGCTTACTAAAGTACCTACGTGCACCTATCGTGTCGATGAGCTCGTCATATTTCAAGGCTCCGAGCTCCAGCTTCTTTGCAACGTGCTACCTGCCTTACATTCCATACATGACTGTACTGGCTGACGACAATGACGGTAACAGACAATCGCCCCAGTCTCAGCCAGTTGTAGATACGTGTAACTAACATCTGTCTTATTACAGCGTAGTGCACCATGTGTAGGTATTACTGAGTAATAAGACGCTTAGCTCGTGGCAATGACAAAGCGCACAGCGTATAATTAGTCGGCTGTCCCGAATATGATCAATTGTTAGTTGTCATCATTCTGTTTGTAATAACAAGATAACTGTACAGTCTGTACGTCCATAATTAATTGCAATGAACCCCAAAATAAGCCGTCTCGCTGGCCCTACGACGTGGAGATCATGCATAGGCATACCTAGTAATGATGCAATCATCGTGACGGTTTCGCCAGTTCCGGCAGGACTGGAAGCACGCATTCCACACGACAGTCCACTGTTTGACGATTTGCTCGGCTGCTCGATGTACATTCCCGTCGTGCAACGTGTCAACGGTCTTATTGTGGGCGGTCCAGCTGTACCCAGCAGCCCGTCTATATATGGGGAGGGTATCTGACTGAAAACGCATTGAGACAGTCGTTTTAGACCGGATTTGACGACAGCAATGAGTAGGTAGACTATGTACCTACTTAGTTAGTGGAGATACCTACGAGACAGCCTACGTAAACATCTGTCTGGACAGGCACTTCGGCGGACGCTTCTTACCGTAGGTAGCTGCCTACGTTCCATGAGGTGGCCGTCACCTCTCGGTATACCTAATGTGTCGATCGTCGGTTTTGAGGGAGACAGTAGGCATTTGACGCAAGACAAGAGCTCGCCCAGGGCGCACATTGTCCGACATGTCTGAGTAGAACGCTACGGCAACACTGGGATAACAATTTCGTATCATCCTCTGTAAGCGCCGGGCAATAATAAGTCGACCAAGGAGTGCCGTAGCCATCAGGGTGAACAAGGCACCGCTGAAGAGCGAATGAGCGGTTGGGATACTGTTGGGGCTTCTGCTCTACGAGTTGTGTGTATGGTCAGATTTTAGCAATTCGTCCGAATATGCATTAAGGGTGCAATAAGTAGGATCAGTGTGCCCTGAAAAGATGCGCGATCATGTACTGTAGAGTCGGTGCATATCGGCACAAGAATGGCGACGTACGACGTGCGACGTAGGTATGTGTGTCGCCCATCATTCTCAATCCTACCGCCGCCGTGAAAAACGTACGAAGCATGGCACCGGGCCAACCCAGGCCAGTCGAAGCTTTGACGACAACCATGTGGTGCGATCCATGATGCACACTATAAACACCAACGATAGGATGGCATTGTTGGATCGGAGAATGCCGTCGTCGCGATTCGCTAGAGGCTAATGTGGTGGCTGGGTGCACAACAGACGGTATCTATGCCTCCTGGTAAATCCTGAGATGCTATTGGTAGTGCCGGCTTGGTTTGTAGGTAGGTGGCAATAGGTCAGGTATGTGATATACAAAGTTAACTGGGCATGATGTACAGTCTGTATCTGTCTACAGTACACCAACTATACGGACTACATACACGATAGTCGTAACGGAAGTAGGTATTGTAGGTAGGTAGACTGAATAAAGAGGCTGGTAAACAGATGCTCGCTGTCGCTCCTCAAGGTTGGGGTCTGCCATGTAAGATGTCTCTACCAGCATCCTGTTCAATCGCATTCCTGAAGGACCGAATGCGTTTGCCCGATTGCTCTGCCACCAGGCCAACACTCTGTCGATATGTTTGAGGAGGTTGAGTTACCGAGCAACGCGGCATACCAAATAGTAAACAAGACGAAGATGCGATCTATACTGTTATTCGGTTGTCGAGGCATTCTCCATAGCCTAGAGGCTACCTATTCCTATCGGCTACAGTTGTGCCGTACCGAGAATAACATACACTAGGTACAGCAGTTGAAGCGAACCCGCCTCCCCCAAGCTTGAACCACCAAGGCTTGTCTGGGGTACACAAGATGCAGAAAATGCAGTAGGCTGTGCAGTAGCCGGGAGATAGCCCATAGGTAGGGATGAGGTTCGTTCGATCAAGCCACAATATGACAAGTTAACTGAAGTATCACATTTGTTGGGGTCAATATCAAGGCGACTGCAGTCCATGAACTACTTACGCGTGCGAACCCCCTTTTTTGACACCGTGACTCCAGTGTGATACATTGGTGTTGAGGCCTGAAAATAGCACGGGTTCAACACTTCAGTTCCAACCTTTTGAGGCTAGCTCGGTATCAAACGAACACAATTATAGTGCTTTATTTCGCTGTTTGCGTAGCCAGCATACAAGCTGTTTTATAGCGGTAACTTCAATATAATGGCGATTTAAGGCAGCTATGGTCTATATAATACCGTGCTAAGATATAACACTGTTATAACATAGTGTTAGGGGTTTAACATCGTCTTAGCGGTCTGACATCGCCCTAGCGACCTAACATCGTCTTACCGACCTAACATCGTCTTACCGACCTAACATCGTCTTACCGACCTGACATCGTCTTACCGACTTGACACTATGCTGCTCCCTAACATCGCATTCTTTTCAATACCTAGATATACTGCCTTACCGACCTACCAATCTACCAATCCGTGCACCAATCCACCAATCCACCAATCCACCAATTCGTCAATCCCCTTTCACGACCAATACCCCTCCTCCGCGACCACGACCGTGACCAATACCCCTCCTCCGCGACTACGACTGTGACCAATACCCCTCCTCTGCGACCACGACTGTGACCAATACCCCTCCTCCGCGACCACGACCGTGACCAACACCTCTCCTCCGTGACCAATACCTCTCCTCCGCGACCACGACCGTGACCAACACCTCTCCGTAGCCAACACCTCTCCTCCGTAGCCAACACCTCTCCTCCGTGGCCAATCCCTCTCCACCGTCATCCCTCTTCGCAGCTGTTGCTTCTCCTCCGTAGCCGACCAACTGTATATCTCCTTCGTAACCATTGCCCCTCCTCCGTCAATCCTCTCCTCCGCCAATCCTCTCCTCCGCCAATCCCTCATCTACCTACCTATCAACCTACTGACCTATCAATCTGCTGACCTATCAACCTATCGGCCTATTGACCTATTGACCTATTGACCTATCGACCTCTCACTTAGATGTAATAAACACAATGAAACTGAAAATCAACCAAGGTGAATCTGCACTTACCTATCAAACTTACCGATCTACCTACCTTCCTTCTTATCTACCATCGTACTTACCTTTATTACCTACCTTCCTTCTTATCTACCATCGTACTTACCTTTATTACCTACCTATCTCGCAACTACCTACGTAATTTTTAACGTTGTACCTACCCCTACTAATAACTTGCTATACGTTCTACTTAACCACGTACTATATCTAACCGACCACCTTACTTAACTGAACACCCTACCTAACCACGTACTATACCTAACTGACCACTTTACTTAACTGAACACCCTACCTAACCGAGCATTACAGTACTCCAACACTGTTATAGCGCTTCAACATCACTTTAGTGATCTGACATCGTGATCACCGCAACACTCCCTCTTTCCCCGAACATTAAGTTGCATCTGTCATTATATGTCTAATACAACTTGGTCTTTTATACAGTAAATTGAATGCTCAATTGCACACTAACTAGGCCACTGTATTGCATGCTAGCCACTATGATTATAATGAATTAATGGCCCTACCGACACCATCACTGAAATAGTAATAGTGCCCACTGGACTGTATGCCACAACACTTACGACACTACGGCCCCTACCGAGCACTATACACATACCTAACAGCCTGCCGACACCGTGCCAAAAAAAGGGGTCCGCACGCGTAGGTACTGTAACTATCATGTACGGAGTTCGGAATACGGAGATGTAGGGAGACAGAAAACCGCTGGCAAGTTACCGAGAATATGGTGTGGAACTTGTTCTCTACATTGTGTATTTGTATGAGATCGCAGTGCCCACTGCCCATAGCACACCGTGGATACTTAGAGGCGTAAACTGTCCGGCCCGTTCCGATAATTCGTCCCAACGTATAGATGGCCGGCGGACTAGAGCCCCTTACGGTCTAGCGAATCACATAGCGTAATGGATCACCAAAAAGCTTAGTCAGCAGGAATCCTACACTACTCCAACGCCAAAATGAAGCTATTCAGACGGCCGATTTCTACACAACTGCACGCTATTCAAGGATTGAATCCTCCAGTATATCTTCAAGTGGTATATCGTCCTTTTTCTTCCCTTTTTTCTGGCGTTTTTCCAGTCGCCGTTGAGCCTGCCGTTCAGCTTCTATACGGGCCTCCTCTATATCTTCAACTGCGTAAAAGGCCTCCTGAGGATCCTTTTTTACGGCAACACGCCCTACCACACGCTTGGATTCAACTTCTGCCTTGGCGGAGTCGATTTGCCGTTCTTGATTGACCGTTTTCAGCGTCAACAGGTCAATGGATTTCCCGGCTTTCCTAAGCAACATACGCTGTTTGCGAGTAAGAGATATTTCCAGGTCACGGAATTGAGATATAAGGTCTGACGAAGACTTCGGTGTGTAGAAAGACCCCTCGGGACCAGGGCTAGGACTGGGGGTCGATTTCTTGGCTGGTGTTGAAGGACCTGGAGAGACCTCTACCAGGTCTACGGTATAACCGACTATTTGTTCGTTTTCGAGTGGTTTCCGCCGGTTGACAGGCCAGATCCCTGACTTCCTCCAAGCTGCAGTAATAACTTCGGGTCTGATACCTTTCTTTCGGGCCTCTTGGTAGCAGGAAAGAAACCGTTGTTTATAGATGGCTGCCGACCCTGGTAGATGTGCGTATTCGACCATTTGCTGACGGAAATAGGTCTTAATCACGGAAAATAGCCCTAGGTCGCAGGGCTGGATAACGTGGCTACCGTGTGCAGGTAAGAAGAGTAATTCGACCTTGTTGTGCTTAGCGTGCCACATAAATTCGCCGTCGGTATGCGTTTTATGGCCGTCAATTATCAGAAGTCTCCAGTGGCCTCCAGCCTCCGTTTCCGGGAGATATACCTCTCTTAACCAGTGATTTGCTATGTGGTAGGAAGTCCACCCTTTCTTATTGCAGGCGAACTTCCATGGAGGTACATCCGGGCCAAACCACTGGCCCTGGAGGTTATCCCCTTGGAAGATAACGACTGGAGTCAACGCCCGGCCGTCAGCTGTAATACACTCCAATATAGTAACCCAACGGGTGGCGTCGGAGTGTTGCCGTGGCCCTCGGCGAGTGGCAGCTGCCCCTACCACCTTGCCGTGTGAAGATTCGCCTTCCTGAAGTCCATGTTCGTCCATATTGGCTATGTGGCACGGCTCGAAGTTGTGCTTCTTTCGGAGGGCTTCGTAACGCTCGAAAAATAACTGGACTCTCTCAGGAAGGTCAAGGGCAGCCCGACTGGCTTCTAGGGATGCTTGAGGCTTATTTCGTATGCCAGGATGCCGTTGGATGAAGCGGTCGACCCAGTGTTTTCCGAGAGGTGTCGTTTTGCCTTGAGCCTTCAACATACAGGTGGCAAACTGGTGGATTTCCCAGCGGTAAAGGGTCCTACCGAGGGCTTCGAATTCCAGTAGGTGGTTGACCAACTCCTTCTCCATATCCCTACTGAATAGAAGGTTAACTTCCTGGCCTTCTGAACGTGTGAGGCCACCTCGCAGCCTTCTGGATAGGGTAGCCTGGGAGACACCGTATAACTTAGCTGCTGCCCTCTGCGAACTACCTCCTTCAACAGCAGCTATCGCAGCTAAAAGCCTGTCTTCTGGGCTCTCCATCGTGGTATTTCTTGTAGGGTGGTTGTTGTTGTAGAAGTGAAGAAAGTGAAGAAATTGGGTGGTGTGCGGGGTATTCGGGTGATTCATTGGCTTATGTAATCCATTTGGTGGGGGGGGGCTCTAGGTACCGAATTGCCTGGCCATTACACTCTTACTGTTAGTGTACCTATTAGGACAGGACCACGGGAACTCGATAGGACAGGCACATTCAATTGTTGTTCATTGCTAAAGACGGCTAGGTATGAGATAAGTTACGTGATGATCAGTTTGACTTAGGTAGGTATTCCGTACGCCGTATTACGCCGTACGCTACCTACCTAGGTATCCGTACAGATAGCTGAACCTCCGGACCCGGCAGCACTTTGTACTCCATTAACCGACTTGGGCATACGAAGTAAATGATACCCTATATGCATTAGCGCTCCGGGCACGCTACACAGCCGTACCGGGTACACATGCTCAGTTCTTTTTTCCCCAGACCCGCCAGGGCTAGATACCGGTATCCATCCCACCACGTCTGCTTCTCTCTCTTACTAGTAGTCTGATCTCTGATCTCCCTCTCATAACTTCACAGCAACACCAACCGCTTCTCCATTTGCATCATCCAAACCCCTCTCAAACCCCCAACTCGGCTAGCCATTCCATCTTGTATGCACTACCTACTGCATGCAACCGATCCTATAGGGTCGAGATATCGCGGGATCCGCAACTCCTGGCGCATGAGTCCTTTACATACAGTTACATGCGCTCTGGGTTTCATGCATTGACTGCACGATCGCGTGGCCTCACTCTGAGCTTTCCGTCCGCGTCGCATCTTGACCGCCCAGCCGGCAATCTGTCCGCACTTCTTTCCCACTCCCAAATCCCTAGCATAGGTGACTGACTACCTAGGTATACTCGCCTAATTCCGTCATCGTCTCCCGCTGTTGGCGAAAGGCTTGGGAGAAGGCAACGGAGCGTGAAGTATTCAGAAAAGAAAAAGGTTTTCATGTGATCTGAGACAGACACGTTCAATCTAGGAACCCTTTTGCAGCAAAATCGACTGTTCACACACTCTGCCCCGTCATAAGCCCAAGAGGTTGGATTAGCTTGGGATCTCAAGGCCGGGACTGAATTGCCCAATATTTCGAGACTTACTCTCTCTTCCTGTCTCTCCACCACGATCGGGGCTGGTAACTGCTACCATGTCGGCGTCTGCGAGTTCAGATGTCAAGGTGGTCTTACTAGATATCGGTAAGACATCATGCCCCCTATTCTTTGCCGTCGTATCATTCGTGTCATGTTCCTTATCACAAGGATCACCCGCATTAGCCCGGCAAGTTGGCTAATGGGATCACGAACAGAGGGCACTGTTTGTCCAATCTCCTTTGTCAAAGATGTGCTGGTAAGGCTCACTCTTTTTGCTACGATACTAGAGGATTTATTGTTATGCTTGCGTTTGTTGCGTCTCTGAAGTTTGCCCATTCTGGTATCGGCACGATGCAAAAGTCTCCGGCGGCGATCGGCAGCGCTTCTGGTGTCGCGATCCTGTGACTATCAAGAGACTGTCAAGATCGTCTTGACTTGAGACATGCCACGTCCTTGGATAGCCCATACCGATCTCCGTTGTGACGGCTTACCATCTGCAGATGATACCTGTCTTGCAATATCATGCACGTAGTGCTGTGGGCTAATTCCTTGTGTCAGTTCCCCTATGCTCTAAGAGCTCTACCGGAAACTCTTGAAACACAGTGGGATAGCCCAAATTTCGCAAACTATAAGGATGCATTCCCCCCAGAATACAGATCATCTAAGCATGAATTAGCCGCACATGTACGGGATCTTATGGACAAAGACGTAAAGATCTCGTATTTGAAGGCTCTTCAAGGATATCTGTGGGAAGAAGGATATGCAGCAGGCGACTTGAAAGCGCCCTTATTCCCCGACGTGCCTGATAAGCTTTCGGCATGGCATCGGAATGGCATAAGGATAATGATCTATTCTTCTGGGTCTGTGGCAGCACAGAAGCTGCTGTTTAAACACACAAATGCTCAACCCTCAGATCAGACGGCTCTCATCTCGGACTGGTTTGACACCGTCAACTCTGGGCTAAAGACCGAGATCAAGAGCTACCAGACGATCGCGGAATTTCACCCGGAATTCCCTATAGAGCAATGGCTTTTTCTCAGCGATAACTCAAAGGAGGTTGACGCTGCCATCGCTGCGGGAATGCAGAGCAAAGTCGTAATGCGCCCCGGCAATCCAGAGCTACCCGATGACGTATCAGGACGGCTTCCGATTGTGGATTCGCTCAGCCACCTTCCGGACACGTTCGGACCGTAGCCGGTGCCAACGCGCGAGCACTTACTGGAACCAATGCCTCGCCGTTCACAGTTCAAAGATATCTCAACGGCTAGAATGGATGTGTGTATATAACCACAGACGAAAGCAAGCAAAATCCATAGACTCTACTTGATATCAAAGGTGTTAAGGGGAGTGCCCAGCCTGGCAGTCATCCAGCCTACACTACTTAGGCCCACGTATCAAATCTATGCCACTCAAAAACAACTGCGTGCCTCATCTCGAATCTAGACTAGATAGTATAGACGAGGCCGAGCCTAGGCTAGCAGCTCTCTTATGTATTACTCTTTATATTAAGCAATGACTATGGCTTTTAAGCAAGTCTTATTTGGGAGTCAAAATAGGGAGTAGGGGACGCCGGTCTCTCGCCCGTCTTCCCGCACGCCTGACTAGTGAGTGTACTATGTATAACTTCATGCGAAGTGCTCCGGTAGCTACAATGACCACCTGCAGAACGAACGTATCTACACCAGATAGGTATGCCCTCTCCATCCTTATACCTATCCGTAATCACTGTTGATTCAATGCCAACGAGTAAACCATCGAACCCGCCATGTTCTAATAGCTTGCTCGTGGTTATCAGGCCAGGTTGAGGACACGCTTCTCACAAATACAGGCCGTCAAGCTCTTATGTGGAGAGTGTACCCAGACCAGTCGTCGGCCTTCAATAGTAGGAACGTGACTCAGAACCGGACTCCAGAAAATGGATCTCAGGGACTAATAACTATCACGCGTTGGCAGAAGTCAGCCACCCCACATTGCGGACTCATGATTTCCCCTTCCGTACCGTGACTCTGGACTAGGTACGTGTCCCAACACTCGGACTGGCTCAACGGGTTCCCACATGCACAGCGACATTGGCATGCCGAACGCTACCCCGAAAGGATTCTACCTACTTATAGTACCTAGCTCGGAGTGGGTGTGCTTGGGGCAAAAGGTCGGTGAACGGGCACTAGATACTATATTTTTAGGCCATGCCGTTACGGTGGGATTCGGACACCTGTCAGTAGCCCCGTGCGCTTCCACGCGCTACGAAACCGCGCCCGCCAATACGCGCAGAGCACGGCAAAGGCGGAGTCTTACGTGAGCTCAATGCGTCTCTCCTGCCAGAAGCGAAAACATAGGTACCGGTATATATCACACCTCGGGGATGGGGCCATTCGGATACGGCACGGCACGGCACAGAGGTTCGTTTGGTTGGCATGTCTCTTTTTGGCGTCTTTCGTCCTGGCTACTCTACCTATTTCACTGGCGATACATATCTTACGTGAGCTTGACTGAGTCCTCCCGGCCGGATACGAACGCGGATGCCTCAACACGGGGGTCGCATTTCGATATTGCAATGCAAAATGCAGCACAGAGTTTGTTCGATTAGCGTATTCCTTTTTAGGTCCTCTTTCTTATCGCTCTGGCCGCTCTGCCGGACACGTATGCCGTGCCTACGCCGGAACGGGGTATCATCATGTTACCTACATGTGCAGGCAAAGCCACTATTGGCTTCGAATGGTCGGTGATATTCAATGAACGGAAATGGCATCTCGTGGTTGGATCCTTAAGACATGCGACCAACCCGGGTTGGGCCGTGCTCCATCGCGTGGCGATCAACCCTCCGCCGACAGATTCCCGTCCTATAAAGTCGTTCCTTGCTACACCATAATAGGCCTTCCGATATTCTCACCCGGGTATTTTGCACCGCAGGTCAGGTGCCCGGACCGAGAAGTCCACGGAAGTTGTGTCTACCTACATAGCCTAGAATTTGCCACCGTGGGTAGGGGACGATCGACGCTCGAGTGTGTGGGGGAGGGGGAGTTCGACTCCAATGGTTGAATTCGCAAAGCTGGAGAAAGCCTAGTTCGAATGGTGGTACGACGGTAGCGCGCTTCCTGTCGATGCCATCCCACCCTTATGACACAATGGCGCGCTCGTGTCTCGACCGGATACCGGTAGAACTCAATGGCCAAGAGTTGCATTTCTCAAGTCCCCGGGTGCGGCCCAGCCATTCGCAACGAAAACGCCGCTATGCTACCTAGTGCACATAGGCATGCATTAGTAGAGTTCGTCTATAGTAGCCACTATAGTACGTGATAAGCTGGAATCGAGCAGCGACGCTAAGCGTTATGTCGAGGGACTTGACCTCTGGGTCTACCATTGAAGGCTGGTCTGTGGTATTGCTCCCCTCCTTCAAGTTGTGCAGCCAATTGACCCTGGCTCAACGATAAGGTCGTCTCGATCGCCTCTGGATGTCGATGAGACCCTATCGGTTCGTAGCACTATGAAAGGAGTGTACCTATACTGTGTACATCTAGTTCTGTGCCATCTCATGATAGTAACTAGAGCACTGATCGCCGCAGGTCGTTCGATCCTTTTACGCTGAGAGGTCGACACGGGTTCTCCAAATTGTCGAATGAACGAAAGCACGCTGACGACATTTCGAAGTCGTCTGACTCGTTTTGTGTTATACTGTTGGCCTAGCATCCCTCTGCAAGCCCCTTTTGGTTCGCAAGCTTGCGGGGTAACCGTCGAGCAATTGATGGAGAGAATGCCGATCCGCTCAGCAAGGGGATGGAGGGAACATGCATATCTGCCATGCTATGTGGCTGTTGGGAGATTCCGAGCGACGGCGACAAGTCGATTGCCGTGTAGAGGTTAGCAGGACTAGCCGAAGACTGTTCATTGAACGAGAGACGTTGGCAATCACTTGCTGCCCGATAGTTTTCTTTTGAACGTCACAGTGAACCCAGGTAAGAATGGCACCCACTGACTGGCCATTCGTACCAGCGCCTAGTTTCCGACTTGGCGCAATTGAGCGGCTGGGACAGCAAGTGGCAGTCCTGAATGACCAATCTATCTTCCGGCTATTATTTTGCTCGCGATTTTGAACCGTGAAGAATAATTGAGAAGTTATTTCTCGTCTGACCGGAGCGAAGTTCTGCTTTTCTGAAGCCCGGCACGTTGACAGGAACGTGCGATGTCCTCTTCCAAAGATAATAAACTAATTTTTGTGTGATCCTCCTGTGCGTTTTCGTGTATCCCAAAGCGTTCATTATCCTCTCTAATAGCGGCTCATCCATGTACCTTGAGTTTGTAACACAAGGAGCAGGCAAAACCAAAAATAGGGATGGGAATGCGCTATGCAATTCTGTCGTCTTCGGTTTCTTCAGAAAGTCTAGGGTCCTAAGAAGCATTGCACCTCGACCCAGTGCATCAGGGACGAAATTCAGAACCAGCGAAAGGCTAATTATATCAAAAGTTTGTGTGTCGTCAGCCGGCAGCGGCCTTAACATGAAGTCTTGCTGCAGGATACCGTTGCCCTGGCTGTTGAGGTCAATCCTTTCCACGTCGAAGAATCTGCTTCTGGAGCACTCGTTGGTTGTGCTGAGGGCACCGACTTCGAGCATACGCACTGAGCCATCCGCGGCAATACCAGATGCCGAGAACTCGGGATTGAGCCATTCCATCAATACCCGTGAACTGTCACCACCGCGGTCACTGCGCTGCCCTTGCAGGCTGGCTTGCTGATACTTCTGGATGCCACCCAGAGCAGCGATTTTGGCATCAGCAGCTGTCTCAGCAGCTTTGTCACCGCTTGCAGCGGCTTGTGCCTTTTTCTTTTCTAGTTGGTGGATGGAATTGATGAGTCCTCTTGTAGCTTTGCGAGATATCGATTTCGGTTTTGGGGCTGTGGGCGGCCGTCCCTGAGCCAGTGTTTTGACAGTCCGCTTCTTCTTCTTGACAGCCATAGTCTCGCAAGAAAGATGCCGTAGGTTACAATATCAGAAAAAGACGAGTTGTCTGTGTAGGACATTGTTACGCTGGCACAATGTGCGAACTTCGAAGGCAAAACTTGAACAATCCGTAAGTGATGGTTTTCACCAGCGATACATTGCCTAGTAAATGCATAATACGCCATATGTATATAAACTCCCTACCCTCCAGCTGTATAATATCCACTTATACACTGCAGACCTTATCGGGTATCTTATCTTACGCTCGGACCACCAATAGCCGTCTGGATACCCTACACGCTCCACCACAATTCTCTCTGATGATCAAAATTGACATCGGATTTTCCCCTCGACGACCATCCACGACCAACGACGACAACCTTACTAACAACCCACCAACCCAGCTTTCAATACCGACAACAATGGGTCCCAAAGTCGCTGCGAAAGGTACTACCTGAAACTCCCTCCGACGACGTCGATATACCTCCAGAGGCTGTTGCCCGCAAGGGTTCGGCCTGTCCATCGCATCAGCAGTAGACATTGTTGCGTAGTTCTGTTAAATCAGGGCGTATGCTGATGCTTTTCAACAACAGGCGGAAAGCCCAAGGGCTTGAAGCAAGCTAAGGCCGCTGCCAAGGCCGCTGTATGTTTCTCATGGTTCACCTCGTCACGGCTGCTGTTCTTCACAGCGCACTAACCTCCCAATAGCTCCGGGGTGACAATGCCCACAAGAAGAGAAAGGTCCGGACCAGCACTACGTAAGAACCTACCCCTTTGGAATCCCAAATATTTCTGAAAACTAACCATCTGATTGTAGATTCCACCGCCCCAAGTAAGTCGATTTGTCGGGCACCTCTAAAGCGGCTGCCAGGCCCGCGCTTCGAATAAGATTCACATTAACGCGACCCATAGGACCTTGACTCTCTCCCGGGCTCCCAAGTGGTATGTAAACTGCCCCTCCATTGGACGTCCATGTTGCCGAATTGACCCATTGAACGCCGAGCTAACAATAGTGCAGTGAGTTGATCTTTACCACCGGGATACATTGCCATACCCTATATGCATAGCAAAAGGAGATTTCCAGGCATCGACATCGCATGCTGATAAACTACAGACCACCGAAAGTCTATTCCCCATGAGCCCCGGTTAGACGAGCACCAGGTAAAGCCCATGTCGAAGGACCGCTTATAGCACGCACGCACTGACAACGCATGAAGATCATTGTTCACCCTCTCAACACTGAATCTGCGATGAAGAAGCTGGAAGAGCACAACACACTTGTGGTATGTATAACGGCATGGCGATTTCGCTGTGGCCAGTCTCTAGGCCGACCTTTCTGGTAATCGCATTAAAGCTAACGATTGCCCAGTTCATCGTAGACGTGAAGGCAAACAAGGCTCAAATCAAGCAGGCCCTTAAGAAGCTTTACGAGATTGACATTGTCAAGATCAACACTCTCATCCGCCCTGATGGCAAGGTGCGTTTTAGATTTCCGAGTTCTTCATCCCTGTTCTGTTTTGAGAACGAGTACTACACAACTAGAAACCTGTGCTATATTGTCTGCGAATCTTCCGATTTTCCACATGTCCGTTTCAACATGAAATAGCGGCCGCTGACTCGCAACCCCTGAATTTAGAAGAAGGCCTACTGCAAGCTCACCCCCGACGTTGATGCCCTCGATATCGCTGCCACCAAGTTGGCGCTCGTGTAAACAAATTTCGCGGATGGATAAGGGGTGTATAGGGTGTCATGCTGCTCGTATCGAGCGTCTTAGATGCGCTCCGAGCCAAATGAAAACTGCATTAAAAACGGCGTTACCTGGGATCAAGTTTATTGTGTTTAATGGACAAAAGTGACCCTCGAGTGCCCAGGATTTTGAACGTGATTAATGGCGTTATCTTCTGCTTCTATCTTGTTCATACGACGTGACCTGCAGATTGGGAATCCCCCGTAGTAAACCCGCATTGCCTACACATGTAGCTATGCCCAGGCGCCGATAATGGTGAATCCAGGCCGAATCATGGATAGTGTTATATGTATACTAGGGAAATATACTACATGATCCGCGTATGCCATGCCTGCGTACAAGCGTAATGAAATGAGATGAACTGGTTAGCCTTGGCGCAAAGTCTGCAGGTGCCTCATCGTCAGATTGCTGACGTCGAGGAAGCGCTCGGTACAGCTCGCCATGCAGCGCTCCTCGGTGCTGTCGAGCTTGCCGCTCTTGATCGTGCTTGTGATGCACTTCTTGAAGCAGATGTTGGTCACGGAGTGGACGGCTAGAGAGGGAAAGAGGAAGGAATCGGTTGTCAGCAGGTTTTATCTTCTGTCGGATTGTAGAAGGGAGTAAACTGAGCGAATATCGTGGCAAAGGGAGGCAACATACTGGCTTGTATGCGGGCTTTCTGGTTCTCGTTGTTTAGGAATTGCCGTAGCTCCGCCTTGTCCTTTTCGTTCAGGTTCTGAAGATCTGCGTCGATGGAGACGTGGTCCATTGTGCGGGTTTGTTTTGGCTTATTTTTGCTTTCTTGGTTGGGGTGGAATGGGGCTGTGGCCTTTTGGATGGGTGGTAGGGCTCGCGATTGTTTGGCGCGATGATAATGTTTATGTTGACGATGAAGTTGGTTGGGTGTATGGACGCGAAGTGAAAGCAAAATTCAGGGTGGTCTTATCTTATCGCCGATATTATGCAATCTGTGTGTTCGGCACGGCGACTTTCAGAGCATCACACGAGCTTGATTACCAGATAAACAACTCAATCAATTGATTCAATCAAAGTGAATTTGACATCGGGAGGAAAATAGAGAATTGGAAAGAGAAATAGGAAGGGAAAAGTGCAAGGTTAAAGCTACAGGACTCAATAGTCACCCCGGTATCTCTAGCTTGGAATGTTAAGGTACTGAATCATTATGTAGTATCTTCGGTGTTGAAACCTTTGTTGAAATATACAATTCAACATGAGAGTTTTAATATATACGGTGGTCTCTATTTACGCGCTATACATATTTGTACGGGTTCATGATTCCATTCTGTTTCACACATGTCAGCCATCGTTGTCTCCTTGAAGTTGGTGGCAGGGAAACTTACAGGATCGTATAGCTTTTTGATCTGCTTCATCAGGCCGATCATGGTATCATTCCTGCTGAAGCCGAGATACTTCTTCTTGGCTATGCCGATGCCGTGCTCGGCACTTATACTACCGTTCACCTTGCCGATCCACTCATACACGAACGGTTCTAACACCTCTTCGACACGCTTGTCGTATCGCCGGACAGCAACGTTGAGATGCAGATTGCAGTCACCCATGTGGCCATACCCAACAACTTCGACGACAGGGAACTCGTCCGTGTCGCCCTTCAAGCCGGCTACTTCAATTCTCTCCCTTGTTTCATCCACTAGCTTATATAGATCCTTCAGGGGTATGGAGACATCGTATTTGTACGTGCCTCCAAAATGGCCTACACATTCAGTGATACCCTCTCGCTGGCTCCATAATGACTTGATCTGTGTCTCATCCTGTGCCAGGACACCATCAGCGATGATGTCCTTCGACATGACGTCCTCGAGGAATTTCTCTAGCTTTTCGGCGTCATGCTCGGAGCTGGACCCACTGGTCTCAATGAGACAGTAGAACGGATGCTCACCGTCCAAGGGCCGCTTGTTTTGGCGCACTCTATGTACCATGTCCTGGCTGTAAGAATCCATCAGCTCGAACGCGGACAGGATCTCGGACAGCTGGGACTTGGCCTCCCTGAAAGCCTGCTGGATCTTCTCAAAAGAGTCGGCGCCTAGAAATGCGACGTTGACTGCTTTGGGCCTCTGCGGGCACTGAATGGAGACTGCGGTGATCATGCCGATGGTGCCCTCACCACCGACGAACAGCTGCTTGAGGTCATACCCAGTGTTGTTCTTGCGTAGAGTGCAAAGGTCGTCCACAATCGTGCCGTTTGGCAACACTGCTTGTATACCTAGGACGTTGCCGTGTAAACTCCCGTACCTGAGAAGACGGAGCCCGCCGGCGTTCGTAGACACGTTGCCACCGATATGGCATGAGCCTTTCGCTCCAAGGTCCAAAGGAAACAGATATCCCTTCTGAGCCAGGAACTGGTCCGCAACTTCCAGGACGACACCTGCGTCGGCAACTAAAACACCGCTTACTTCGTCAAATGAGCGTATCTGATTCATCCGAATCGTACTGATGACGATCTCGTCAAAGACGGGTACCGAACCACCGACAAGACCGGTATTCCCGCCCTGCGGCACAACAGCAAGCATGTTGTCGTTGCAGTACTTCAAGATCTTGCTGACCTCCTCGGTAGATGCGGGTTTGAGCACAAGCTGGCAATGGCCGCGGTACTTCCTCATCCAGTCGCCGTTGTAGGGCTCCATGTCATCGGCGGAGACCTCGGCAGTCACACCATCGATGATAGCCGAGTCCTTGCCCAGCAGGCCACGGAAGTAAGCGACATGCTCCTTGGTGATTTTCGAGAAGCGTGGATCACGCTTGATCTCGGGGTAGCTGTCAGTGGTAAAATTTGCCCGGCGTGGGGCCGAGTCCCGGAAGCCGCTCGTCGCCGTGCTCGAGAGGCAGCGGAGAGCAGAAGAGCCCGGTTGGATGGCACTGGCAGACCGCCGTAGTGCGGGCGCCGATAGGCACCGGGCGATTGGCGTCAGTCTGAATCGGCACGCCATGTTGAGGAGACCTGCTTGTGCTTGACGCTTGGTAAGCTAAAGTGGTGATCCTCACCTGAAGTGTGCGCAGTAGACGAGCCAAGAAGCTACCTCGGTCTTGGATTACTTGTAGGTATAAGTGCGAAGAACGGAGACAGAAATACTGGAACACGCTATAAGACCGATAGTGAGTCTTTCACAGTGCTAGGTATGGCCCCTTTAGCTAGAAATACCTATATATATACCTAGATATTCATACAGTGTGTTCAATAATATACTGTATAAAGACTGACTAATGGTCTTGGTGTGCTCTGATATTTCTGTCTTTCGCCTTCGCAGAAGGGACTACTATATTTAGCGATTTCGGCCGTCAAGGTAGTGGACCGACCTACGGCAATTACAGGCTCGTCGGCTTCGGGACGATAATGTGAATAAACTACCTAGGTACCTGTCAACAGATTCAACACCGGTTTGTTATTTCATCTCACAGCTTCTTCGAAGCCCAATGCAGCTCTAGACTATACTTACTTGGTTCTCTGCTTTGATCCCTATAACTAACTACTTCGTCCCTAACTGGTGAACGATGAGCCACGGCGGAATGCTCCATTACCCTATGAGAGCTGCCTCCGCACGACCGCCATGAACGCTGGTGAAATGGTTCGGGCTGGTTTGCGGCTTGGTCTCGCACGTGTAGGTACGTCGAATAACTGCAGGTTTGTCCTCGGTTTCGGAAACAGAAGCTACCCGGATGCCTATATGGGGGCTATCGAAGGACATGTTTCAAAGCCGAGATGCAGATGCGCCATTCCCTTTCGCTGTCAGGGCATGTTTATGCCTGACGGCTTGAGGGGCCAACCGTCAACTGGATTGCTGATATTGACGCTAGGAGAACAGGCTCATTGCAGGGGCAGTGAAGAAATATGAGACTCGGGCGAACCCCTATCAGAAGGCGAGGATCGACGGATGGCTTGCGTCGAAGTAGCCTAGGAACCCCGAGAAGTTGGTCATGCCGCAAGACAGCGAATGCGCGAAGACTACGTGTTTCGAAGGGCGAAGTGTGCCAGGTGGTGCCTGAACCCGGGCCTGGTATGGGCAGTGCCTGACGACGTGGGCCAACTCGAAGACAGACGTCGGGAACGTCAAGCAAGAGAGTTGCGATGCTATTCATCATCAACCAGGCAACTACTTTAAGGAAGAGTAGCCCGGGTCGTAAGTAATGCCTACCGTCATAATACCCAAGCGCGCCTATCTGCCCATCTTACTACCTGCTTATCCGGCGCATTGGACTCGCAGTTTCTGCCCGTGTATTGCCTCTACCCGGTATAAGCACGCTGTGCATCTGTACAGCACACCGAGTGCTCGGAATTGCGTGCATTCCAGCCGGCTTATCGATAAGATAAGCAGCGCGCAATGTCGGCACTCTCTGCGTTCCGCTCCGAGAGCCTGCGGTTGGCGGTTGCAGGAAACAGCGGGGAGCAAAATAGGGGCGCACCCAGACGACCAATGATAGCCGGCTACACCTTGACCGAAGCATTACCTATCGTGGCGCCCGATGCACATGTTCTTTTACCAGAACCCCCAGCCTCTTCTCTCCTGACGTGCCCGTTTTCGATTAAAAGCGGCGCCTGTTATGGTCTCGCCAGTGTATCCGTACCAACAGGCTCGTCTCACATCTCCACGCCGCCGCCGCCATCGTCGAGTTCCTCGCGCCGTACAAGCCCCCCCGCACTTCCCAGCTTCTGCAGTCACAACAATACCCACAACAATAGCACTTCACCACCAAGGTCACGGCGATCCCACAGCGCCATCGTCGATCAGCCTCGTCCAGTATTGCATGCTGCCCGTCTCCAGAGTTCTCCCACTTCAACCTCTAGAAGGAGGGACTCTTCACCGAAGAAACCACGGCCCAACCACCCGCAGAGGTGGTCCCTCTCATCTAACCCCGCCGCCAACTCTACCACTGGGCATCCGGGGTCCAATTTGACCAAGATGGATGACGAGTGGATCGACGTCCAGCAGAAAACCTTTACGAAATGGTTAGTCGTTGCTTAGCATGGCATTGCCTGGGGATCGTATGTTGAAGACTTACATGCTGGGATACCAGGCTCAATACCAAAATTGAACCAAGAGGAGTAAAAGTCAGAGATCTGATTGATGACTTGAGAGATGGCGTAAGTTCCCGTATTTGCACGGCTTTGCTCTATGTTGCCTTGTAATCTTCATACTGATCGGCGGTCTAAAGATACTTCTGATACATTTACTCGAGTGTTTGTCATGCGAATCGCTAGGGAGATATGCCTCTAGACCAAAGCTCCGGGTTCAAAAGTTCGAAAATGCCGGTATAGCTCTCAGCTTTATTAAGTCTAGGGGCATTACGGTCGTCAACATTGGTGCCAACGATATTGTTGACGGTAACAGGAAGATCATTCTCGGTCTAATATGGACACTCATTCTCCGGTTCACCATTAGCGACATCAACGCGGAGGGAATGACAGCAAAAGAAGGTCTTCTGTTGTGGTGTCAGCGAAAAACTGCATGCTATGACGAAGTGGAGGTTCGTGACTTCAGTTCCAGTTGGAACGATGGCTTGGCGTTCTGCGCATTATTAGATATACACCGCCCAGACCTCATCGATTACGACGCATTAGACAAGAGCGACCACCGCGGCAACATGCAATTGGCCTTCGATCTCGCCCATAAGGAGATCGGTATCCCTGCCTTGCTCGACGTTGAGGATGTATGCGATGTACCCAAACCTGACGAAAGGAGTTTGATGACTTATATTGCCTACTGGTTTCACGCCTTCTCTCAAATGGAAAAAGTCGAGAATGCTGGCCGACGCGTGGAGAAGTTCGTCAACAACATGCAAGGGGCATGGGAAATGCAAAGCGCCTATGAGAGAAGGATGGCAGCATTGTTGAAACAAATCAGAGAGAAGATCGAACAATGGCAGGAAGCCAAGTTTGAGGGCACTTATTTGGATGCCAAGCAACAAGCTGGCGAGTTCGCCTCTCACAAGCGAGGCAAAAAGAGGGATTGGGTCGCTGAGAAGACCGACTTGGCCACACTCCTCGGCAATATCAAGACCAAATTAGGCACATACCGGCTTAGAGCCTACGAGCCACCACCGGAGCTGTCATTAGAGGCTATGGAAAAGGAATGGGCGAACCTGACCAAGTCAGAAATGGTTTACGGGCAACTCATCAACGAGACCATTCGAGAGTGAGTTTTGCATATGATTATATTGGAATCAAACTGACAACCATGCCAGCATCAAGAACGCTCTTCGTAAGTCGTTTGCAGACAAAGCCAACGATTTCGCCTTAGCTCTCAACACAATACAATTAGCTATTTCAGGCCTTGAGGGTGAAATAGAAGACCAGCTGCTTCATGTGCGGAAACTCAGCAGCAATTTACCGCCTCTGGACGCCTATTTAGAGAAAATCGCCGCTGTCGATGAAAAATGCCAAGAGGCGAATATCGAGGAAAATGACTTCACTACCTACACATACGACGAACTTTCTTATGAGCTCGGACTTGTTAAGACTTCCGTACAGAAGAAGTTGTCGTTCTTGGAAAACCAGATGGTTGCACGGAACATGACAAACTTGACCCCGATCCAATTGGAGGAATTCGAGTCTGTTTTCCGGCATTTTGACCGGGATGACTCGAATTCACTGTCTGAACTTGAATTCTCTGCCGCCCTCGCGTCCCTCGGCCTTGTATTTAGCGAGGACGAGATGCACGAATACTTCCTCGAAACGTCACATGGCCTTGACCGGGTCTCGTTCGAGCAATTCATCCGTTTCATGGTTGATGTGACTGAGGATCAAAATACGGCCGAACAAGTATTCCAGTCGTTCCGTGAAGTCGCTGATGGGAAGCCGTATGTGACCGAGATGGACCTTCGACACTCTCTCGTTCCTGATGATGTTATCGAGCAGCTATGTAATATCATACCTGTTCACAACGGTCCAGACATGGCAGAAGACCGCGGCGTGCCTCAGTTTGATTACATTAGCTTCATGGAGAAACTGATATCACCTGTCACGGCGGATGGTGTAGGGGGTAGCGCGAATGGCAGGGTCAGCCCTATCAAACCGGCAAATGGCCTGTCCTAAATCAGCCATTTTTATGTTTAACCGTCCTCTTTGCTCAACACAATTTGTCCCAACAGCATACCTCGATTTCACCACATTGGCGTCCGCTCCACGTTACGTACCGTACAACGATAATGCACATAATATAATTCGAGGACGTAAGGGAGCTACCGGAAACCATATGTACTTGATACATATTCATTTCCATTCGCTCTTCCTCCCTCGTTCTCAATGGAGCCGGCTAGGCTATTCTAGGTTTCGTCATGTTTTTCATCGACAACTCTGTCTTACTGGCATTGCGAGCATGGGAAATGGGAAGAAGGCATTTCCTTTTTCTTTTGTCTGCACATCTGCTCCCCGTCGCAAAACCCCACTCCATTCCTCGGCTGGATGCTTCGGTAAAGCACCTGGCGTTCATGAGGTCCCAGGGGTATTAATGGGGGGAATTTGTACTTTTGCATGTCCCAGGGGGCGGGAATGGAACCGGGGGGAAATGGGATGGAATGGAAATCGAGGCGGGGCGACTGGTGTTTCTCCCTCTCACTCTCCGATACGCAAATTCTTCTTTTGCCGTATTCTTGTTACGTCTTTTCGGGCGATATGTCGCCCTCCCCTATTACAATGTTAGACTTGCGACGTAATACCTATATCCCGCACACTGGTATGTCCCATTCACTTGCGTGTCTGCATTCCCACGTAGGATGGATGGGTGGGTAAACTGCATCACAAGAAGAAAAATAGAGAGGTTGGGCAATTCGTTCGGTTGATTGATGGTTATACATGGTTCTGTCCGCTCAACGGAAACTTTACACATGACACCGCGTTAGGCAACATCCTAGTTCCCTACAGATATACAAAAAGAAGAACCATAACGAGAGAAGAGAAGGGAGGGACGGAAGGAGGGACAAAGAATGAAAAAGAAAAAAAAGGACCAAACCGTCTAATCCAAAATGGCTTCTATAAAGACCCCGTGTAACTCCTCCCAAAAGCAAAACGCCCCGGAGCCTAATACCTCAGATATCCCCGTGAGCTCTTTCATTGCTTTGTGCCCTGCAGATAAAAAACACCTATGCCATGCAAATGCTTCTCTTCGCCCCGTCCCGGATGAGTACGCCGCGTAAGCCGAGCTGAGTTTTCCCCTCCGACTTTTATTCTCACAGATAGATAGTTAGACCTACGACTCGCCGCAAGCTTGAAAGGATTAGTCCGGATTTCTTTCTTTCTTTTTCTTTTCATTCTCTAAATGCGTTCATGTCTTTTAACGCGCCTGCTAGTCTTCGATAGTCCCGCAGGAGGTCTAGCACCTCGCCCAGTCTGAGATCGGTAGGAGTTTGCAGCTCCATGAACCGCTTGTTTGGGGGGTCTATCTTGGGCATTTCTTTCGGCGGCAGCGAGACCGCGATGTCCGGAAATACCTATAGCAAAGACAAAGTCAGCTGAAGATATCCCATCTGTTTTTGAATGAGTCTAATTCCAAGAGACAGTTGATCGTACCGTTGCCAGATCCCCGCCATCCACAATCTTACCCACGGTTTCTTTCGGGGTCGGAGGCGTGGGTGCAGTGGACGTACGGCCAAAACCTCGCATCATGCCCATGCTTGAGAGCCTACTTATGGGATTCAGAGAGCTTCCGAGATTTCGCATCGATTCGACTAGGGCCGGGTTGGAGCTTGGCATTGAGGGCGTTTGACTGAGTGTTGAAGTTCTCTCTTTGTTATCCTCGGCTGACGCGACCTTCTTGGAACTGGGAGTACTTCGGCCACTACGGATACTACTGTCTGTACTGCGATCCCGCGCGGCTCCTCTGCCCACGACAAACGAGAACACCTTATCCTCTCTGGTTGTCGAGGGCTTTTCGGCGTCCTCATTGATTTGCGCTAAAACGGAGTCGTCTTCACCTTCGGGAAATGGTGTCCCTACTAACTTACGAGCGTCGTCCAATGTGCGCGGCACGATGACCTCGCGCCCGTCGGCTGTACTGTCACGCAGTTTTCCGAGTAGAAACCTGTAGCTCTCGTTCAAACTGTTACCGATAGTCTTGATACCCTGGTCGGCGGTAGTGAAGAACGAATCGCTCGCTGTTCCTATAGCCTGAGCAGGGGTCTGGATGAGATCGCTTAGCCTGCGACGTTGAACTGCAGCTCGGAGGCTGGAGGCCGACTGTGTCGGCTTTATTTCAGACGGGTTTTCGGGCATGGCGACTATTGGAGTGGCAGCGGTTGTAGAGAGACTTGCGGTGAAAGCGGGCGGGAAGGTCTCTGCTTTTGATGGCCCAGGCTTGCTCGGTGTCGTAGACGCCTCGTCGGCTCGCAGGCTGGCTAGATCCACCGTTTGCAGAAATGTTATGGAAGCTTCAAGGTTTGTTAGACAATACGCAGCTTCTCCTTCGAGCTTTTCCTCCCAGCGGAACCTCTGAATGAAGTTCAGATCACTGATGACGCTGAGATTCTCAGGGGGCATAGTTATTAGCGTGTAAATCAACATGGGCATAATTTCGTCTGCTGAGGATGATGGGTGAAAATATGACAGCGTGTCAACGATGCTCTTGTGGGCGGCCTTGAGGCAGTTGAGCTTTCCCAGAGGGTATCTTTTCTGGTTCATGAGGAAGAGATCTTTTCGGGCTTGCTCCAAGTACTCTTTAATCTCCTCGTTCTTCTTCGCTAGGGCTTCCGGGGCTTCCTCCAAAGATTCCCCCAGGTCTACGCCAAGATCTGCCGGTCCAATACCTACGACGGCGAGTGCGGCTGTCTTAGACCTTAACTTGTCGTCTTGCGCTTCATCCTGCGTGGTTCTGTGGCGATAGATCTGGCCATAGATGCCTTCGCAGAGTCGTCTCTCTACGGCTTCTTCTAGCAGTAACTTCTTTTGCTCCAGAGCCTTCCTGGCTCGCTTTTTATCAGCAAACTCATCCGCCGTGAGCATCTGCTGTTCCGGCTCATGTGTCGGCATGGCCTTAGTCTTGTCCTTGTTCCCGATTGAGGCGGCCTTGGCGCGCAACAGACTCGCCGCCGAGGCCCGCGATGGACTGGCGACGCTCAGGGAGTTTCCACGGGTTTGCCGAGTGGCAAGCGAGGCGATGTGAGTTTGCACGTGTTGCGCAGCTGTATGGTAGAAATCTTGGAATAAGCGTGCGAGGTTGTCAATATTGGGCGGCGATGGGTGGACCTTGGCGGATAGAGAGTCGATAAAACTAGGGAACAAGACAAGTCATTAGCGACCGCGTCGCTGTGGTATAGAAAAACGCCATCGACTGCCAACATACTTGTCCGTCATGCTTACCAACTCGATCGGGATTATACCGATATCGACAGATGCTCGGGGGACTTCCACCTCCTCTTCCTTCCCCGTAGGTTGGGATTCGAAAGCATCGCGTTCCTGCTCTTGACGTTCCAGCGGATTATCCTGAACCACGACAACTTCCGGGGCTGCTCCACTCTGGAAAGTCTTTGCTTTCTGGGGTTTGGCCAGGGAGCTGCCAGGCGCATCCGAGGGAGAGGAGTTCAGAAACGACTTCGTGGAATGTATCGACCCACGTCTTGGCTCAGAGCCCTTGGATCCTGATGGGGATGGCATATAGGCTGGGTTAACGGCGCTGAGAGCAAACAACAATTAGCTTGCGGCTTATAGTGGCCTGGGAGCGCGAGACAGTTGGTGCATGGTTGCATGGCACGCAGGTGAAGCCGGAGATGCGGTACCTTTCTACCCCGGGTCGCTCGGTTCAACGGAGACTGCAATAGACTTGGCTTCAATGCAGAGGAGAGGCGTGATCAGTTGTGGAATGTCGTACCTACAGTATCATTCCAGCTTGTAAGCCTGAGGTATCGTCAATAAGTTATTAGTTACGTTACTGTACAGTTTACCGGCGGGCATACTGCTGAGTGGGGCAGAACGTTGGTTGTGCATTATTACGTAACCGTATGTGTGTGAGAGTGTACCTATGCCTGCCTATGCACCCACAAGGTACCCACCTGGGCAGCAATCACATTTGAGTCGCACTGTATTTCAGCAAGCAAGAGTGTCTGCATTCTCTCGTCTTCAGCGTTTGTGGGTGCACTATCTACCACTATTAGACAGTGTAGTATACAGTCAATCAGTTGCGGAGTGCACCTCGCACAGTACTGCATATACGTACCTACTACGTACCATGTACAAGCATGCAGTGCAGCCTGCAGGCGCTTCCCAGTAACGTCGTAGACCCCCATTTGGGCCAGCCCCCCATTTTAGCCACCCGCCTTTAGCCACACATGACATTCGATCGGACGACTTTAACCAGCACCCCAATTGTGCACCTGAGGTGGCAAAATCGAGTGGCTATAGGCGGGTGGCTAAGATGAGGGTCCGGCCGAAATGGGGGTCAAAGACGTTAGTTATTTTTCAACCGCTCTTAAGCATAAAAGCAATGTGTTTGCAGTAAAGTGTGACGCGAACAGGTGACAGCAGTAGCGAATCATCATGCACCAGCTGAGACTGATTCCGGAAAATCTCCGGGTCGGAGCCCGGAACATTCTGTCCCAATGCTGGATGCAATTGCCGGTTGGTCTGGCGCATGCACTACACGTGTACAGTACAATGAACTGTGTCAGGCACCTACCTATCCCAGTAGCGTTCTGCGCCGTCATACCTACCGGTATGCGGTGGGCCATGCGGAAAGTGAGGTAGCGCTTACATACCGGTACCTAGTAGGGACACTGTGGGGATCCTTTACGTGGTTCCATCATGCCGACTACGTAGCGCGGCGTAGCTGGTGTACCTACCTAGTTCGTGCTTATACGTAATGAGAAAGAGTAAATGAACCCTCTCATCTGCCCGGCTCATCGTCATCCATCTTGTCAACCACCTTCAACTGTAACCTACCGTATCTATCTATCTCGACGTCTTGGATGCCAGTCCGCTCAAATTCGCTCCAGGCAACCATCGAAAACTACTATGCTCTACTACTGTACCAAGATCTACAACATATGATGTTATATCGCTAAGCCAACGCCTGTTTCTGTTCTCCAACCCTCCATCCATCCATCCATCCACCCACCGCTTATTCATCTCTACATACGACTTGCAGCCGCCTCATATTTTCTGTTGCGTGTTTTACAGCCAGTATGACATTGAACCGAAGACGGTCCGTGTCAACAACGTGCGACTCGGCTGGCCGCGTCACGACCAATATTCTTCTATCTTTCCTGGCACTGTCGGCCACTCAGACGGCGGCTTATGCGTCCAACTCCGATTCCATATTCCCCGATAGCCCGATATTAACTCCTTTAGTGCCAGAGCCGCCTCCTCCTGCTGAGCATACCTTTGTATGTCATCCCTCAGCCCGGTTTTCAATGCTCCCGCTGATGGCTTGTCTAGACCCTTCGTCATATTCTGCATCATGGCACCTACCTTCACCCGGGCCTCCATCGGAGACGAGATATTCAACATCCGGAAACCCGCGTATGGCTCTCTGCCGAGGGCAACTATCCCGCCGAACAGATTACGTCTCTCAAGGCGAAGAGTCGTGCTCAGAAGATAGAACGGCTAGTGGATAGACGGCCAAGCACGGTGGACCCCTTAGTTGCCGCCGCCCGCGAGCACGGTTACTCATTCGCAAGCTCGCCATCCGCTTGGACCATTGATGATGTTTCGGCTCCAGATGTGACTGACAAGCAAACCGTCCTTACTATGGCTTTGATTGTATCAGATGCCTATGTCGAGTCTCCGGAGTCGCCGGACTGGGATGAAGTCGGAAAGCCTTTCAACCGAACCGCCGATTTTGGCTGGGAGTCCGACGGGCTCCGTGGACATATCTGGGGAGACAAAACGAACTCTACCATTGTCATTGGATTAAAAGGCACCACACCCGCTGTTTTTGATGGTGATGGGACGACAACTAATGACAAGATAAACGACAATCTATTCTTCAGTTGTTGCTGTGGGCAGCAGGGGCAATGGACATATCGTCAGGTTTGCGATTGTGCCACAGGGACTTACTCCTGCAACAACACCTGTGTGCGGAAAGCGTTGCGCGACGAAGATCGTTATTACCAAGCCGCCAGGGAGCTATACAGTAACGTCACCGAGCTCTACCCAGACTCCAATATATGGGTTGCTGGTCATTCTCTCGGCGGCGCTGTTAGCTCCATGATTGGTCTCACATACGGCGTGCCCGTTGTTACATTTGAAGCCGTGCCGGAAGCCTTGGCAGCTTCGCGTCTTGGCCTGCCGACACCTCCCAATGGCGACCCCGATTTTCCCCAGACCCGTAATTATACAGGAGCAAAGCACTTCGGTCATACTGCCGATCCAATCTTTATCGGCAGCTGCAACGGTGCTACAGCCTCATGCTCGTATGCCGGTTACGCCTTAGAAACAACTTGCCACGCAGGGTACGAGTGTACCTATGACACTGTAGCCGATCACGGCTGGCGCGTGGGCATTGGCACACATAAAATTCGCTCGGTCATTAACGACGTGATCAAGAAATACGATACCGTGCCAGAATGCAAGTACACTCCAGAATGCCGAGATTGCGCCGCTTGGAAGATGTACGAAAGCAACAGCACACACGGGACCACGACCAGCAGCACAACAACCTCTAAAACTCGAACTCGAACGGCTACATGTCAGACCCCTGGCTGGTGGGGCTGTAACGACAAGACCACGTCGACGAACGTCTCGACAACTTCCAAGACCGCTTCCACGTCGACTTGCAAAACACCAGGCTGGTTCGGATGTAATGACAAGACTACAACAACGGATGTTCCGACAACTTCTGAGACTACTTCCACGTCGACTTGCAAAACACCGGGTTGGTTTGGATGCAAGGACACACCAACTGCCACGAACGTGCTCTCCACTTCTCAGTTCACCCCCACCGCTACCTCGACAACCTGCGCTACGCCGGGCTGGTTTGGCTGCAAAGACGGAACCACCACGACCGCGACAACAACGTCCCAATCTCATCGGATTACACCACCACCCTCTATTCCTTCGGCCACTACCACAACATTACCAGCCACCCGGCCGACAAAGTCTCCCAAGCGGCATTGTCCGAAAAGGCATTGGTGGGGAACATGCAAAAGGTGGTCAAAGAGTGCTGGTAAGGAATCGGATACAAATTGGGAAATTGACGAGATATAGGGACAGGTCACTGTGAGCGAGAATGCCTCACAGGTTCTTTTTGGGTTTTCTTACATATTATACATAAGCATAGATAATTTAACGTTTAACGAGTCCATCGTAATGAGAATAGTGTCTGTGAAAATAGACCGACTTACTTATAGCTGCGGAATAAATATCATATATCACACGGCGAGAGCTGGCTAACGACACCTCGAATGGATTTGAAATAGGAGGATTACGGCTTAGATCCGGTTTTTCGGTGATTTATTTTCAAGACGCTGCTTATTATCTCTCTTATGAACGACTACTTTTGTTTCTCCCTTTTTTGCTCTTTGGGGTTATTAGTGATCTTCGAGGATCTATGTAGTAACCCGCCTCTTACATCCATACATACATGTATACAACAGTGGAAGGGGTTGCACGCAGACTGACGAATCCTAACGAGGGCGATTGAGGGTCCGTCCCGGCCGTGAAAATTACCACGATTCCAGACCCTTCAGCACACATCCCTCGCCACCCTCAGCTCGGCCGACGAGCTTTCCGATCTCGTACACGGTCTCGCCCTCCTCCCTTAGTACCTGGGCGAGTATGTCCGCGTCGGCGGCCGCGACGGCGGCGACCATGCCCACGCCTGAGTTGAACGTGCGCGCCATTTCGGACGCCTGTACGTTTCCGGCTTTCTTGAGCCACTTGAAGACGGCTGGGAGTTCCCAGGTCCGGACATCGATCTCAGCCGCTAGGTGCGGGGGCAGCATGCGCGGTACGTTCTCCGTTAGTCCGCCGCCCGTGATGTGCGCGAGGCCCTTGAGGTACGGGAGCGCCTTTAACACTGAGCGTACGTAAATCCGGGTCGGCGTTAGCAGGGCTTCGCCGACGGTCGTGGGGTTTGAGGAGGAGAGCCAGGGTGCAGGCGCGGAGTAGGCCAGGTTCTCGCGGGCGACGATGCGGCGCACGAGGGAGAAGCCGTTGGAGTGCACTCCAGACGAGGCCATGCCGAGCAGCACGTCGCCGACCTTCATCGTGTCGAGACGTGGGAGCCGGTTTTCCGGGATCATGGCACCGATGGCGGCGCCGGCCGCATCATAGTCGTCGGCGTTGTACATGCCGGGCATCTCGGCGGTCTCGCCGCCAACAAGTGCGCATTGGGCCTCACGGCAACCAGCGGAGACGCTCTCGACGAATTGTGCGGCCACCTCGGAGTTTAGTTTACTACAGCCGAAATAGTCGAGGAACATAATCGGCTGCGCACCCTGCACGACGAGGTCGTTCACGTTCATGGCTACAAGGTCAATGCCCACCGTGCTGTGGTTGGACGTTGCCTGCGCAATCATGAGTTTGGTGCCTACGCCGTCAATGGCGCCGACTATAATTGGGGCGTTGCTGGAGAAGCCGGCCTTTGATAGGTCGACCTCGCCTCCGAAACCACCAATTTCGGCGTCCGCGCCGGGACGCCGGGTCGAGCGGACCGCCGTCCGTATCCGTTCGACCAACTCATTTCCGGCGTCAATGCTGACACCTGCCTGTGCGTATGTCAGGGCCTCCTTCGTTTCCCCCGTCGGCTTGAACGCCCTGTGTGCTATGTCTTTGCGGTAATACATGTCCTTGAACTGAATGTGCTTGACACCTTCATACGCCTTGTCTACCGCTGCTCGCAGACTTTCGGTAGCTGTAGCACTGGCTGCTATAACTCGACCACCCGCTGTCTGAAGCTTACCGTCTACTAACTTTGTACCCGCGTGGAATATGTTTACGCCTGAAGGTGGCGTCAGAACAGTGATTTCGTCGCCCTTGGCGTAAGCTTCGGGGTAACCGCCGGCAGCAAGCACAACCGTAGTGCTGAATTCGTTTTTGACTTGGATTGATATGCTGTCGAGGTAACCGCCTGAACAGGCGAGCATAATCTTGGCCAAATCCGTGTCCTCCGATAATAGAGGCAAGACTGTCTGTGTCTCCGGGTCACCAAATCGTACATTGTACTCGAGCACTTTGGGTCCTGAGGAGGTGATCATAAGACCAGTGAACAAGACACCCTTGAAAGGCATCTGGTCCTTGCGCATGCCGTCGATGGTAGGCTGTATGATGTCACGGTCGACCTGAGCAACAAGCTGTGGTGTAGCGATGTTAGTCGGCGCATAGCAGCCCATACCACCCGTGTTGAGACCCGTGTCACCGTCACCAACTCTCTTATGATCCTGAGCAGGAGGGAGAGATTTGATCGTGTATCCGTCGCTGAAAGTCAGGATACTCAATTCGTCTCCCGTCAGGAATTCCTCGATGACAACCTCGTCGCCGGCAGAGCCAAACTCCTTGTTCTGCATGATGTCTTTGAGGGCCTGGTGAGCTTCATCTTTGGTTGTGGGAATGATGACTCCTTTCCCAGCTGCCAGCCCATCCGCCTTGATGACAACGTCGTGTTGAACGCTGTCGAGATACTGACGAGCCTTCTCGTAATCAGAAAAGTTCTCATAGGCAGCCGTGGGGATGTTGTGTTTCTTCATGAAATCCTTGGAAAAGGTCTTGCTGCCCTCCATGCGGGCAGCGGCCTGGGATGGGCCAAAGCACTTGATGCCTGCATCTTGGAAGAAATCCACAGCGCCAGCGACGAGAGGTGCCTCGGGGCCAGGGACGACGAAGTTGATGTTGTTTTTTCTCGCCAGGTCAAGCAGCGCAGGGAAATCCTCGGCTGAAACTGACGTGTTGTTGGTGGTTTTGGAGCAGGTCGCCGTGCCTCCGTTGCCCGGCACTGCTAGTATGGATTCAACCAAGGGAGACTGGCTCAGCTTCCAGGCAATAGCATGCTCTCTGCCCCCATTGCCAAGGAGTAAAACGCGGAGCGGATACTGTCCACCCATAGCTGGTATGAGGAGGAACACTGCCGATCCGGCGGGATGTTGAATACTAAGACTAGCTGCAAGCTAATTGCCTGAGGGATTCGATCAGTCCCCTTACGGGAAACTGCTTGGATTTCTCGCGGATGTTGTCGTCGTCGCCGCGGTTTTGGAAGACCTGCTGTGCTCCTAATTCACATGGTATATGGCGGGGTCTTCGCGGAACCGGCAGCGGAAACCAGGGCAGCTATTGGGCCAACGATGTCGGTCCGGGCCTCGTAGAACCTCAAATTTTTTGAGTCAATTCTTCCAAACTTACCCCTCCACAGTCCCAGTCGCAAGGTCGCTGCAGCAAATGGTACCCCTCCCCCACCAACGCGATGATTGGATTATCGATAAGCGGATAGGCATGATAAAGAGGAAGTGGGGCGGGTCCGTGCTTCTGTCGGGGCCTGGCCGGCCTGGCCTGCGTCGCGTGTGTACCTGAGTCGGCCGACTCGGCCTCACAGGGAACCCCTGTCCGGACTGCGGTCCCATCCAACCCACCCTGGGACAGCGGGATTGAGCCTCGGAACGCTTCTCACATCACGCGCGCTGCCTCCCCACTGCACATCATCCCGACGTTGCGCATGACCACCCTGTAACATATCTACCTATAATTCTCAATCATCGTCGCTTAAAGCCAGCTGAAGAGAGGCAATTAGATCAGGCAATCTATCCAAAAGTTGAGACCACAATTTCCATCATGCTCTTCATCGGCTTGACTGGGTCCATTGCGACTGGCAAGTCGACAGTGTCATCCATTCTCCGCTCCCCCCCTCATTCCTTGCCCATCATTGACGCCGATATTCTTGCACGGAAAGTCGTAGAGCCCGGCACGAGTGGCTACAATGCCATTGTCAAGCACTTCGGTCCCACCACGCCGGATCTACTAGTGCCCGTCTCCGAGTCCATGCCCGAGAATGGGGTGGACGGAAAAGGCCGGCCGCTGAACAGACCGGCCTTGGGTAAGCGTGTTTTCGGGGACAGCGACGATCGGAAGCGGGACCGGGCCGTGCTCAACGGGATTGTGCACCCCTTAGTGCGCAAGGAGACGTATAAGGCTATTCTGCGGTGTTACCTAAAGGGGCATTGGGCTGTGGTGCTCGACATCCCCCTGCTGTTCGAGAGTGGTTGGGACAAGCTATCAGGGGTCGTCATGGTCGTGGCAGTCAAAGACCCCGAGGTGCAGATGAAGCGGCTGATGGAGCGTGACCCCCATCTCAGCGCCGAAGATGCACAGAACCGCGTCCTCAGCCAGACGGACGTGAGACTTAAAGCGAAAAGATGCGAGGCACGGGGAAAGGGGAAAGGCGTGGTTATCTGGAACGACGGATCCAGGGATGAGCTGCAGGCCAATATCGATGCTTGTCTGCGGACGATGAGAGAGAGCAGCCCGCCGTGGTGGAACTGGCTGTGCCTCGCATGCCCTCCACTGGGCATTGCAGCAGGCGTGTGGACGTATTGGGACAATATCAGGATAAACAAGCAATGGCTCGACCTGGAGACGAAGGAAAAGGCGAGACTGTAAGTAAGGTACCGGCACCCGTAGGCCGTAGCTATGAGCCTATGCCTCTCCCAGAGAACCCCCGTATAGTACAAGCATGGATACATAAATACCCCTTTCTGGCACGCGCCGGTACAAGCATTGGCAGCACATCGACGCTCTATTGTTCCCACTCATGCCCACTGACCTCGATTCCCACTTCTCTCTCTCCCCCTCCACCCTCATTCGTCAATGGAGCAATACCAACCAACCACCCAGCCAACCAACAAACAAACAAAGTTACCTAATGACTGGCATTGACCACTTTTGGTCACATTTAGTAGGCCAAGCCAGTTGCTGGGCAGGCGGACCGCGTATAAGTAGCCGTGCATGGTATCTACACCACGGTCTTCTGGCCAGTCCACTGCACTCCGTTGGCCAATATTGCCATTCTCGCCGTTGTTGGTACCGTTAGCACCTACAACGCCTTCTAGCCACGTCTTCGGCCTACACACACTCCCAACTAGACTTGGTCACGTTATTCATTTCCGCCTCAGGTTCATCTCAGATAGAGGTCTCCCAGTTCCTCCCACCTCGCCGGCGTTTATGCCCATTCCGTTTTTTCCGTCTTCACCCCTCCACACGGTTGATTCTAACACGACGTGTTTTCCATATAGCCAACATGGTGGGGCCCAACTCCATGGGTGAGTGGGTTGTTGGCCAGAATTTCAAACACCTCAAGAAATACAACAAAAAGAAACTGCGCTCCGTGGTCGCCTTTGAGGTACTCACAGATGACGAGTCACACTCGGATCTTTACAAAATTTCCGTACCAAGAGGGAACCTCGTGGAACCTAACCAGGCTAGCTTGGAAAATAAGCCTATTAAGCCATCCTTAAAGCCGCCCTCTGAAGTAGCCCCAGGTCCAGAGGCCTCGGGCAGTATCGATGTGAGTGAGGAAGCTAGCGAGGATCAGGAGACGTCCGACGAGGAGCCTGATCCAACCTGCCCATGCACCAAATGCATCAAGGGACGAACGAGACTAAAACGGATGAGACAGGCAGAAGCAAAAAAGAAGAATGAGGAGACAAAGGTCGCCGACGCCACCTCGTCTGGGGAAGAGGCCGAGAATAGTGATGCTGCGGCCGTCCACGCAAAGCATCAAGCAATGAAGTTGAAGAAAAAGGTCTCGTTTGCCGACACGGCCCCTGAAGAAGGCGATAGCAGCGCCAAGCCCACAAAGGCAAACCGTCGAGCAAATAAACCCAAGAACAGACGTGCCGTTGCTGTTTCCGTGTCCTCCGGGGATGAGGGCGAAAGCGAGAGCGAGAGCGAAGCTAACGTCAAAACAAGAGTTCAAGCCAAGGACAAGACAAATGGCGCCGTGTCTGTATGCGTAGCTATGTCATCTGGAGAAAGCGGCAACGAGAGCGAAGCAAGTATTGTTCAGACGAAATCCAGAGCAAAAAAAGGATACAAGACCAGGGCTGTCGTAACTCCTGCTGAACCTTCTAGCGAAAGCGAGGAGAACACAGCTTTTACTCCCGTAAAGCGCCGGAGAAGGAGAACGAAACAACCTGAGGTAGAAACATCTGAAGAGACAGAAGAGGATAATCTCAAGGACACTAAATCGGTGCGAGCAGGAACTGCTAAAACCCGGAAAAGAAGGAAAGGAAAGAAGGTCGAGCTCACCAAGAGCAAGTCCGAATCATATGAGTCTCAGGCGAGTGACTTTGAGTCAAGTGAGCCCCATTCTGAAGACACCTCTTCGGAAACTGAGGAAGATAGAGAAGACAGGACCAAGGCACGGTCTTGGAAGAGCAAGGGTAATGCCAAAGGTAGGAACGAAAGTGAAGACAAGACTGTCGCCAAGAAGACTAAAGCCAACCGTAATCAAGAGAACCAGAAAACGTCCGAGAGCAAGAAAACAGGCAGGAAAAATCGACAGAAGAAGTTTGGCCGAAAGAAGAACAAGACAACGTCACAGGAGCCTGAGAGTGAAACTGAGCCTGACTCCAACGTCGAAGTTGAGGTTCCCAAAAAGGCCAAGCCGAAGAGGAAAGTTAGATTCACACCTCCTCAGCCCTCACCCAATATGCGTGACCCTAATTTGCTGCTCCCTCGCCGGTCATCGGTCATGCAAGTCGAGCACACCGTGGAGGTCCCCGATGATCCGCGACCCAACGCCTTCTTTGACAACGGCAGTGGCACGATGCGTGTCTATCACGGTCCAAACTATGGCAATCCATATGGATTCCTTTACCCCAGACGTACCTACGATTATCAAAACTTGCCAGTTGGCGCGTCCGACCCTACGCAGAATCCATGGTACAACGGATTCCCAACAGTCAACGGACAGCCTGTGCCGCCGTATATGCCCCCGTATACGCCGCCATATGTGCCACTCCAAGAGGGTGCTATCGATGAGACCAACCCGTGGTTTCAGGGCTATGGCAGGGTAGGGCCAGTACCCATCCCGAACAATAGATCGGCGTCGCAGAAACCAAAGGACCAGGAGGACCCCCCTGACAAAACACGCGAACCCAAGGACAAAGATGCAGACCCGGACTCGAATGCGAAACCGAGTGCACCTGTTGAACCTACGGCGCCGAAGGCATCACCCCCCGGGGATTCGAACCGCCCGAATAAATCGCAGGGCGAGAAGGTCGGGCAAACTCCAGACAAGTCTCGCAGCGCTCAGGAGACGCAAGATTCCAAGAAGAACGACGACCAGGATACCAACAAGGCCATGGCGGAAGTAACCGCACTGACGGATGCGATTTCCAAAGAGATAGCCGACATCCGGGAATCAATGAAGAAATCGAGGGAAAAGGACGCTGCCGACTTCCGAGCCAGAGACGAGCGCTGGAGCAACCGCACCAATAGCAACAAAAAGGATGGTCCGCCGAGCCTTGACGCCTGGGGTTTCCCCAAGAATAAGCCTACGAATGACACCAAAAAGCCCGGAAGTGCTGACACCTGGCCCAAGAACTACGGCTCAAATGACAAGAAGAAGACTGGGAGCACTGACACCTGGGGCGCACCCAAGAACAAGGCTACGAATGACAACAAAAAGTCTGGGAGCGCTGATGGTGGCTGGGGCATGCCCAGTAACGACAACCCGGAGAAATGGGGCCGCAATAAGGGCAATAAAAACGGTAATGGGAACGGGGACAGCTATGACTGGGGACCCGAGTGGGACCCAGATTTGCTACCCTTCGGCAACGGCAGCCGGAGCAACAGCAACCGCGCAAACAGCAGCAACAACGAATGGGGGAAAACAGCCAGAGGCTGGGGCAACGACAACGCCGGCCCGAGCAAAAGCCGCAACAACGAATGGGGAGACCGAGCAACAGACAACGGCAACAACAAGGATAAACGGCCCTCGCGCACCCCCGGATCCGTGGAACAGCTCCCAGGGGCCTGGGACAGCCCCATCCGCTCGTCCCGCAAACCCGGGTCGACCTGGGGCGGCAGCACCGGCAACGGCAACGGCAACGGAAACGGAAACGGGAAGGACAAGGGCAAGGGCAAAGCCGCCAACGACTGGGGCGACGCAACGCTAGCCCAGAGCTCGCGCGGGTACTGGGATACCGAAGCAGGGAAGGCGGAACTGTCCGGGGCGTTACAGGACAACAGCAACGTATCCTGGTAGTGACAGCGAGACGAGAGGGGAGGTCTGGTGGCGAGGGGGCGTTGAGAATGACATTCTTGGCAACATAGAACGTCTGCTCGCATTTTGCCTCTCTGTGCTGTTAAAGGGCTTTAGCTCCTTTGCCATGTCCGTTCGACTCGATCGGATATCCTATTGTCGCTTGTTCTCCTTTGTCGCAGTCATGAGGCTAGATAGTATTCCTGTGTTCGAGTTTTAGCTGTGGCTAGATACTTGTACCTCTTATACATTTCTTATTCCTCCTCAGAGGCCAAATAAATTTCATGGTGTAGATGAAGCTTACAACATTAACATTGTTTTCCATATTCACATGTGTTATTGGTGAATCTAACACTTTTAGTTGAGTGGAGACATCAGTACTTATTCGATACCTTGAAGACTACTAACCGGAACAACAGAGGCCTGGGCTCGAGCCGTACGGCATAGACTGAAAGCTAAACGACAATGTTGATGACATAAATACAAGGACTTTTTGTTCAGACTGCTGATCCATTCCTCCGAATCCCTGCGCGGCGATAGAGCAGACGGCTAAGACTTATTGGCAAATGAAGGTACGAGGCGGGAAAAGCCGAGTAAAATCAGACACAAACACTCCCTCTACTCCCATCTAGTCTGACAGTTTGGATGTTACACCCTTACTCTTCATCAGAAGAGTCATCTTCCTCAGCCTCCTCAAGCCACTTGAGGAACGGCTCCGCGGCACGACGGATCTTCTTAGAGGTCGCAAGATCAACATACTTCTTGCTCGCCTTGGTGCCCCATCGTGTGACAACCTCTTCAGTGACCAGGTCTTTGTCGTACAGCTGGTGAAGGATCTTGACGATCTTGTCACTGGTCAGGAGCTCCGGGTGGTCCTTGCTGAGGTTGGCCAAAAGACGCTCGAGACCGCCGAGGAGGGCCTTCTCATGGCGTTCTGACGTTACTATCTAGACAAAAAGTTAGACATTAATGCTCCTGGAATATATGGATGCCCGCCATCAACTTACCTTCTTGAGCAATCCTGCACGCTTGGGAATCTGCGTGACGATGCTCTCATCAAAGAGAGTCTGTACAAGGACCAGCACAGTCTTGTGCTTGCCTTCAATGCCCATCTCTTTAGCTTTGATATAAACCTGAATATCATCGACTTTGTTGATGCTACCAGCCTTTGTAGCCTCCTCCTGAATCCAGTCACCCAGTGCGTCGTAGACGGTATTGCCACCGCCTTCGCCGTCTTCATCCTCTTCATCACCACCACCGCCACCGAGAGCGAGTTTCTGACGGAACTGGCCGGGAAGCTGGCTTTGACGAGCCTTGACGGCCTTCTCAGACATATCGACAGCCCACTCATCTTCATTAACTTCGACGGGGGCATCGATAACCTGAGCATCGGCCGTGATTTTACGAGTGAACTCGTCATCACTGCCGGCTCCGTTTTCCTCGTTGTCATCGTTCTCGTTGGAGCCATTCTCGGAATTTTCACCGCCGCTCCCGTTGCCATTTGTGTTGCCATTTCCATTGCCGTTCTGTTGGGCCTGTTGCTTGGCCTTGCGAGCTGCCTTGCGCTCGGCCTTGTCTTTCTTGCCGCCCTTCTTGGGCTGGTTCTTCAGGATGAAGCCGCTAAGTTTGTGGCGGAGATCCACATCGGTACGCTGACCACAGGCTTTGCAATCGAGCACAATGTGGCCATCCTTGATGACGACATCGGTCTCGGGGTTCTTACACTTCTTGCAAAGAACGAACTTGTTGATGAAACCATCGAGATAGTCCTGCAGCTTGGGGGCATCATGACTACCGTTGATGATCCAGCGGTCATCAGCCGGATCGATGTTGGTCTGTGCACCAAGCTCGAAACCGAAATACTTGATGACGTAAGAACCAGGACGGGCAAGAGAGGCAGCAACGCTGCTCAAATTCACGACGACTGTCTTGATGCCGTTTCCTTTGCCTTCAATCTTGGTTTGGATTCTTTCCATCTTGTAGCGATAGAAGGCGTCGGTGACATCGCGGCGAACGTTGATCAGAGCCATTTTGACGGTGTTGTTGGGGTCAGAGTGGCTGTTGGAAGTTGGCAATAATTGAGCGGTATTAGTTAGAGGGACGAACGAGTCTTTCGAGTGTTGACACGGGAACTGGTTATGGTGTCATTCGTCAAGAGTTGGCGAGATAGGAGGTAAAAAGAGGACGAAGCGAGCCAGGAGGTTAGTTACGCAACGAGTTCCAAATGGAGAACATAGGGATGACCGAAGTATAGCTGCAGGCGTTGGGAGACATGAACTCGGACGATGCTACCGCGAATCGACTCAGCCGACTGAACTGGTGTGTGGATTAGAATGTTGCCGCGGTATGAGAAGCGAGTGCCGCGTGAGAGGGGCGAGGTGTCTAGACACAGCGTTTTTGTCGTACTGATACATAAACAACAAGTGTATCGTGAACCCTTCTATGTGGGGAGTATGCCAATCTAATGGGGCAGAGCGTCCGAGGAATTGAGAGGGGGCGGCCACCACGGCAATGATAGAGGTAGACACCGGGGAGAGGTGTAGTGTGCGTAGGAATCCCTAGGACGAGGACTGTTGCTTGCCAGACGACGCCAGTAGTCGCCTAGAGTGAGCTGACGAGGTTGACGAGGTTGACGTTGAAGGAGGATGTACCGGTAGATGGGAGTGGGAGAGGAGGAAAACAAAGGCTCAAGCACAGAAATGCTGTGTTGGAGAGCGGGTTGGAGTGGTTTGGGGGTTTGGGATTGAGATTTGGGATCTGGGGTTTGGTTTATTAAGATTGTGCGGTTGTGAACGGAGGGGAGGAAGAAGTTTGGAAAGGTTTGCAAGATTTTACGAGAGGAAAGCGGAGTACGTCTATTAAGAACAATGGGGCGATTTGGTGGGCGTGACGGGCACTGAATAATGGACAATGAGCAAATAGGAACGCACGGCTTCGGCAGCTTCAGCGGCTTCAGGGACCTGCTGCGGCCCTTGTTCTGCTGATGGGTCCTGCTTTGTAGGGAACAGCAGCGAGAGTGGACGCTATCGGAAGAGCCTATCGGAAGAGCCTATCGGCAGGCCCTTAGGTGCATGCCCCGCTGGAAACTGGGTATCTATAACCGAGCGGCGAGCGTTAGGGCGGTGGTTTCGGAACGTGCATAGCGAGAGGTACGAAGGACGAAGTAAACCCGATGCATTACGCAGCCGTGCAGCTACTAGTTACGGAGGTACTCCCGCTATAGCGCACCTACTTAGTACTTCGTACCTCATTATAGCGCTAGCCGGGTAGAATTCCGCCTATGTATAATGCCTCCTAGGTACACTACATCTACCCTACAACGCCACACATCGAAAAAGGCTCAAAGTGAAAATTCACGTAGCGTGCACTAACTAGGTAGGTAATTGTCTCGTGTACATAGTAGTGTACTAGAAAATTTGATGCCGAATCAGAGGATCGAATGGTGTACGGTCCGTACCAAGCGGTAGTGTAAATACTTCATACGTAAGCAGGTATTGCAGGCAGGCACGGTAGGCAGTTACCTATTACATACCTAGGTTACCGGCATACGAAGTGTATCTCGCAGATTGTCCACTAAGGGTGTTACTGCCACCTAATCTGTTACCTACGAACCCTGTTATCTCGGCCGCCAACTGCGGCCGGCCAGCTTACGTAGGTACTTCGTACAAGTGGTCTGTGTCTCTGCGATCATTTGGCGTCATGACATGACGGTCGTTGAAAACACCATAACAACCGCCGTGACCCGAGGACTCAAGATTGAGACTCTGTGTAACGCGAGTCCATACTAATGAGACTAACTTTAAGAGTCTCAAGGTGTCTAAGGATAGGCATGCTCCGACGGGATCTCCTAGCTTCTCATTGCCTCACAACAGCGTGCCACAGTCCGCGCAATGCACCCAACCAATAACTCTGCACCGGCGTATGTAGAAACGCCAAGGTCTCGTGCAAGATCTCGGGTGAGAGACTGCCGGTTCCTCGAGAGGAATACTATCTTCTTCCAGTCTTCGCTGGTAAAGTCGAAGGGTGGTAGAGTCGCCAACGAATCGAATGAGATGAATCAAGGCCTTTCCAACGAGTTCTATAGCCCTCGGGCAACTCTTCACGTGTTTCGGTTGTCACAATAAGTGGCCACCGGGAAAAACTACCACCCTGACCCGCTTGGGATTCGGCAGTTCCGTTGTGAACTTGGGCTCCTCTTTTGCGTGAACATTCGTGTATCCTCATCAGTTGCCGGTAACGTATCTCCATTGCATCTCGGATCAAAAACTTCGCTAGCTCGTTCTGGCTTATCTCGCTATACTCCGGATTCACGATGGCGTCGAACTGTTCCGGAGAAATCCCAAGTCGCCGGAACGTCAGCCATCAGTCCTCGCTTTCTGACCCGATATCTGCTACGCTAAAATGGACAGCATCGTCGATGGCGATGCTTATCCAACTATCAACTACATTTTGAATATCCATGTCTTATCCGGGTGACGTGTTCTGCCACTTCAACCGCTTTGGATTCCGAAAATCCAAGATAGACAAGGGTTTCGATGTTTTTGCCAAGGAAGCAAGGCAATTCGTCTTGCACTGCATCCGATTTGCTCGTGGCAGTGTCCTGAGGGGGAAAATGGATGGCATACGGGTACGTAGTCAAGACAAAGACCAACACCCAAGAATACCTATGTGATTCTCAAAAGAAGCGGTACGCGCTGGATCCAAAGGCGGCGGGGAAATGCGTATATATGGAATTGTGATAGTTGCGTAACAGACAGGGCAGGTCGGTACATTAGGTACTATGTAGCATCTTGTGTGCAGAAGGAAGGTCAAGCCCGGGGCTGCCGTGTCACCCCCGGACGGGACGGATGGAAGGAACCAAATATGGCCCATAAAATCGACTATAGTAGGTAATAAGACGAGTCGAAGGAGGCGTTGTCTACTCAGTCTCGACTCCGGGGAAACGCACAGGCAAACAATACAGGTAAAACAAGCCCCTTTAGGATTTCGATGTCACCGTCATGAAGTCCCACAAGAGAAAATCGCTTGCGTTTCGCTACGTTCTGCTAACGGAGGCGGCTACGAAAAGCTATTATGTCCTACTTGTACTATAACTTTTAATAAGCACTAGATACTGTAACCAAACCTCCTTTTTTGCTTTCCAAAGGATATGTTCGTGAGGCATACTAAGTTAGCTTCTAGGGCATCGGTGGCCCCTGGGATCTGGATGTAAATCGTAATAGATAGATATCACATGACAGAAGATGTTCAGGACCATGAGGCAGCATAAAATATACAATATGTTAGATGGGACTCAGAGTGTCTCAGCAGACGTCTCTACTCTGCTAGCTACTGGATGATTTAAGCTGTAGGTAATAGGTATGTGTACCAGAGATGATGATCCAGTGCCAGCCACTAACGCCAGCACCTCCCAGATTTCATTCAACCCTACCTTGGCTGAACCCCCCGGCTCTCCACTCGAATCCGCGCACCCGGAGAACAATTATATGGATCAATGATCCCCCAACCGGAGAACATTGCCGGGGGAGCCATAATGCATAGCCTTCAATCTCCGAAGGCAGCATGTGTGCACGGCAGTAGACCGCCGAAAACCAGCATTAGGACCGTCCATACTACGAATTGATTGTACATGTGCTCAGATGTAAGAAGTGTTGGTCCCAAACAAGTCGAGCCACCATCGTTGCCAGTTGGAACTCGAGGGCACTGACTATTCATATCTCTCATAAGACAAGAGGCGTTCACGGATCACTGATCTAAACGGTATTAGATGCTCCGCTCTTGTTGATACTCGCGGGATCCTCAGGATTCGGATTTAGACGGAGGCAGTTCGAGTCCTGCATTTTGAGCCAAGTTCTTCCACATAGTTAGTTCCCGATAGGCTCGCTCGCATTCTGTCTTCAGCTTATCATTCGATGTGCTCAGTTCCTGGATAGCTTGCTCAGTGAGCAGTTTCTCGAGGGTCCATTTTTCGATATTTTGCACCTCGTTTTGCCTGAGCTGAGTGATATAGGCGACGGCCCGCTGAAGAATGGATCCCTTGTTCTTTTCGCAACCAGGTACGATTTTGGCTAGCTCGTTGATACCCTCGTTGATCGTCTCACGACGGCGACGTTCGACTGTATCTCAGTTAGCAGATACCCAAAAAAAAATTACCAGTTTACTGTTGAAACTTTACCTTCTTTGTGGTTATCCTTTCTCTGCTTATGCCACTCTTCAGAGCCTACGGCAAGCTTTTGCTGAGTTGAGGACCGCGTAGGATACGGGCCTTGAACTGATCCAACACCATTCTGTTGTCCCTGCTGCGGCATTTCGTTCGGTGATTGTTGCAGTATTTCATGGTGATTGTAGTGCGATTCCTGGTGGGCGTCATTGTCTGCGCCACTTGGTGGAATGAAAGTCGCCTCCGTCGTTTGGGGAACATGAATGGATGGATACATTGTGCCCAGGGCAGCGGCGGCCGTGCTCGAAGCATTGGCGGGGTCCGACGCCTCATGACGATCGACTGTGGCCTGCTGTAGCGCAACAAAATCGGCACTAGTCGCAGCCTGGGCGGCCGCTTGAGCCGCCTCGACAGCACTCTCGACATATGCTGCAGACGAATCTGAGATGTTGGACATAACTGCTCTGGGAACAGAACGTTTTGACCGTCGTGAGTCGGGTGAAGAACCAGGGCCACCTCGCTTCCGCTTCTGACCAGGACTTGATGGACTGGTGCCGTAATCGTTATGGTGATCTGAGACGGCTGCGTCTGCCATGGCAGCAAGATGTTCACGATTGATATGTGCAAGTGGCTCGACGATAGAATCGCCCTGCGCGTATCCTTTGGTATCCATCAGGACCAAGCAGAAGACAAGTCGTAGCTACCTATTTGACACCACGTGCTGTAGCTGGTCTCGAAAGGCAGCTGTAGCCTGACAGACGGTAATGGGAATCACGCCGTGCTCCAGTAATCTGCATGTGTTAGTATCATAAACATGTTTCGGGCATCGCAGAAATATCATCAGTAAAACACGGAAGATGACGGCCGAGGCTTGAAGGCTGTTGATTAGAGAAATGCCTAGGTAGCGCCCTCAACACCACGGCGGACCATGGGGTTCAGAGAGCGAGCGGGGAACCCGTGGCTACCGGTGAGCTGCGCTTAGGACGCTATTCCTGCTATCTAAGCTGCGACTCCGTCGTTCTCCATCTGGACGGTGGCCAACCACGTGAGGCGCATGCAGACCTCAGTGTTGCATTGTTGAGCAGCATCTTTGTTGCGCAAAGAATGGCGTTGCTGGCGAGGAGAATGAAACGCGAAGTTTTCCAACGGTTTCAACAGGTCGGCCGGTGCGGAATGATGAATCATCGAGAAGCCGATTTGGAAAGAGCGCAGAGTGCGGAATGGTTGGGGCGATAAAGGAGATTGATGCACGGATGGCGGAAAGGCGAGGTGGAAATAAGGGAGAGTACATGGGAGAAGCACATACCTGAGGTCATGTGCCAGATCTCGTGGCCGCGCGCGCAATGCTTGGGTTCGCCCGCTGGCCAGGTCAGATGACTTCACGTGCTCGCGGAGTGTCTAGCCTCGAATTGCGCGCCGCGAGTATATGGAGACCCAGGACGGGACAAAAGTAAGTGGAAAAGTGGAAAACTCGAGATCCACGCTTGCGTTTTCTGGCAAAACCCGGCGCGACAATACCAACCCGGGTCGCAAGAGTGAGGGCGTCTTTTGCGTTATAAAGAGAGCTTGGCTTCGCGGTAGATGGGCAAGAATGCATCCAGTTCTGAGGAGTTGAAGGACAGAAGGGTGGCATGCCTCAGACTCATATGACCTGTGGCGCACGGTCCAGCGCCCAACATCCTGTCAGGTATTTGCACGGGCCACTCCTAGCGGCAACTGGGTGTAGAGGAGGTACGGGGTACTTGGCAGGTACAGGCTGGGTAGGCCACAGGCAGGCCACAGGCAGGCCACAGGCAGGCCACTGACAAGTGTGATTAGGTACCATGGCTGTAGCGAGGTACTTGTACGTTCCCCGAGTCTGCCTGCTAACCGCCTAGGTAGGTACCTACATCACGCTACAGGGCCACCTACAACACCCGGCATTGCTATAATTACCAGGTACCTACCTGTGCTGGAAACTGCCCGTCCAGCAGTCACTGCGCGGGCGACCTCGAGTGCGTAGGTACGGTTCCATACAGTACACACACTTGCCCACACTAGATGTGCCCCACCACAACCCTCGAGTGGACATCGGGCGAATCAGCTGACCCCAGTTGCCACGGACCGCACCAAGGGGTGGGGTGTGTTTCCCCCCCTACCTTATCAGCACGGATGGACGAGGTATTACCGGTACTGCGCAAGTCCGTACTTGCACGGCCGCAAGCCTCTCAACTGCTTATGTTCACGACTGTACCGCCGGAGTGGGATGCTCGCAAGTACCGGCCTAGGGTAGGCACCGGGTTTCGTCGTTATCGGGGTTGGTTTCTATCCCGCTCCGTAGTTACCTCAGGTTGTTTACAGGACATATAGGTAATGTCTAACGACCTCTACCTACCTGTACATTACCCATGTAGTCACGTAGATGGAAGAGTTACCCATGGCAGGCAGAAGATCCAGGGCTAAAGCAGCCGGTCGCCGTCGTCTCACTGAACCCCTGCTCCAAAAGAAAAAGCAAAAGACTCTACATAGTAGACTGCGACAGTCCGCGACCCATCTGTCCCGAGACGTTCTTAAAACCTGCAGCAGCATGCACTCTCGAGATTGCAAGTGACTTTGCCAATGTAACCCCTTCGGTATACTGATGGTGTCATTGATAAGCCCCCGGGCGCTTGTGTCCCCTCTCTCGCGCACTCTGCCTCGCCATGGTCTGCCATGGGTGACGACGTGCAAGTCCCGTGATGTGTACTCTCGTGACCGCATCTGGCTGTGTGTGACTGCATATCGTACCTTGCCAGAGCCTAGAGGCGGCCTTGACATACTGTGCGTTGCCCCATCACCAACAGGTCACGCAGTGTAATACCTACATATTCAGCAGGAGTAGAAGAGTTGCATCCAGCACACCGGCGAAACCCACGGAGATAAACCAGATGGTGTTGTCGGTTTGAATGCATTGCTCGCACTTCGTACTTCGTAGGGAGGTGTGCTGTGTCCAAGTTGTTAATATAAAGAGATCGGATCCTTTATTATAAGCGAGCTTGTCAAGTCTCACAACCTATCGAGTCTGCTGTCCAGACCACATAAATTGCTCCAACGCCTGTTGAGGTCCACGTTTGTATGTATATTTAGCAGCCACACAATCAATAATTGCTTTGTATTTCCGCAGCACCGTGACACTTACACGGGAATACATACTGACATATAAACAATTACCTAGTGTACAACAGCAACAAGGCAAAAAAGCAAGACAGCTTCCAGTTCTGCTTACTATAGTATTAGCTATGCTTATTATTAGCAGTAAACCGACGACCTTGAGAACTGATTTAGGTAACACAGAGGCAGGTCAGATAGCAAAACCCTTGACGCCCGGTCAGGACCCGGTGTACCGGTAGTGTAGGTACGCCATAACTGATTGCACGCTCGGTAGCTAGGTAAGTTAAACAGGCTGTAGATTTATTAGTATCTACGAGCGTCAAATATACCGGTATAGAAGAGTCTTTCAAACTTCCGTACGAAAGAGTCTCACAGCAGCTGTGTAATATGTAATATGAAGTACCAACTTGCTCTACCTACAGTGCGCAAGTCTGATTCAAAAGAGTTGATCAGACCAAAATGCGCCAAGATGCTGAGGAATCGTTATATTGAAGCCCTTTACGGACGTGCATCAAATGCAACTAATGAGGAGCACCACGCCTGGAAACATTTAAGAGCAAGTAGTTAACCGAGCCACCATAACTTACAAGATCGTTTGCGTCCAAAAGCCTGTCGAACTTATAGTTGCCCAATTATTTACTTGTTTGGCGTGTTAATGGATGATCTGCTTTTTTATTCAAGCCTGAATTCGGGTTTCAACTGCGACCAAAGTGGGAGACAATCCAGGATACCTATACGAATATGCAGATAATGAGATGCTTGGCTTGGACTTCCCATTGGAGGTATTAGATAGGTAGTTAGTGGGGTCAACTGCCTACACGCCCTCATCGATGGCGGTGCGGTTAACGGATGCGCAGTATAAACCCATCCTCTCCTCTCGGCAGTCACCTCGCAGCATCCAAGTAAACCCAAGCCACATCCAATCCGAATCTACCCACCAACCAAGTAGTTCCGATCATGGGAGACCACGAAAGCTCCAAGTTAGACCACGAGAATCATCTTCTGCTTGTGAGTCTGGCCACCCCTTATCAATACTGACGTACGCGACAATGGAGAATGTCCCGTCGCCGTGCCTCCCATGTGACACCACTAACATCTAGGATGCTTGGCATCAGGACCAACCTCTTCTCCAGCTCCCCGTCGAGCTGCTGCGCAAAAACTTCCGGTCCGCACGCTTCGAGGTCGAGAAGGATGGCAGCTTCGTAAAAGAAACCCTAAAGAAGACCGCCACGGAGAGCGTCAACGGACGCATCTCGCAGCAGGATGTGCTCAAGACCCTGGACTCGATGATCTCGCGGATGCGGGGCGTGAAGCGGAAGCTGACGGCGTTTGCCGAGGAAGAGAACAAACTCCACCGGCACGAAGAGGCGCGTGTGAAACACCTCACCGACCTGTACGGCATCTACAGCGTCGATGACGTCAAGTACGAGAGCTGGAGCCGGACGCGCCTCGACCGCCTGCTCATCGACTACTTACTGCGCCAAGGCTATGTCGACAGCGCCCGCGCGCTTGCCGAGGAGCGCGGGATCGAGCTCCTCGTTGACGTCGACACCTTCGAGCAGATGAACAAGATCCGGAAGTGCATACTCAATGGAAGCTTACAGGAAGCCCTGGCGTGGTGCACCGCTGGAGACACGAAGAAGGAGTTGCGAAAGATGGACGTAGGTCCTCGGCATTCTTTGATTCTTGTTTCTTGGCCCTTGGCCCTTGGCCAGGCCACTCGCTAGTTGCCTTGACTGACGTGCTTGCTACAACAGAGTAACCTCGAATTCATGCTCCGATACCAGCAGTACATCGAAATAGTCCGAACTCGCTCGCACATCAGACCTGACGAGGCACTAGCCCACGCTCGGAAACACCTGTTCCCGTACAAGGACACCTATCCAAAAGAAGTATTGCATGCGTGCGGCCTCTTGGGTCTGACACCAGAGCACGTCGTCCAGGTTGACGCATATAAAGAGTTGTACGCGCCCGCGCGTTGGCAGATGCTCGCAGACCTGTTCACGACGACACACAACAGTTTACTCTCCATTCCCTCGGTCCCGCTCCTCCACATCGCCCTGTCGTCTGGCCTGTCGGCGCTCAAGACGCCTGCTTGCTATTCCATCCACCCGAATTCCGCTGCGGCACCTTCCCACCATACAAGCCTATCCCTTGCCACGAACGTGTGTCCAATCTGTAGCACTGAGCTCAACGAGCTGGCCCGCAACTTACCACATGCCCTACATAGTAAGAGTCATGTGGAGCCAGACTTATTGCTGCTCCCCAACGGCCGCGCCTATGGCAAGGCTCGGCTCGAAGAATACGCGAAGAAAGCAGGCTTACCCGAAGGCCAGATCAAGGATCTGCGGACTGGCGAGGTCTACGACATGGATCAGCTCAGGAAAGTGTTCATCTCGTAACGAGTGGTCCACCAACGCCCAAAGTCAATGTCTAGATTTTACATGCTAGGTTGACAAAACTTGCAACTTTAACGACGAGTTGGTTGCTTTACCATAATTCTTACACTAGTTATCACTTCACCATCACCCAAACAGCGCCGTTTAAAGATGACATTACCTATACTATTCATGTGTATATCGGCGTTTTCACACATCAACCAACACGGGACACAAGGCGTTCAAGGCGGTAAATCATAAAGAAGCATCGGGATTCATTACTTTTCTGGTTTTCTTTCCGGGAGTTGGGTTTTCAAGGGAGGTAATATCACGCGAGCGGCGTCCACTAGGTTGTTTTCTGCAGGAGTTTACCTGGCTTGGCTTCTATTTTTTTTTCAGGTATTGCATTCGGTACACATAGATGATGACTGTCGAAATGAATGTATTAGGGTCCTTCCCCTCCACCGGTGCTTCTGCATGAGACATTGAACCAGCTCGTCGAGTCTACCGATTTGGCTGATCGGCGCCTTGTGCTTCCGGAATGCAGCAAAAGTCGAGACCGATCCATGCGCAACTCATGAATATGTACTAGCTACCTGGACTATTTCCTGTCGTGGTTTTTCGATCGCATAAAGCGGCAGACCCCGGTCCGTCATATCTCCTTGGCTGCCCGAAGACACCAACTCGGTAACTGACGAAGTGGTAGTGTAAAGCAAGTGACCGAGTTGGTGTCTTCGGGCAGCCAAAGAGATAGGTAACATCATCAACACCTCCCACCTCTAATGGTTTTGCAACGCTGGGCCCGGAGTTAGTATCTCATCACACTTGGTACGGAATTACCTGCACCACACCGGGCGATAGCTACAATCCCCGATAGGCGGTACGGTTTAACGGTTGGAGTTGACTCAGCTACCTAGACACATAAAATGCGCCTAGATCAAGATGAGCGGGGAGGTGGTGGGTTTACTGGATATCAGTACGCGATGCTTACACCAACAAACCAACGAGGACCCGTCTATACATTCACAGCGTATACTATACTACACCTACCTACCTAGTGTAATGCTGAAGGTCCAGTCACGGTCGATCACAGCCTCTTCACATGCCGTACACAAAGAACGCTTCATTGGCGAATCGGCTTGTTGTCACGGGAGCTGGATCGCATGCTCTTACGGGGGCTTCCTTTTGCATAACTACATATCACATGTAATGAGCCCGCGACGTGACGTGTTGCCTGTGGTCTTTCTGGACCACCTGTGACTACCTACAAGTCCGTGAATGTTTGGGAGGAACCCGGGTTAACTGAGCTAGGCATGCCGTCAGCAAACCGAGGAATAAAGACAGTGTAAACTGTGCACCGTAATACACTAGACTCGGATAGGTAGCTGGTATCGAGATGAAGCAACAAAGTAAATCTGGCGACGAGGCCGTCGCCGGGAGCGTAGTGTTAGATGCCAGCTACCTACCTACCTCCTACACTCTAAAAGACAACCTAAAGACAACACTGTGCGTACATCCACAGTCGTAGGTAGCACGTACCACGAATTTCCGCGGGATGTAGCATGAAGTTCGGATCGTCACCACTGCGTCGGGATTTATAAAAAATTCAGGTTTGCCGCATTACATAGCGTGACGGAACGGCTTCGTCTATACCCACCATAAGTAGGATGCGGGGTCAGGATTTGTATGGATGCTTTTTGCATTTTCATACGAAGTACGTCCGTAGGTACCTGGTCTATTTATCACATACCTAGGTAGGCTCATACACACACCTCACGCCCAGTCTGCTCACACCAGTACGCACTCACACGCACTCTCACACTCATACACACGCATACACACAAACACGCGCACAAATGGCATGACGCCTCATCTTTGCCTAAAACTATATTGTACACGGACGGCGATGAGGACCGAGACACTTCCTAGCCGCCTCAAAATAAGAGAGGGATGAAATACGGATGAGTCCGCCGGTCATATCATACCGAGCTATCACTCCGTTCTCTAGCCTCCATACTCCAGACGATGTGAAAAAGACCAATCCTCACCAGCCCGCCTGGGAAATCTTGCGGCTTGAAAAGACAACTCTTCCATTAGGTCCCCTGATGGGAAGTAACACCAACCCACCCAGAGCCCCCTTCAATCAATATATCGACAGGCCAAAACGGCCGCAACTTTTGAGCGATATGAACGTCTCCTACAGAGGGAAATCGGCGTCGCGCGTACTTTTACTGCATGTTTCTGGGATGGAAAGTTTGTTCAGAGTGGCCTCTCTTATGTTTCTGCTCAGGAATGAAAACCGGCCACTGGAGCGGGTTGGGGATGCCTCCTCTTGGCTGGAATTGAGGTAGAGGTCGAGGCAGGGCATCTGGTGGTAATGGCAAGACTGAAGATGGGAACTGCGGGGTTACCGAAGAGGGTTGATGCGAGCTGGCAGGGCGGATTGACGGATTGGAGCTCTGTATTCGATGAACATTTCTGACCAGCGACGTCGGTCTTCTAGCCGACGATGCGCATGGATGTCTTCCTTCAAACTGATTCTATCGCGGATTGGAAGGGAAGTTGAATTGACCGAATACGCCGCCGCCGCCTCCTGGAGTCATCGGGCCCATACCCAGACCATTCGTAGTGTGCGACTGCGCCGCGGGAGTGCTGGCCAGTCCTACGCTGGCAGTGCTGGGCGTGCTGGGGCCGTTCGTGTTACCGTTGGTTCCCCCAGGCGGGGTGTTGTCGGTGTTTGTCTGCTGTTGTGACGACAGCGGCATCTCCATCCCGCTGAACCCTAGACCCCAGATCTTTCCTATGTGATCATCGGATATCTCTCCATTATATATCTTCTCCCGTATCTGGAAAAAGACCTTGCCAGTAAGTAGGCTGTCGGAACCAGCTTGGTGAGCCGCTCCGAGACGTCGGACCTTAAGCGCGTCTGCAATACTTTCTAGGCCGGACTTTTGCTCGAACTTTTGTATTATTTCCGTTATTGAAGGATCTGTCGGGGTTACTAAGCCGCTGTTATGGAGCTTGACGGCATATTTCATGAGATGCTTGACATCATACGTCTGAGGGAACCACTTCTTCATGACCTTGTCAAACTCGCTTTCATCGTTAGCAAGCTTCGTGTCGGACAGTATTTTAGTCAAGTAACCGAAATCATATCCGCCGTGGAAGGATATCCATTTGATATTGTCGAAACATACGAAGCCGGAAACGACAAAGAGCGAAGCAAACTTGTTGGCGTCGATGCCATCACGCTCGAGGAGGCTAAAGTCGATTCCGGCCTGTTGTAGGGAATCGATCGAGGCCTGGTTGTACATTTCGTCCTTGAGCGCAAACTTGAAATTGAACTGCCAAGCGAGGGGGATTTGTGATTGACCTTGCCGCCTCGCGGCGGGTCCGAGCTCCGTCGGGGAGTTGTATGCACGTTCGGCGGGGGTTTCTCCCTTCTCGTTGAACAGACTTATGCCTATTTGTATCACTTTGAGCATGTCGACGTTCACTCGGAGGCATTGGTAATGGTAATCGCTCTTCCCCCGAAAATTTCCCATTGGCCGCCCAACGATGCCGGGAAACTCAGTATCCTTGGTTGTCGAGTGGTCAGCAAGCCCGGACAAGTGAGCACTCCAAGATTCAGAACCATACCATAGCAATATAAGGGAAATCCTCAGCCAACTCCATCAAAACTTCCATTTCTTCGTCAAAATTGTGCCGCCATACTTCTCGTATCCGACCTTTGGTCCCGCCTGTTCGTGTAGCTCGCTCCCCGGGTTGACTATGAGATTGTTGGTGTGAATGTTGCTGTTGTTGTTGTTGTTGTTGCTGCTGCTGCTGCTGTTGCTGCTGCTGCTGTTGCTGTTGCTGTTGCTGTTGCTGCTGTTGCTGCTGTTGCAAGGCAGCGGCGTGCTGAAATCCGGTTCGTGCAGCTTGACTTGCGAAACCAGTCTGGTCACCAACCTGGAAGCTGGGGGTGGTGCTCATGCCGCCACCCAGTCCCAGACCATTTGTTGCAAATGGGCTCAATTGCTGTGTCAGATATGGGGGGTTTGAGAGAGAAGCTTGCTGGTGCGTAGCATGCGAGGTGGCGGGATGTTGGGTAAATTGGTGCTGGTAAGGGGCCATGTTTGGCGGGCCACCTGTGAAGCGCGAAGGAGGCGCCATTTGTGATGCCAGTATAGAGTACTGATCCACCTCACGGAGTTCCCCTTGATTCTCGTATGGAAAAGGGCAAACAGTCGGTAGACATGGGGAGTGGAAGAGGAGGGGCGTGAACTCGTGAGCCGATTTGCTGGGCGTGAAGCGTGGAGGTCGGGCTGACGTGGGTTGCGCTGATGCGCCCGACTTCGTAGTGACGTTCGCAGGGATGGGGCGAGTGTTCGGGACGGCTGCAAAATGGCGGTTGGGGACGTGGAGAGATGGTGGTGGTGATGTGCGAAAAACGATATGGTGGGCGTTGGATGCAGGAGATGAAGGACGAGAGAGGATGGGTTGATCTGCTAAGTTGAGGAGCTGACAGTGCCAAGTCCAATCGCGAATTGGCAACGACGGACCTGTAGATATCCAGGGCCGGGGGTACCTTCAGGGCCTTGTGGAACTGGCCTACGTGACAAGTACCGAGCCCCTAACTCGCTAGACCAACTCCCTGGAACTTGGAACTTGGAAGGGCATGCCTGCCTAGCAGCGCCCGCGAGAACCTTACCTGTGATCTTATCGGCCTGATTGCTGTGGGTACGCGTGAGTGGTCCGTGCGTCATGACGGATGAAAGTAAATCCCGGGCAACACAGACGTAACTCCTGCGTCTGCGTACGTGCTGGATAAATTGGATAGACGACGTCTTCGTAGGTAGTTAACTAACTGATACTGCCGTACTTTACGCCCCTACTTTGAACCTTTACAGCCTGCATTGTGCACATTGTAAACTTCGTGCACTACTTTGCACGCTCGGTACTTCGTACTTCGTAATTACTCGGCTTACCTAATCCAAATTCCACGGAACACCTGTGACGGGCAGTTTCCGTGGTTCCACTATCGCAGCCACTTGTTGACCAATCAGAATCCAATTGGTGAAGCTGCTCCCGACCGCAGTTGAGTTGAGTTACAACCTCGATTGCCTTCACAGCTACGAAGTACACGATTGATTGCGATAGCCTGTCTTTGCCTTGCTCGGGCAATACCATAAGCATCCCCCATTCCGACCCGGCTCTTCGAGATCATGTATCCCACACGGTACGGATAGACCAACAAGCAAATATATGACCCAACTACGCAATCTCCAACATCCGCACCGCCAGCATGAATCGCTAATACCGAATACCAACAGGATACTCCGAGCCAAGCCCAATATCACAGGCTTCGACGCCAGGAAGCTCGCCGCGGCCGCCCGCCAGCCACCAAATGACCCCTGGGCAAGAGTGTCAGTGTAGCCCCATCCGAGCGCACGAGCCGATGGCCGGACCGCATCCCATGTTCGCTTTTTGCTGACAGACAGCGTTGCCAATCCAGTGAGGCGTGGCGACACACGGGAACCTTCTCGCGATGGAACCGGTTCAAGGGCGCCTTTCCCGGCTTCGGCATAGCAACCGCTGCCTTTGTCGTATATCTCGGATACGAGCAGTTATTCCTCAAGGAAGAGCATCACGGCGACGCACACGGCAACGAGCACCACTGAAGCGGATGGACTGATAGACGGGCGGATGGGATATACACGATTCCCTCCCTTTTCAAGTCAGCTCGGAAAGCAGGCCAGCTAGTCCGCCGGGATCAGCCGATGAAGAGGTGCTTAGACACATGAACTTGTATATACGTGTGCCGAAGTGCTCTTGAGACTTGGCGACTTGGCGAGTTGGCGCTGAGCGACGGGAATGCTGCGTCCTCGTTGAGCATCGTGAACACGATTGTCGTGGGGTCGCCATTCACCTACTCACCAAGAATTGATTTTTCTTTTTTTCCCCCTTCGAATTTGTCCATGGGGGGACTCATTCATAGAGTAGTCACGCGAGATACCACAGGTGAATAGACTACGTTCTACGGATCCATCATCCAAGACCATCCCACGGGTGCCAGCAATCGAAGAGTATCAAAGGCACATCCCCTTCTCGGAACAGCAGGCATAGCAGAAACGACGATGCTTACGTATGTAATGAAGAGGGCCAGGATTCGGCAGTGAGACGGGATGATATTTTCTTTATGTTTCCTAAGAAAGAGAATGGATTCCGTATCCGGCCCATCGTCCCCGTATGTCTTCTTCTATCAACGTAGTCTGGCTGAACTAAGACCAACAAATACCAATGTCTGTGCCGATATTGTGCGGGTTTCCCATTCATAATGCCCTAGAAAATTACCAACACGCTTCATATCCGTCCCTGATAATCCAGTAAACAACGCAAAAACTCCCGACGTGATGCAATGCACGCTCCCGTCTTCACCACAGATCGGATCAGATCTTGATCCCATTCACGACATCCAACGCCCCCTCAATCGCAACCTCAAGCTGCGCCACCTGCTGTTTCAACGCAATGTTCTCATCACGAAGCAGACCAACCGTATTCCACGCAACGCTAGCATCCTGACCCTGGCAATTCCGGCACGCGGTCGTCCCGGCCCCGGAACCCCCGCCGTCCTCCTTGGCAGCCGACATGCCCTTGACCAGGCGCTGGAACGCCGTCAAGGGCGGCGCCGGCTTGGGCTTCGGCATCAGCATGGACACCCGGAGATGCAAGCCAGACGCAGAGGACACGTCGACGCTGTCGTTCTCGGTAGCACACGTCATGGCGGTAGGGCTGCGGCTACGCGAGAAGATGCTCTCGCTCTCGGCGCTGTCGTCGCCGTCCGTGTCAACGCTGAGCTCGGACTTGAGGGTGCTATTGCTAGTCCGCCAGCGCTTGCGCTCGTCCTCGTCGACGCACAGATCCTCGTGCCCGACGACGGATCCCTCCTCGGCGACGCGGAACATCTTCTCGCGCTCGCGCCCGACGCGCTCCTCGTGCCGCGCGCGTCTCTCGGCCTGCAGCTCCGCCACGAGCCGCTGCATCGCCTCCTCCTGCTGCTCCGCCGTCGCCGCCATGCGCTCCAGCTGGCTCTTGAAGTTGAGCGACCGCAGGCCCATCTCCTCCACCTCCTCCCGCTGCGCTTCGTTCTCGGCCCGCAGCTCCCGCAGCGTCGCCGCCTGCCGCCGGTACGCGTCCTGCATCCTGTGCAGCAGGCCTGCGGCGTTGGCCTGCAGGGCCTTGTACGCGGCCGGCGAGAATGCGTCGCTGCCTGCCGGCGACGGCAGCGGTGATAGAGCCGCTTCGATGTCGAGGTCGTGCAGGTCGTCGTCCGACTTGGCGGGTGCCGGCGTCGGGCTCGCCATGCGTGACGTGAACGCCGAGACGGAGGAGGCTAGGAACCCGAAGCGGGATTGCGTGGCGCTTTTCGGGGTGGTGTCTAGCGACGTCCGGGTTTGCTGAGCCAGGGGCGTCGTGGCATTGTTCTCGACAGATGGCGTCGACGGACGGCTGGGCTGGCCCGTGGGTCGTATGGGCGATGTCCGCCTGCTGCGACCGTCGCCGGTCAACCCCATGCCTTGGGACTGTCTCCTGCTGTGCTCTCGCGGGGGAGCAAGGGAGGGGGTATTGGGACGTCTCGTGGAGAAGTTCGGGGCTGATTGCTGTCGTTGGTGCCGGGCGTGGTTTGATGACGGGGATGTGTTCACCCCGAGTGAATCGGGCGTCAGGCGTTCTTGTGCTTGGCCGTGGGCTTTCAGCTGGGTTGCCGCCTGTGCTGGTTGCGGCGCGGAACGAGGAGCCCCTACATCGGCTCGCGGGTCAGAAAGAGGAGGCGTGGCAGCCCCTAGCATTTTGTTGATATAGGTGGGTATCCTGGGTATAACAGGATGCCCTTTTCGCTCTTTTCGGTAAAGAGGGCGGAAGGATCTGGGGCGATCTAGCTGGTAGCGGCGGGTTCAGGGGCTCCCTTGGTCAGAACTTGGTCAGAACTTGGTCTACTCCTCAGCCGTAGCCGTACTGTTTGCTTGCGCCAGGCTGCCACTACGTCGACACGGTGTAAGACTGTACCTACACTTCATCCACCTAGTGTAGATGAATCCAGTATAGCGGTAGATGACCCCTGTCGCCAGTCCCGGCAGTGCGACGAGGGTAGATGCTGTAGTCCGTACTGACGAGCTTCTGTGACGGGCTTACGGATTGGGGTAAGCTGAGTTCAAAAGTAGGTTAGACTTCAGAGTTGTTGAGTTGTTTTCGTGCAGTGGAACGAGGGATGGGATGAGACACCGGAATGAAGGGACGAAGGGGATCTACCTAGGTATACGAAGTACGTAGATAGGTAGTCCGTAGTTAATGTCAACATCGAGAAACAACGGAATGGAATGCCCAGCCCCTTTGTCTGTTGCCTGTGCGACTGGTGCGACGCAGCGAAGATGGCGTATAAGTTGCTCATACCTAGTGTAGCATCGCATCTCCAGTTCGTGATTGGTACGGAAAACACCTATAATAACCGCCTATAACAAACGTGGGCTGGTATCTTGTATCTACCGTACTCAGCACCTGGTACAGACTGTATACCGCGCCGATCCGATTTCTTGGCGGCACCAAGGCGAGCCGTCGTGGATCCAGAGACTCGGTCGTTGTCGTGTAACTGCTAAAAACAAAAACAAACGCCGATGGGACGATGCACATGGAGCTGCAGGGCGATGACTCGTGCTCCTAACTTTAGCATAGCCATTCCAACATACCTACTACACTCCGATGCTTAGGTACGTGACATCAAGACATTGGCGAGGAGAGCAGGCTGCACTCCCTGCCGCGTGGGTATATTAATGTATACTTCGTAAGTATAATAAGTATAAGTGGTCCAGGTTGTGAGACACGGACTCGTCAGTAGAAGCGATGGCCCATGGGGGCCAGAAAAGTAATCCCCAAACCTTATTGTTTCGCTGTCGCTCTGTGGGTTCTGGGCTTTTGCCACTCCGACAGATCATCGATCCCAGGATGTTTGTGTGAAAGCTCTACGGATGGAAACTGTTGTCGAAATGGTTGGGAGTGAGGCCTAGGCAGGTATTATTGCCGCTGCGCTTTCATCTACTGTTCAAGGGACTGCCTCAAAACTTCAAGGTTGTTGGCGCACTGACAGAAAGTTCACGCTCATATGAGGACGTACTACTCAGTTACCATGATTGCATCTCCATTTGATTCCTCGTAATTAATATACCTCGATGTTGCCTGTTCCCTGGCTTCTTCAAACTGCTTCTCACAGACCCATGCGAGGGGTACCGGTGTTGGTGAAAGGGCAATTACAAGACCCGAACCGATACCGTCGAAAACACGACGTACCAATAAGCCACGACATCGATTTAAGTTTTCCCTCGTCTCGTGAGTGTATCACGAGAATACGTATATAATACCTGACTCACCACGCCGCAATACGCCCTAGCCGACGGCGGACCGGCGGGGCCGTCGGCAGCCCCACACACCAGCCCGGTTTGCCGGTCCACGCCTCTCGGACCCAGGGGGCCAGTGATCGGTTCTTAGGCATTGACCGACGGAACCGACCGATGTGCGGCTCCGCCCGTACGGCCGTGGTACCAACCTGCCAGTTCTCCAGCTCGTTCGAAATGGAACGCACGCGTAATTACAAGGGCATCACTGGTATATGTACCTGCATTTTGCCCTTTTGCTCATGGTTTTTTAGGTCCCCTCATTTAGCGAGGCAGACACAAGAACACTATACTTCAGGTTCAAATAGACTTCAGTGATTTCCAACAAGTCGAGTCCGTCCCTAATTTTTAATAAAGAAACCTTGAGCCGAAAGTCTGAGTATCCGTTGGAGAGTCATGGTAAGCCATTGCGGTCAAATGACAATAGTTTCAAGGGAAAGCAAGATTAGATGCACGCACGTATAGGCAGATAGTAAAAGCATACCTATCTCAACCGCCTCTACGTATTATTGGACGCTTCCTATGCGAAGGATGTGTGGTCAAACTTGTGTATCGCGCTTCCATGAAGGGTTTACAGCGCCTCGGTAATCAAGGCAATACCAACAGCATCGCGACAGCATGCTACGTAAAACCTATCCCTCAAGTAATTCGACGCAATGACAAACGATACAAACAATACATCTTTTATATTCGCCTGCTATCTAGGTTAGACATGTAATACCCGGCTTATTTGACACTGGCTAAAGAGTAGCTCGGAGACCGCTTGCTACCCCATAGTGCTCTGCCAACCCGTCCACCATTCACAGCTTGAAGTTGCGATCAGGAATTTAAGAGATGCCGGGACGTCGTCGCCATCATCATTGGGGTATTGATAATAATCAAGCGGAAGTGCTTTCTATGCTAGTCAAAGACAACCCCCAACTTGGCATAAAGCTTAATATTATGAATGTATCGTGTGAAACTGTCAAGCGACGGCAGATAACTAATTCGGGCGTCATCAGCGTTGCGGCGCAGGGTTAGAATACTCGATTTTCTCTTAAGAGATGCCGAAGACTGGTCGCACCGGGGGCCCATGGCCTCGGAGAAGACATTGTCCAGTCCAAAAGAACAGTGTCCACATAATGTAGGGGACATTCTTGTTTCTTTAAAGCAGGCCGCACAAGGCCTAGCCGTCATCGGCCGCTCCTAAAATCTTAGAATAACCCTCGTCCGCGTTGATGTACACCATCGGCTTCGTTAGTCAAGTCTAAGACCGCCGTCATGGTAGCCGCTGTCCATGATTCCGCCCATGGGCACCTTAATAGAAACTCTCCACCATAGTATCCTTCAGATTGGTATTGATGTTGCCCGGTGCCGCACCCTCGCCTAAGCGGAAGACGCTCTCAATAACAGAGAGTTCGGTTGCCGTTGTGTCAAGGCCCGTAACAGCGAGCCAGTCATTGACTACCATGCCAGCGCCCACTACATTGCTTCCACGGTTCACGCTGCCGGCCACGAGCGGTACTTGCAGCAGCGACGACAGTTCGTCCTGGTCCTGTATGCTAGTCTTGGGATGGACAAGTCCACCGCGGTTACTGAGGGACATATAACTGCCGACGAGAACATTGTCGGCCACAGTCTGGCGGAAGACCTCGACGCCCAGCACGTCCGCGATGATCTCTTCGGTCTCGCGCTCTAAGTCGGGGTGTACTAGCGCGATGTGGTCGTTTGCCACGATGACATTACCCAACGCGGATAACCGCTCCTCGATTCGCTGGATCCGGATCTCATCCGGTAAGGAATTACGCAGATGCTGTAGCTCTTGGTCTGTTGTTGATGTGGGTACGAGAAGGCCTTTCCGGTTACTGCGTAGCACCCAGGATAGGGGGAGGAGTTAGTTGAAGTTTGGAACTTGAATTTTGCGTGATGCTCCATTGCACGGGAGAGTCTTGACACATCGTCGCGTAGAGCAGCCGACAGAAGGCTTGAGGGGTCGCTTGCGCTGATTTTCTTACGTACCCAGCTGTTAACCTCCCGATGATGCGCGTCCCTGCGATTGTAGTGCGGCAGATGGGGATGACATCTTGTAATTCGGCCTCGAAAACACTGCGCGAAGGGAACAACAAGTAATCAGCCTCGTGTCCCCGTCACGTGTACCCGCGGAGCAGCAAGTCTGTCTGTTTCTGTGAAATCATACCTGTAGAAATTCTCACTTGCGCCTATCGCAGTGAGGGCATACGAATTGGTGAGTGTAGCGAAGACGCCAACCCTATTAAAACGACAAAATCACCGCATGGTCAGCCATCCCATCGCGACTCAGACTTCTGTATTCCCTCTTTTTTGATCTCTATGCCTCCGCTGTCCCGGTCGACGGCTTCGGTGGGTATCACTCACTCGTTTGAGTTTTCGAACTGTGCGCGGACCGCCATGATGCTGTCTGGAACCTTTTAAACACAATCGACTGGCGTGGGTAAAATGGCGAAAGAACAAGCTGGATTGTGAGGCGTCGAAAGGTAGTCCTTGGGGTTTTAGAGGGTATCTAAGGAATGGAACGGAGACCGATCGTGGGGTGTCGGATTGCTGAAAGGACCTTGGAGGGGAAGGCGGGATAATATATGAATTTTATGTAACTAATGAGAAGGTACCGATACTAGTGCTCTGTAGGCTACTGGCATGTGGTGCTCTATGTAGTGGGCCTAAATGCCCGGGCAGAATGCTTATGGGTGCCCCCTGCACCTCGCCCTATGTATAGGTACTTGTTTCCTGGGCACCTTATCGCCCGACATCAGTGCCGGTAATCCACGCTACCTACCTGACGTGTTACGGTTTACCATTCCTGCTCAGCCGCCCACTCTGGTGCCATTCCGCCTATCAGAGAGAAGTGATGCTCGATTTAGTTATCCCGTGTGAAAGGAGCCATGGCCGAGCAACTCGGTAGGTTGAGCATTCTGTGCCTCCATACCAGCGGGTAGGTACCTACACCGTACTCGGAACTTGAAGTTATCACCAGCCTGGGCGTCTGTGGCCAGCCTTCACTCTGCAAACTCCATGCAACATTCTGACTCATCCTTCATCAGGTTTCTCCTGCTCTGCCACGCACTAGTGGGTAATATGTGTGTATGCCAACATTGCACGGAATAACTGTCTACATCTTGTTTATCTAGGTAAATGTGTGATTTCCATGTAGGTATTAGATACTACGTCCGTACCTAGTCTATGATTCATTTCTCATCACCTTGCGGGGCTGTGCGCTATCTACAGTAGTCGAGTCTTCCCGCCCAACAATAGACGTGCTCTATAGCTGTAGGTACTATAGCCGTCAATCATATCATATCGTCTAGGGAAACAGGCTCAGTGAATGGTCTGACTCCTCTTCTTTAGCACACGCCACTCATTCCTCCGCTCACATACGTTATGTACAGATACAGGTTTATTAGCTCGTTTATACGGCCCGGAACGGGACGTACGTGTTGTTCGTAGCATCAATACCTAGCCTATGGCTTCATATATAATAAGTCTTTACACAGTAGTAACATCTACTACCTATTGCAGCAATGCGAATCCATTTTTGCCTGACTAAAGAGTCCTTGGCCGACTAAAGCCGGGCCATTTCATTCATTGCAGCTCAATCGAAGGAAAGAATCTCGGTCCAGCGAATCCCTTGGCAATCACAGCCTGTATATCGATGCTGTCATGCGTGTTGCGTGGGTTCCACATCTTCAACAATATAAATCTTCCTGAAATGGGTGGTTCAAAGCGGATCGTACACCTGCTCTTGTTCTGTTCAATGTAGAATCGCGCACGAGGACTCAGAAGTTCACCGCCGACTGCACGAACCGCTTCCTGTGTAGCGAGCTGCACTGCTTCAGCCGCTTCCGCCAGCGCAGTGCTAGATCGACCATGCCGTCGTCCTGATCTGTAATCTGTCCCGCTAATTGAGAAATCATCTGTCCCTTCGTCGTCGTCACTACTATCACCCTCGAACGGCAGTGTTCCAATTCGGTTCGGTGTCCGCCCAAATAACCTCGCATTCCGATCATCTGCTTCATCGTCACTGCACTCAGTTGTAACCTGGAAAGGTGAGAGGGTGACATTGAATTCGGAGGGTATCTGAGCAACGCCATCATCGTTATCCTCGTCGTCCAACCTAGTGCTATACGATCGTCTTGTTCGCATTTGCATTGTCCTCCCGTCTTCGCTGTGTCTAATTGATATAATAGGGCCTAAGGTCTGCGGGCCCCGTTCCACATATTGAGACCGTGGCGCATATTGTATTTGGTATTGAGCTGTCCTATTCAAGAGATGATCCGAGGTCATCGCGACAAATACCATGCCAGCTTGAACACTAGACGCCCTAACATCAGAATCATACGCTGAGAAATGACCGGCGCTAACTTACGGTGAGTTGAAGTTAGATCTGGGTGCCTTAATCACCAGCTCTTTCAGGGTGAATACAGTGGCGCCCTGATGCCGTAGTATGATATTACATCTCGGCCCTTCCGTGCAGTAAACACTGCCATCGTTCTTGAGTATGTTTTCAGCGGCATATTGGGAAGCATTTTCCGAATAAAGGCCGCCATCACAGCTGACCAACTCCATTTTCAGGTGGCCTGGCTGAATCTGACCGTATTTGCCATATTGAAACCCCCGGAAATTGGAAGACAGCCTGTCCGAGTCCAGCTTGCGCCTCTTCACCTGCCGCCTCTCTTCAAGCGGTTCGTAGTGCGGAGGGGTAAGTGAAGGGAACAACTCGGGGAGTGGGGAGGCACTTTGAGCATTTTCCAACTGTAAACGTAACCGACGACGTCTGATTTCGCGAAGACGCTCAGCATTCCTCTCGTCCGAAGGAGGAGGTGCTTGGTTGCTGAAATCTGCTTCATAGCGTCGTGCGTCTTCTTGCTCATCTCGCTCCTCTTGCTCCTCCGCTAAATCGTCTTCCCAATGATCCCATAAGTCCAGCGCATCTTCGTATGCCTCGGTCCAAGGCTCAGTTAGACCGTGAGATCTGCTCGATATTCGATCTGACGGCCGGGATGGAGCCGATGCACCGGAATTATTTGAAGCAAACATGGCGGCAGGCCGTCGGGTGCTCAAGGAACGTAACGGTGGGAGAGCTGGTGCTGACAGGGGTAAGTTTTCACTAGGCGAGTCTCTGGGAATGCTGCGTTCTAGGGTGGGACCATCATCGGAGGACATGACGTTCTGGGAGGTCCAGCGATCCAGGTGGTTCCGAACCAGTTCACGGCGATAAGAGTATGATCGTTCTATCGCGCGGTACAACTCCCCGGAAGGACTGATTTCAGCGGGCGAGACGTTATAGTCAAGGATAGACCGTATAAGCCCATCGGCTGTGCGGTATATGGAGGGAAGCGACGAGGAGCTCTCGGGGCGATTACTGGACTTGTCGACGATCAATACGAGGCGAGCCTAACGTAGCCCAACACCTGCTTTCGCTTGGGATATCTCACCATGGGGGAACAAAGAGTAATGAGCCTTTGCTAAAACACACCCGAGAGACACTGTATAATGAGGTGGGTAGCCCTATCGTCAATTACAAGCCCACAACACAAGCAGTGGGATGGTATACTGGGGCTCAGAGCGAGAAAGCGCATATACAGCCTTGGCGACGTAGGTGTGGCAAGGTTGGCGGAATCTTACTGTAAGAGGAAGAGCCCGTCCAGATACCTAGGTAAGTAATCAGCGTGGAGGGAGGTGCTCGGTAAAGTGATGTTGGATGGTAGAAATAGAATGAGGCTTTTGCGTTTGGTGAAAGAGTGCGCGGACATGGACCAGCAGAAGGCAGCGAGTGCAACGAATCGTTGCACAATTGCGCCTACAAAGTGGGTAGGGAAGGCGTGATGGAGCTTGGGGCGGGGGGGTGTTGTAATAGATGTAGTGTACCTAGCATAGCTGGTGCAGGCGCTAATAGGTACTTCCTGTAGGTGAACGCCTGAGCCAAAACGTTTGCGGCTTCCAAAGGTATTCCTCCGCGGGCACCTAACAATAGTTGGTCGATTCATTAACGTCACGGACCCCCTTTTAGGCCGGACCCACATCTTGGCCACCAACTTTTCTAGCCATCTTAGCCACCCTCTCTCCTGAACCTACTTACCTACATTCCTACCAATTCATACAACTTCATCAGTACGACCGCACCTACACAAACGAATAACCAGAATCTGCTTAGAAACTATATGCTCACAGAAAACGACTCACTTACCTAGCTATTCCGTACCGCGTAAATCGACCGACACCGACCGACCCGATCCTTCAAACTGACCGTCAACACCGACCGTCAACACCGACTTTTACTACCCAAATACCACATCAATTGAAGCGCCGGAGTCCCTAGAGATCGATAGTATATATATGCGAGATTTCTGGCTGTCTTTGATGGCAAACTCCAGGTCTATGTATGTACACCATATAGTGCCAAGCCGTTTATAAGAATAAACCACAATATAACCCCTCGTACCTAGAGTTTTATTTTTTTCAGTTTTTATATCAGTAGAGGCTATCATTATAATCTAAATATCGAAAGATGCATGCTATTATTTGATGTTGTGGTGAAGTTACGATTTTGTGAAAACTGCGCTTTTGTATGGGAAATCGGGGTGGCTAAAATGTAGGTCTGGCCGAAATGGGGGTCTACGACGTTACCCGTACTTGCCTAAATAAGCGACAATTTACCCAAGTTGGGTAAGGGCAGTTGGTTATGCAGGCAGCACACCACGCGTACAAATTTACCCCTGTTAGCAGCAGAATTCCAGAACATACTCGAGGTGAGAGATACATGCATACACTATACATATACTTGTACAGTACGACATACTATGTGCTTTATCTCAAAAACATTGCTGTAGGATACCTTTTGCACGGCATGGCAAGTACTCAAGAGCTTGCGCCCGGGTAGACAGTACCTAGCGATGTTACCTATAAATGCCTCCAGCTGCAACTAGCACTGGCAGTTCCATTGAACTTAATTACCTACCGGTACCGCGAACCTCACGACAACTGCTGTCTGTGTTGCGCCTCATCATCAACCTTTTCTCTCCGAATCTTGCGTCGCAAACGCAATACCTTCGAAAAAATCATAGCTCCGGGCCGCGCGCATATGACTGTCAATTCTTGATTTTCAAATTTGTCCCTCGACATCAACGTTCCTATGTCTACTGCAGCTAGTGGGCTCGACTTTTGCATCAACCGCGCATCCCCAGTCGATTTCTTGTAACAGCGGTACGCGCCGGTTCAACAATCTTCGAACGAGCTAAGCCGCGAGCATTATTGCTGAACTTCAAAATTCCGATTCAGCATCTCACCTCGTCTGCCATGCTTGAGCTTGACTATTGAGTTGATCATCTATTCCACGCCTTTTCCAGTTTCACTTTCGGTCTCATCTCACGCCTCAACCTCGACATCGGCGCCACTGTTGATCTCCGTCTCAGTCGCCGTCTGCGCACTCTCTACGATGGACGCTCAAGATCCCGCAACTGCGGTTGGTGTGGCGGAGTCGTCGCAGGTCCAGAATCAGAATCAACCTACTGCGTCTGAATCAGCTGTGGCCGATGCGAGCGCATTTGCGTCTGTCCAAGATGCAGCACCGATAGATGCCTCCGTCGCGTTATCGCCCAATCAGCTCAACACCCTCGTATCCATACACCATACAGCCGTTAATGGCAATGGAACCCTCCCTGTGAGCATGCTCGACCTTTCCAATGCACCGCAATCAGCAAATGGTCACGCAATGAGCGCAGGTATGGCGGTGAATTTATATTTCTCCTCATGATTGTTTTATCTAACTCGCACGTCAGATGACATTGCTCTATATGACCGTCAGATCCGGCTCTGGGGCATGCAGGCGCAACAAAAAATACAAGCCGCCAATATACTTCTCATTTCCATGAAGGCCCTGGCTAACGAGATTGCCAAGAACCTGGTCCTCGCAGGCATTGGGTCTCTGACCATTGTCGACGACCAAGTCGTCACTGAAGCCGATCTAGGAGCTCAGTTTTTCCTCTCTCATGAGAATATAGGGCAAAACCGTGCTGAAGCCGCCGCGATCCAGGTGCAGAAGTTGAATCCCCGTGTTAGAGTTTTCCCTGACTCTGGCAGTATCATGACGAAAGGAGCATCCTACTTCGCTGATTTTGATATCGTTATTGCCACTGACTTGAACCCCACTCTTCTAGCATTTATTAATACTGCGACTCGTCTACACAATCGCCAATTCTATGCTGCGGGTGTACATGGCCTCTATGGCTACATCTTCTGCGATTTAATCGAGCATGACTACGTCCTAAAACGCGACAAGGGCAACGTAGTCACTGCCATTGGGCCAGAGTCACGTTGTCGTAGGGTGGTCGAAGTAAAAACTCAGAAAGAAGGGACAAAGACGATTGAAATGGTCAGCAAGCGAGACCTCTACTCAACGTGGGACCTTGTTTCGGAGACGAGTCTTCTCCCGGAAGAGTATACCAAATCAAGACGTCGCCTCAGGGCCGTTACGCCCGCTCTTTCTTGCCTACGCGCCCTGTGGGGTTTCCAAACCCAATACAACCGAGAGCTCGGCCACACCAAGCAAGACCTTGAACTGTTCACGAGATCAGCTACACATAACCACAGCCTCCTTTCTCTACCTCCCGAGACCCTCCGCTCCGAGTTCCTCCGCAGCTTCCTGCAGAACATTAACAGCGAGATTGTGCCGGTAACAGCAATTCTCGGGGGTCAGCTGGCCCAGGATGTCATCAATGTTCTAGGTCAAAACCAGCAACCAATACAGAACATGGTCATCTTCGATGGAAATAAGATGGAGGCAAACATGTACCCGCTGCATCCCGAGGGCAATGTCGGTCGCGCCCAGCTCGACTCGGGCAACTCGCTGCCAATGGGCCAGGCACACGTTGGTTTTACCACGGATGTGCCCAGCCGACATGTCACAAATGATATCCATGAATCCAACGGGTACCACGGATCAACCACCGCGTAAAGCAAGCGTTGGAATACCTACACTCTTCTTCCTCATTGGGTGTATCTCGGGATACGATCGAAAAACAAACAAACGCTTAGAGCCGACTTTCCTTTCTTGCCTCTCCTCAGACAGGATCCGATTGTCCTAGGGATAGAACTGGATGTCTTGTTCCTTTTATCTTGTCTCTTGCAGTCTGTTTGGTTCACTGCTGCTAAATCCTCCCTCTTCCCCCTACTTTCTGCTTTGACTACCCCTCCCTCCCCTCCCCACCGTTTATGATGGAAGAAGAGACTGGTTGTGTGTGTGTGTGAAAGGGGGGGAACGAGGCAGAGCCGATGTACAATTGCACGATAGATACCGGTTAATATAGCCGAGCAAATTAATAAGTGCTAGACCCCAGTTTCGCAACGCCTTTGACTTTAAGTTTTGAATTTCACTAGATACTGTCTATCGTGACTTTTGCTGGCCTGAGTTCCAACGTAGATTACGGGATTCACTATACCGGTCGATCCGAATCACGGGGAGTCTGCTTGGGTTAGTAGAATCCAGTCATATCACAAAACGAACAGAAAACCCCGAAATATGAGAAAAGTGAAAAGCAATGTTTATTCCTCCTTGAGACCCTATCGCTTTAATGAGAAAAGTAGCTAACACCAGCACGAAACACCGTGCTTGGGATTCCTCCTGCTTCCTAGCGAGTGCCAATACCGGCCGCCCGGTCTTGCCTGATGCCGGGTATTAATCGAACATAAAAACAACGCCCGCCAGGCACGGACACGTATGCAACTGTGAGTGGTGCCCTTCAACGCCGTAATCTATGCATGCATGCAAAAACATTTGCTCTTTCTGTCCCCTTCTTTCTCCTTTGCCTTTATTCCGATCCCACATGCCGGCTTTGCTTTATTGCCAAAACGGCAAACCTCGTACAGTAAAATTCCAAGCGGAAAGAGGAGGGGCGGATGACGATTAGGTCGAAGGTTCTGGGGGTAGACGGATGTCTAGTTCGTCGGAAAAGGTGTCCCCCGTGGATTTGTTGTGTCGGATTGGTAGAGGGTATAAACATCTCGGGACGTGGTGTAACTATCACATCGGTCTCTCAGATGAATGCCATCTGCCGGGGAATGCAGTGATGCTGCGGCAATCAATACCTATTAGTGCATGGTAGCATGCTTCGCAAGAACTTCTTATACTTGCCTTGGCGAGTCTTTCTCCTCGGAGTCCTCCTTCCTGGCACCTTTTCTCCCTTTAGAGACATTGTTTACATTCCAGCCTCGGATGGTAGTAGGCCCCGTTCGCGGAGGCGGCTCGTTTGCAGTGTAATCTTTTATAGACTCCTTATGATCGTAATGTGCAAGGCGAAGCTCTGTACCGCCATTGCCCGGCCAAGGCCGGTTGTGCGGAATGGGTGCTGCCGCTATTCGGCGGTATTTTCCATTGGGAGCACCATTGCTTCCTGATGATATCGAAGGTCTGTGGCGGCCAGCGGGAGGCCCTGTTGGCGACCGGAGTCCCGCAGTCAAGCCTGGAGGTGACATAGGTGGCCCGTGTGTCATATGCATGGGCATAGCCGCAATCTGCGGGTGATTTGGTATATTTGGAGACGCAGGCTGGTATGACGGCCTATGCGCTGGGATTAGGTGAGGTGGCGGTTGAGACGACGCCATATTTGCTCCGGCCGCCGCGAAAGGCATTCCCATCATAGGAGCCTGTTCAGGTAGACTATATCCTTGGTGATACGGCCGAGCGGGAGCTGGAGGGAAAAAGTTTCCCGTGTTAGACTGGATCATACCAAGAGAAGATCCAAAATCTGGAGCCTGTTGGACGAGAGGCGGTGTCGGGTGGGTTGGGTCCCCTGTCTTCTCTCTAGGAGGGCGAAGAGCGGGAAGTAAGCTTCCCTTTCCGACCCCCTGAGCTGTAAACGGGTTTCTGCCAATAGAAGGTTGGGTTGAGGGCTCTGTTCCTGGGGGAGGGGCCGGGGCAATATGAGCAAGTGTGGGAGTCGGATTGGCAGCCGCTTGTAGATAGGTAATCGGCGGTAGGGGGGCGGGATTTGGAGGGCCGAGTAGACGTGGGTCAATCATGGAATCGCCCAATGAGGGAACTTCGGCTTGGTCTAATCTGTGTCCCAAATGAGGGAGATGGCGGTGTTCCGGGATATACTCGGGACCATATTCAAAATGGTTGACTAAAACACGATTCGGTTGTATATCAGGGCGATATTCAGCTTGAGATTCAAGACGATGGTCCAAGGGCGGTTCGAACTGAGTCTCGCGCTGTAGAGAGACCTGCTCAGAAATATCTGCGAGAAATGAAAGGCCATATGTATCCACCTCCACAGGCACAGGAGGTGGGAGCGTTGGCTCCGTAATAGTGGAAGCATTATTAGTAGCAGAAGTAATAGTAGTGTTAGTGAATATATCTCGAACCGCGTCGTATGGCCGGGAAGATCTTTGGTTGGACGTAGGGTAATTCGGCCGGTTGACGTCGAGTTGCGACGCAGCAGTTAGAAGCCGGCTTGCGTTTTCTTTCATCAGAGACTCGTCAGCCTCCACATCCTGAGGATCACGCTCCATCTCTGAGGGATGGTCGACCTCTTTCTCACGTTCAGCAGAGAGCTCGTAAACAACCTGACGTTGCCGCTCGCGCTCACGAAGTTCTTCTGTAGTGATCTCCGCCAACGTAATGTCGGCTTCTTCGCAGTACTGCTTAAGAAGCACAGAGACTTTGTTCCTTTTCACATCCTCACGTAGAGTTTCATCCATCTTACGCTTTCTGGCTGAACGGGATGCATGTAGGGTGTCACCCTTAGGGGTAACCACCACGATAGGACCCGAGCCAGCGACGTATGGCTTCGGTGGTTCAGACTCGTTACGAGAGTCTGGCAGAAATAAACCGTATTTTGGATGCATCTTATGCTTCTCAACAAGCTCGGCATCCAGCGCGTCATCTTCATATGAAAGGCAGTCGTAAGTAGCAATCGTACGGTCTACGAAATTCGTGGGTGTTGAATTGGTAGACTTGGCCCTCGATACACGCGTGGCCTTCTTGATTGCCACGTTCCGGATACCGATTTCATCACTGTAAGTAAGTGAACGCGGCACCATGATGCGATTGTTCGCTTTTTGCCCCTTTCTGGTGACTACGCGAACACCCCATTTATCAGGCTCAGACGCACCATCGGGGATAGCTAAAGCGGCTTTCTTTCCCCGAGAAGGTCCGGTCTTTGGACCAGACTCGGAAGAAGGCGACGGTGCGTTTGACTCGGGTTCTCCTTCTGGCTCGGCCTCAGCGGAAAGCAGTCCCTTAATATGCTGGGGCTGAGGGGTAGCCGACTCATCGCCATTATCGGGCTTGGCAGATCCAGAGAGACCTGCGGACTTCTTGGCATTAGGCTGGCCATCTGGCTGGTCCTCTGCCTTTCGTTTTGCGGCAAATTTCCCCTTGTTGCCTTGGGCCTTGGCTGCCGCTACCTTCTTATTTTCTCCTAAGAGACTCGGGTATGGCACTTCGACGCCATCGCGGAAAACGACCCAAACACCTTGTTCATCAACCACATCATCAGGTTTCTCTATATAGGTGTAGGTAGCATCGGGTGTCTACCAAAGTTAGTCAGACGGCGCAGTCGGAGCACGCATTGATACGATATGTCGTGTTTGACACGATTGATGATGCGAAAGAGGGGACAACTTACATCTATATCGGCGCCGTCCCGTTGTAGTTGTGCCAGTATGCCGGCACGCTTGAGAGATGCATCGTAGAAATCTCCAGAAGCAAGTTTGAGACCCTCCTGCGTACGCATGTAAGTAGTGCGATACAGTTTCCGGTGATACATCCGAAAAGGTGACGAAGTCGAAAACGAGAGAATGAGTGCATGAGACTTACGCGGAATTTCTTCTCAGTCACAGCGGTTTGGAGCTGGTATTCGCGTGTTGCGATGGCGGTTTTGGTGGTGAACTCGCGGCTGGCAGCCTCAAGGGATGCTTTCAAGCGATCATTGAGGTCGCGTTCTATAGCTTCGTATTCAGGGACGTCCTTATGCGCCGATGGGTCTTCAATGAGGGTCTTAAGCGACCTGGACGCGAGTTCGTCCAGTGCGGGCTTGATAGCACTGGCGACCTCTGAATAGAGATTTCGAAGAACCTTCTGGCGATCGTAGGCAGCTTGAAGACGCGGGTCTTCATAAACCTTACTCTTGCCGCGTCCTCTGCCGTTGCCGCCTCTTTTACCTTTTCTTTTCGGAACGCCTCTGCCTGTGGCCTTCTTGGGCTTATTGGCTTTGCCTTTAGCAGGACTTAGCGCCGGGGATCCAGCCACTTGTACGCCGTCCATAGTGGGCGGTCGTGCAAAATGGCGGGTGTGTGTAGAAAGTGAAAGTTGTGCTTGGGCTGTGCTGGTTGTGCTGGTTGTGCGTCGGTTGCATATGTGTGTAAGAGAGGGAGAGAGGGAGAGAGGGAAAAAGTGAGAGGCGGAGAAGTGAGAAGTGGATGAAGAGATGGACCACCTGTATGTACGACCAATACGTACGGGGAGAAAAGCCGGAAGATGTAGTGACGAGTTGGCAAAGACGGGGGATGGAAGAGGGTCAGAATGGAGGTAGCAGGAAACACAATGAGTTGGTTGAATTAATGTCGGTAGCAGAAGTTATTGTTGGCAGAAAAAGCAGAAATGTGAAGGTGTGGAATCCGGGTGAAAGACGGCAAGGTTTTTGGGATCAGACGGCGGCGCCAACAAGTAAATCAAGTCAAAATCACTGCCAGTCCTTTAACTCCGATGGGCCATCGAAGGGGAAAGGTAAGAGCAGAGGGAAACGCCACACAGAATGCCAAAGCGTGTCCGACTTGCAACTGCGAGGTGCGTGTTATTGCGAATAGCCGTCGATATCACTATGAGATTTTCTCCAGCCAAGCCTCCAGCGTCGCCAGCAGATGGTAGCAGGTAGCAGGTAATTCGAGTGCCTACCTTGTTAGTTAGCGCAGCTCGCGCCGGCCGGGCAGGCTGGCAGTGGCAGTGACAGTGGCAGGCTGGCAGGCTGGCAGGCTGGCAGCAAATGCACTCGCTCACGCCTACAGGCTGCCGTGCCCCCGGCAGGGATTCCCGATCCGGTAAGAAATGCTCCACTATTCCGTTAGCGCAGGGGGCACGGCCTTATGATTGGTCCGGGAAAACTCATAGTCCGCTAAACCTTTCCGGCCCACGCCGTGACGTCCAGCACCTGCACCCGCTGGAGGAAAGACCTGCACAGAAACCTGCAGTACCTACAAGCGCTCTTACGTTAACCTTATTCACGTCCGCTCTTCTACTGAGGGTGTGCGACGTGTTCACGGCAGCATGTAATAGCTACACGGGGCCATTTCCAGTCTTGCATCTCGTCCTCAGTGATATGCCACAAAGGGATAACAAGATATTCTGGTAGTGAATAGAGGATTGACTTTTACCGAGCTTCCGGCGGGACCCGGGTGTAGGCCACGTTGTCAATCATTTCTTTCAAGTTCTAGTCAACATACTCAGCGTTACATAATCAAGATATAATGCATTATCTACCTATGACTCCGTTGATATTGCCATAGGCGATTGTGTCGCCTCTGGGCAGGTTGCTGAACTGAGAGGCCACCTGGATTTCATGGCACCTATCGACTCGCTGGGTAGTGTACTTTGTAGGTATTGCGTCTGGACATATGCAGCCTTCTCGCTAACGCATTCGTTCTGTGGGTTTCCGAGCCCAAGGCTGAGGAATGCTATCTTTATTACCTTATGTGTTCGTCTTGTCTATTTCCGGCCTCGAAGCGCTACAGTATGTACGTATGACTATTGCTGATTGCTATAACGGTCAAAGCAGTGTACGAAATAGGTACGACGATACAGTAGCACGCGCGTCTAACACCAACAATACGCCGTTTCTTTTCACTCCGGGTACTCATGCTACGTGATCCGTACACATAGTAAGCAGGAAGTAGATTAGGTACCTAGCTAACGTGTTTATTTAGCGTATCTCGTACAACTTTAATTATTAATTAATACTCTCCGAGTCCTTTGTAAGTTGGGGTTAGACCTCTATTCATTCGCATCAGGTCTTGTGATAGGTACATTGTCCATCAAATCCAATGAAGAGGCAGCTCCCAACGAAGGAGCTATTGGTTGCCTCCTCGATGTCATGTCGTGTCGTGGCAGGTAAGGCATCTATCTAGTGTACAGACCACACTCACTAGTACGGACGTACAGGGTATTCATTTACAACCCGGTATGTGGTGCACATAGTTAACTCGTACGTACCGGCATCGTCCACTCAAGGGACTCAACTTCTCTGGCGCCCGCCCCTGGGTTCTGCCCGGGGAAGTTGGCTAAAACGCTGTTGCAGCATGTGCGTAGGTATTTAGAAGTGTACGTACATAGTACCTAATCTCCGTTGCTCGGCCTACGGCGTCTGTCGCTCATCGTACCTCTACGACAGGCAAATAGGGGCGTCGAAGGCCTGATGTCAATAGGTACGCCATAGGTACCTGGTGGATCGGCCGAGCTTTACACTAGGTAGATAGGCCGGCCACCTGCAAAAAGTGCTTTATTACATACAGTGCAGGAATTTACTGTACGAGTATTACATAATGTACTTCGTACTTACCCTAGTCATAGTGTAGGTACACTGGGAAGGTACGAAGCAGGTCGGCGCCATGCAGTCTCGGGCCCACTCGGCTCCACTCGGCTCCACTCGCGAATTCAGCAGGGGCATGGACCCGACCTCGGGACCTTTTAATTAGCGTGGGCATTTTATGGAGCCTCCGTTCAACCGTCACGCAAGTCAGACCCAGCTCAGAAACAGACACATCAAACGTGGTTCGGACCATAGACGTCCTGGTATATCTCCTATAACATTGTACGTATATATACCAAGTGCTTCGGCAGCCTAACCCGGTTCCTCGAGCACTCGCCCGGCCAATTGCGCCTTCCGAGGCGTTTAGTGAACTACCGATCCGATCATGAGTCGGTAGACGCCTCCCCATTCCCGTCCGTCTCCGTCTCCGCCTCCGCCTCCGCAACCATGGGGAAGAAGCGGAAACTGGCGCCAGGGGCGCGCCCCAACAAGCCTGCAAAGCGCCCCAACACCAGCGGTAGCAACAGTAGACCTGCCATGGCTGGCGCGAAACCGTCATTGAAGCAAAACACGCACAAAGCTGGTATTGCACTGCAGAAACATACCGAGCCCACCATTCCATTCTCCCCCGAACACAAGATCCTCCTAGTCGGTGATGGTGATCTTAGCTTCGCCGCGTCGCTAGTCGAGCACCACTATTGCGCAGATGTGACTGCGACCGTGTTGGAGAAGAGTCGCGAGGACCTGCTGGAGAAATACCCACACGCCGCGGACAACATCGCCAAGGTTGAGGCAGAAGAAGGTTGCCGGGTACTATTCGGGATCGATGCGACCAAGATGGCGCCCTTCACAAGCAAGCCAGGGCGCAGTGGTGCCTCGATATCTGAAAGCGCCAAGGACTCCGCCACTAGTCCGCACGGCATCATGGACCGTATCTTCTTTAACTTTCCCCATGTCGGCGGCAAAAGCACGGATGTGAACAGACAGGTTCGGTATAACCAGGAATTATTGGTGTCTTTCTTCCAGCGCGCCATGCCGTCATTAGCTGCGGGGGGTTCGATTATCGTCACCTTATTTGAGGGCGAGCCGTATACGCTATGGAATATACGAGACCTCGCGAGGCATAGTGGCCTGCAGGTCGAACGGAGTTTCCGGTTCCAAGCGAGCGCGTATCCGGGGTATCACCATGCGCGGACCCTCGGTGTGATTCGCACCCGTAGTGGTGAGGTTGGCGGCGGGTGGAAGGGCGAGGACAGGGCCGCACGGAGCTACGTATTTGTAAAGAAAGATGCCGAGACCAGGCCACCGGCGGCGCTGAAGGGAACGAAGAGATCAAGGAAACGTGACGACGATTCTTCTGACGAGGAATAACTTCCTTCTCTGCGAGGGTCATTGCGAACCTCTGACTTTCGCGACATACTCAAGGCAGAGACGTTTGCTTAGTACCTTACTTATTCATCCATCACTAAAGGGCCGTGACCCGTATAACGGGCAGATAGGGTTTCGAAAGGTCTTTCCATGTATGCATTGGTGGGAGTATTCACAGGCATTACATATAGACTATCCGAGTATTTTTTTTCTATGCGGGACTATGTAAGAATACCCTCTGCAAAGTGAAAAACAAGGAAGACTAACAGGAACAGTACAATGCTTAAGCTATTCGAGTCCCATTATAATCACATCGAGCCCCTGAAGTCTCGGCTCTGATTTTCCTTTTATACTGATCTAGCCTAAAACACCCTAAAACACCATCATCTGCCTTGAGTCAAATACCGAGAGAACCCCAATGACACGGTGTATAAGCAAGTCTTGTTGTCGGCCACCGCAATTCCCAGGGAAAGCAAAGCCGAGGTTACAAAAGAATTTACCGAACATTCTCAGCCTTCGCCTTTCCCGTCGAACCCGATACCGGGAAATTTTCATCCCTGCTTCCACGCAGCAGGACTCAAATGCGTTTTATACTCCACTCTTTGACGCGAACTCGCGTCAATTAGACTGTTGCGGGTTGGCTCGTTTTGTCGGTCCGTTTAGCCGCCGTTCGGGATGCCTATTAGGGTCATACTGCCAGAGCGACTCGCCGACAGCTCACAATTTCCCTGACTCCAGGTGACGTACATCGCGAATCCTGGGGATGGCATTCAGTAATGGAAGAATACTGACTAGAACATCCCTCTGGTTCTCCCTAGTATGATGGAGCGACCGAATCAAGGGATACGGGCATTAAATTTCGCAAATGCTTCCACGGTATCTTGTCCTTGTTACCACGAGAACGAACAATGGCCGTGCAAGTAGCCGATAGGAAGATGGAGCAGCCAGGAAATTTTTTGCTTCTTTCACACTTCACTTCTGCCATGGATTGCGCTACCTACTATACTCAACGGACTCCACGTTTCATCATTCTTGAGAATCGATTCCTTCTTCCCGTCAACCGTGTTACGTCCATTCCTCCCGTCCGCGACCGGTCCAATCGCTCCGCCCAATCCCTCGGAAGCACCAGACATCTAAAGCACATCGCGTATAACACTGGCAGACGGAATATCTGTAAGCGCCACACACAGAGCAGAATAATAGCCCTACCATGCGCACGAAAACAAATCCCAATATCTCCGTCAACGTCGCAGATGCTGATTGATCCAATTCGCAAAAGGAGCAACCAGAGTCTAGGCGTCATCGTCGAAGAGCACCCACCCCATTCCGTCAGCTTCAAGCAGTCCAGGGGTCCCATCTCGAACATCAATGGGCGCGAGATTGGAACTGTCGCAATCGATCGGACGCTGGGGCTATCATACTATGTTACCGCAAACGCTGCAAAACCGCCTGTCGGGGTAGAAGTCAGTCCCGCGATATGGAAATTCCAAAATCCGAGTAGTGCGCCGCTCGCCTTTCACGGACCCGAGCGTCCTGTCGCCGAGCGCGGCTCCGAAAATGACCCGTTGACACCTAAGGTGCAATATTCTCGAGTCCGGACATGGTAAAGTTATGCATGGCGCGTCGACGGGAGAGAAGCGCTGCAGGTTGGCATAGAAGGACATTTAGCAGCGCATCAAGCTAGGAGCTATTCATATGCAATATCCAAGGAAGGCCGCGTGGCCCATGTCGCAAGTCACAAGCCTGCGCGCTGCTGCGTCGCTACCGAATAATCTAAATAGGCACGTGTGCTCGCCTTGCGTCAGGGGCCTCGATTATGCGCGGCACCCGCGCATTTGGAGAGGCGGGGAGAAACGGAAATGAGCGGCGGCGAGGCCTAGCACGGTTTCTTAAAGAAGGGGGAGACGGCGTGGGCAGCCTCGAGTATACTCGAGGAGATCATAAGCAGGTCATGACTTCGATGCCCTGCGGAAGACCATAATGGTGGGCAACTATACCATCCCCCGTCGGAACATGGGACGATTTGGGGGGGAGCGCTTTAGGTTTGTCGATCCGTGGCGTTGGGGCGGTTTCCGAATAAATACGTCCGTACGCCCGCCCGATGGCCGGCATTTGCTCCGCCTTGTTAGTCTCGGCAAATGCTTTTAGTGAGGGCTGGACTGGGCCGTTCCTAGATTAGAAGCGGCATGATATAGTATGGGATCCCTATAGTATCCAGGTGTGCTTACGGTGTGTCTGTCTCACCAAGCCTGCGAGCGCTTAGGTGGTGTTGCTAAGTCCATGAGCTTCTCCATTTCGGTAGGACCCCTACTCACTATGTACGCTCTACGTGGAAGTGCCCGTCCATAGTGTTGCTCCTCGACGGTCACGGAACTGCACGGAAGGGAGAGAGGTCGCTTTAAATTGATAAGCATGCACAATTTCGTTGCTGAGCACCTATAAATAGCCATGTAACGTAACGTAACGTAAGCACGGGGCCATAGGTCGACGAATTCTCAGTTACAGAGGCGGTGACAAGGTGAGGGAGGGCAGACCTGGATATCCAGGGGCCGTGGGAGAAAACCATAACCGCCGCCACCTCGTATTCCACGTTGTGAAGCAGGCATGCCCGCGCAGGGCGTCTAGCCGACGGCTCAGAGAGTGCGACTTGATTTGTCCGTAATTCTCACGAATCAGAAACCAGGCATTCAGCCGGCCAATATGAGCATTTTCGCCAGTTCGCATATCTTGGAGGTGTATAAATAGATCATACAGCCCCAATCGGCACTATGGCTCGAGCCACGTGTAGCCATGTTCATTAGAAGCCTCATCTTCATGAGGCCCGGGCAGCTTTGCTCTCAGAACGGAGTATGTACTATGCATAGTCCTTTTGCCCCCTGACAAACTGGTCGCCGATGAACGGAGCAGAGAGCTGCGCGTAAATATGTGTCTGAAGCCCGCTGCGGCCCATCTCATCCGGCCTGATCCCTCCTTTTGCCGTCGTTGGTCGGACTATGCATATGCCCAGGCGTAAAACGGCGATATCAGGGGATTTTCCTGGCTATTTCCAACAGGAGAGACACCCAATCGGATCGATGTTGTTTAGATCACAGCAGAGTGGCGTCTATACCGCTTGAAGTTATGATACTCTAGCACATGGCACTCCCCGAACAATGATTAAGCGCGCAGAGATACAAAAGCCCGTTCCTCCGTACCGCCGGGACAACCGTTCATGGGCTACTCAGCGGAACTGCTAGCGTAACACGTCCTCGATCGTCTCCTATATTCCCTCATTCGGCAGCAGATAATCAATACTATCCTTCTTCGTATCCCTGCTCTGGGAAACGATCTCACCTAATAACATCCGACCTCCCCTCGCCTTCCCCAATGTCCACCGGCCTAGTTCATGTACCTAGTCTTCACAGGGAATGACGGTGGCAGCGCCAGTGCCGGCGATTCCGAGGAAAAAGGCCATTGGTCCGCTGACAATTCCCGCCTCGAAACAAATAAATCAGGGGGTGCCGGCGTAAAGCTCGATATTGGATTGGCGGCGCCGGTTTCTGCGTCACGGGCACCTATACTAGAGCCGCCTAACCTGTTATACCACTACACCACACCCACGATGGTCTTCCTGTAAGTGAAGCAGCGCTTTGGCTGGATATGTAGCAGCCCGCGGCCGTGAAAGCACTGCAACCCCGACCATGTGGGATCCGTTGTACACTATACTACTCTGCGTTGTAACACGCAACCGTGCAATGCCTCAGCTGGACTTGGCAACTGGGGTCGTTTTAACAGTAATACGGCGTCGGTTATAGAACGAATGTGGAAGGCAGGGAATACCTCTCTGCTTTGCCTGCCCCCGTGGGATGCTCGACGCTGCAAGTAATAGGTTAAGTCCGTCTGTCCCGTCGTTGGGTTTCCCAATTCCGGCTCTTTGTGTTGGCTCTCTTGCAGGTTCTCACCTACATTCTCTACTCTATTCTTTTGCTTATCATCTTATGGCGGTCGGGCTGACTGACTGCAGTCGGCGACGGCATCGCTTGCATTAAGGTCGGCGGTGTAGGGAAGTGCACTTCTAGATAATGTAAACAGACTACTTACCTACAGGTAAGAAACAACAACCTAATGCGCGGTAATTACCTGGTAGCAAAGGGCTGAGCGAGGGTTGCGTCGTGGTCAGCACACCTACATATCCCTTATTCCTACATTGGTTGCTGGCATTGATTTCAGTAAAATGATCGGCAACCGAGCCAGTGTGATACAACCGACAGCATCCCGTCTGCTCATTTACCGGTAACTCTGATTAAACTACCTAAACTTACCTCTTTCGTGAAAATGAAATGAGCCGCAACGCTGTTGTAGACCTAATGTGATGCACACCATCCTCGGAGCTCTCGTGGATTATACACGGGGTATCACCTACACCTGTCACCTGTGCGAGCTCTCCGCCGACACACAGGTGACAGAGTGATGCGGACCGGGGACACAAAATTACGAGCCAAGGCCCCCAAGCCTTATTGTGAAGCTCCGGCGGCAAACATGATAGGGCCGCCGGAAATACTCCAGCATGCAAGGCGCAACAAACCCTGACTTACACGCGGATAGCACCACAAAGCACGAAGACGCGAGAAAGCCCCAGTGCAACACCACGCACCCCGTCCGCTTTGCAAACTACAAGGGGCCACACAGAATGTAACCTTGGCCCTCCCGCGCTACATTGCAAGACGCCGTCCCTACCGGTAAACACAATGCAAGACCGAGCGCTTTTAATTAATTATCACACCTGATTTACGTCGTATCGGGCGACTTACCCGCTGTGCATCCCGCGGTACCTCCTGTACATCCCTCACAGAAACCTGCCCTACCGGTACATGATGCCCAAACAGGGATAAGTATTATTTGCAGCCCATCCAGGGTTGCAGTGGCAGAACCATCCCAGCCCTCTCCATGCTCCTCCATTGGGCTCAGCTGGGCCCGGGGCTGCGGTTCACCCCAGTCGCCCAAGTCTCGGGGCGTTTTTCGCCTTGGGGAACCCTACTGCCAATATTGGACGTGCGGCTCGGCCGTCCGGGCTTAAAAAAGGTTACAAGGGAACGGATCACCCTTACCTCCACACTTTCCCGCGAACCACCCCCCTCCAAAAGCCCAGCGCGGGCGGTGAGCAGCGCGGAGGCAGCCCTTCCCTTTTTTTTTCCCTTTCTTTCTTTCGCAGCGGACAGCTATGTACGGAGTAAGCAATAAAAACAGCAACTATTGCGCTTTTTATTTGTTTTGGCCACCCTGGGCTCAATAAAACACGTTTTCTGGCTGTCTTGGTGCAACGGTGGCTGGTTGCGGAACTTGTGGTTGCCGATAATACCTGTTGGAGGTTAGTTGGTTTGCTTTTATATGTTTCGTTCTTGACCTGTTTCCTTCGCTTCCTTTCCAACAGAAGACGAGATAGAAAGCGAAAGGAGAAGAGTAGGGAGGGGCAATGAGAGAGAGGAAAGAAAAGAAATATGGTTTGCTGTTCGTGGTCCTGGGTGTAAGCGCTTGGGAAGCGCTTGGGATAGCAGTGCTACACTATTACACATTTGCTAAGCGATGCGCGTCTTGCGTGTCCTTGCACCTTGAGATGTAAATACTTACTTCATCACATGGTGAATCCTGAGGTCCAGAAACGAGTAACGTCAGCCGCCCCAGCTTTTGGTGCTTATACGAAGCACTATTGGCAAGTTCGTCCATTTGACGGCCCGTTCTAGTTGATGTATTGATACAAGTCAGCACACCTGAGACGGTGCAGCGGAAAGGAAAACTGACTACTTGGGGCCCATTCACCTTAGGTCTCCCTGGCTGATTGTTCCCGTTTACTTCACGCTCAGAACGTGCAAAGCGGATAATCATTTCGAAGTGCCAAAACTGTTATGTAGCCATCTAGACCATGTGGTCTACGGGCTGCCCTGAAGAATCCGATTTGTAGAACTGATTAAACGCACGATTCGCAATGCTAGAACACCGGCTTTGTATATGAAAATCACCCGCGTAAATCGAACTGGGTGGCTCGCTAAAAATATTGAAGTTTCGCTCTGGAGGTATATCCGCCTCTATAATATCCCTGCAATTGTCTCAATCATCTGTTTTCTTCTTGTCGACCACTACGTACCTCGTACAACGACTTTCGTATCATCGACCATCGACGGCCAACCTGGCCATGTGCACACAACATGGCGCCTTTCAAGAGATTTCTTTAATATACAGAATGAACATGGGAGGTGACGCCAGGAAAGGCAGGCTGATACCGCTGACTATACATAAAAGAGAAAATTAGGACTGTAAACGCCGCACCGAAAGGGCTTTCCAGACCCGTCCGCCAGTTGTCCATATTACCAGACGCCTTTTGATGAGAGATTTGATCAGCCAGCATCGTACAAATCTTGTGGCACAGGCACCAGCCAAATGTAGCCGGTCGCGCTTCTTCACGCAAAAGAACGAAGTCGTCCGGCAGATGAAAATGTAAGAAGCAGGCTGAGTGTGATGACGCCACGTAGAAGTTGTAGAAAACGACGCCCGAATAACATATGAAACCCGAACAAATCTAAAGGTAACCGGCTAATCGCTCTATAATTCGGCTCTTCTGGGAGTGTCTGCCCTAGTGGCCAAAGAATACCAATGACCAGGATCGAGGGAATAAAGTTTCGTTGCGTATTTTTGTTCTATGTTCGGCTAACTACCGGGGAAGCCGGGGGGTTCCTGGGTGCCTGATCAGGCATGCTCCTGCTCCTGTCTCGGTCTGGGAAAATGGGATCTGGACCTCTATATGGTTCGTACGGTTGTGAAGGCCTTGGGGAAGGCTGAATCGGAGCAAGAGGAACTCGTGGCCGTGGAAGTATGTGAGAATGGGTTTGTGATGGGTCAATTTGTTGCATTAACGGAGCAAGGGGGGGCGACCGTGAGTCGACGGTTGCCGAGGTATGGTCACGGGGAGACATATTTGTCCTCTCAACCTGTTCTACAGGCTCCGGAAGAGCCCTTGGCGTCCCGGTAGCAGAGGCAGGAGAAACCAACGGGTAAGAAGCACTGGTCTGTCTTGGACTATCGACTGCCGTCGGTATGGCTCGCTTTCTCGATGCTTGGTCGACATTAGCGCTTGTGATCTCGTACCCCGGTGAGGACGCGTATTCGCGCTGAGGTTGGGCCGTGGCGGGAGCCGGAGGAGCAGGCGTGATTGGCGTGTATTCGGTAGGCCGCTGGTAGGCGGCACGGGCTTGGGCTTGAGCTTCCTTATCAGCTTTAGGCGGCCGCCCGCGCCTTTTGCCTGTTGTGGGCACGGCCGGAGTACTAGCAATAGGGGCCACGGGCGAATAGCTCTTGACAAGCGGCGGCCGCGGCTGCAGCGTCCGTACTGGGCCAAGAGGAGGTTCGAACGGCGCCATCATGGCCTGTCTCTTCGCAGGGTGCTCGGTGCTCTCGCCCAGGGATTTGCGCTTGTTATAGTCACCCAGATTTGGCGGGGGAAACTTGGCCTGAAACATATTTTCGACTGCTCCAAAGCACTGGCTCATATTGCGGCCTATTTGCATTAGGATGTGGCACGGGACGAGTTTTCTCAAGATCAGTACAAACCACCAGGAAGCTGCATCATCATCCAATTCGGCTGAACTTTGTGAGCCTTTATGAAGTCAACAACTGTAGACACGTCTATCGCGCTGACTTTGATTATTTCCCCCAGGACGAACCTCTGTAGCCCACGGTGGTCAGTGCCAGCAGAGCAACGAGAGAACAGTTCGAGCAATGTACCTTTTCGTCATCGGAGAATGTAGTATCCATGGCGAGACTCTGGGTCAAAGGCCGTATTCGATGAAGGGAGACAAGGAGTTCTTCGGTAGCACGGTTGCAAGCAAGTCATTTGTAACATTTGAAGGACGTATCAACCGCCAGTCATCAGGAGGCAACTATAGGCCAAGGCAGAGAGAGAGAGAGAGAGAGAGAGAGAGGCTCGGTGGGAGAAAACACTAAATAAACGAGGGTCGTGGTTGACCCCTGGTGGTCTATCGTAGAGGCGCAGGACCCCCCATGCGAGAGACAGAGGCGAGGTAAAGGAGGCCGTGAACAAGAAGCCAAAGTAGACGGCTCAACTCCTCGGTGCCGGACGGGAAAACAAAGGATGGAGGCAGCGTCGCTGAAGGTTCGAAAGACGCGCGCAAAGATGGAGAGGTCAAGCGCGCGCGTGTCTTAACGTGATCCTCGAGAGCCGGGGAGGAAAAACGAATGTGTCTCAACTTTTAACTATAGGAAGAGCCCGGGACCGGCTGAGTAGCACAAAACAGCAACTAATAAAGAACGATTCGGCTAGCCAGCTCTGGGTAAGGGATTCAATAAGCAAGCAAGCAAGCAAGTGAGTAGGTAGGCAAGTAGACCGACTACCCAAGCCAAAGGATTGACGGGGTCGGGGAGGTGAGCAAGGTAAGTAGCGTAAATAGTAGTGTAGCGTTGGTAGCGTAGGTAAGGTATGCTTGCTGTGTAGACTGTAGGTGAGAGCTGGCTGGTGAGTGCTGGGCCGGTAGTCAGAGATAAGGGAGGCCCTAAGGTACCGGGCGTACTCTGGGGCGTTGGCAGGCACGTCCCAGGGCAGCACCGCGCCTAACCCGGGGCAGCGTAGGAGCCTGTAGGAGCCTGATGGGACCGGCCGGGACTGGACGGGACTTGTAGGTACAAACGGCGCTAGGCAGAGGCAGGCAGACTGTGTGTAGGCCAGGTACGCAAGGAAGGCACGGTAGGAGCAGAAGGCGCAGGGTTACGTTGTGCCTGGGTATAAGGATAAGGTGTACCTGGGCGGTAGCAGGTATGCACCAAAACAACACGGGCAATTAAAGCAGCGCGGCAGCACCGGGTTGACTCGGCGGGCTCAAGGAGGCGGTACACCACGGGTACCTCGCGCGGTACTTGCAAGTTGCAGGCTGGCAGTGCGGCAGAATGGCAGAAACTTGGGTCGGCTGTTGCTTGCTGCTGGCCCTGGCGCCGTTGGGTAGCGCAGGTAGCGAGCGTGGAAGCAGAGTAGCGTAGAGGCTGCACGCGGTAAGTAAGGTAGCGTGTGTAGTGTGTGCAGTGGCAGTGTATAAGTACGGCAACCCGGTACCTGGGCACTGGGCGGTCGAAATAAAATGAATTACCTAGTGTGGAAAATTGTCCAGGATCGAGGGATCAGGTTGACCACCCGCCTACGACGTATGCACCATTGGCAGGCAGCTCTAGTTTCAGTTCGGCCGAGAACTGGAGCTTGTTGACGGATCCAATCCTTCTTGCAAACCAGCCCAATCACCCGGTGCTTTGCACCAACGGCTATTATAACCGTCGACCGCCAGAGTCACCGACACCACTTGCACCACTCACAACTCACAACTCACACTTGCACGTCGGCACACACAATACACACACGCGAGAACAGACAACCGGAGACACGCACACGCACACCACACGCATATGCACACGCACACGCGCACGCACACGTAAACGCACGCAGCACGCAGCACGCAGCACGCAGTACGCACACACTTATGGCTAGACGAGCAAGAGAAGACACAAGCAAGCAAGCAAGCAAGCAAAACGGGGAGACTGACTACAGTCAAAGCCCCTGAGAAACAAAAGAGCAGAACATATATATAATATTCTCGAGTCGCCGGGCAGGTCGCCCAACGTAAGACAAGCAAGCAAGAAGAAAAGGGGCTGGCTGGTCGATGGCCCAACAGGTCGCAAAACAACTTTGAAGTACGCTTCCTGCCTCGAGCCGGACTCTCCCTATGGTAGATTAGGTTAGGTATGTATAAGCAGGGAGCAGGAGGTCAGGTCTTGTCAGTATGATAAGTAGGTATTCCTCCATCTAACTCCTCCAGGCGACGGCACAATCGCGATCGACGCCGTCAAGCACCTAACAGACAGCTCTAGAGATGCACTCTATATGCTCTTACTATAGGTAAGAAATCAGAATGCTTGAGCATCCCATCGTCGAGCAATGTGCGTCCGCGCTGCTCGCAGCTCGCAGCTCGCAGGGAAGGTCTTGCTTAAGACTCCAGAGGCCCAGCGGGCAAACTAAAGTGATAGGTATTAGGTCATATGCTGATGATTCCTACTCGCCTAGCGAGCTCAGATGCATATCATGCAACCACCAAGATTTGCAACAGGCTGCTGAGTGGCCAACGATGTGCAGCCCTTTTGCCATGCAGGGTGCGCCTCACAACAAGTAAGCCAAGCCCTCTCTGGCTAATAAGTACCTAGACAAATCGGGTCGCATGACTCGACCAGTTCCCCATCGCATTCATTGCTCGGCTTCCGCACGGAGTGCTTCTCTGAGTTGCTCGCACCACTAGCACCTACTGGGTACGTAGTCTGACACCAACCGGGTCAATGGGCGCGGGAGCCAAGAGAGCGAGACAATGCGCCAGTGATTACATTGCCAGAGTGTGGTAGAAAGCAGAGGCGAAAAAGCGCGAAAAAAAGGCGAAAAAGGTGACTGATCGAATTGATGAACGTTTGATCTAAGAAACCATTAGCCTCTCTGTGCAACCGTGTTGAGGAAAGAAAGAAAAAAGCAGCAACTCTCATTGGCCATACCATACCTCTACTGCTGGCTTTGCTGGCCTTGCAGTCTTTTAATCTCTTGAGTGGAAAGCGGTGACAGTCTTAAGTGGTCAAGATTCACTGGACGCTTGCCAATCAGGCCGCTAGGAAGGCCTCCGCGAAATCTCGTCCAGTGGGGGAATAAGCACAGATCACGAGTTCGTCGGCTGACCGGACTCGAGCCGCAATTCGCAATTCGGCGATCCAATTCAAACCTTACGTCTCGTGGGAAATGATGCCGACATGCGGATTCAATGCAAGTTGTCGGCAAGTAGCAAGACAATGGAAGCATCCGTCTCTGAAGAATGTGGTGCGAATGACACCGGGGTATCGCAGGACTCGGACGTCTCCCTCTTATATATATTTACCTACCTATACCGGTATACGTCTAAGACTTGTCAACCCGCATACTACCCTTTCGCCTAGGTTTGCAACTTCTGCCCATGCATGTTGTGTTGGCATCTCCTCATCGGATCCACCAAACATGTATAGTGCCTTATAGTTTTATACTACTCGAAGCGCAGCCACCCTTGTGGACGGTTGCCGGAAGGGATCACGAGAACGCTGGGCCGCATGGCTCACTACTGGTTCGGCTTCTGTGTGCAGCTGCTGGTACGGATGGTTTGGGGGTAAGGCGGGCCGACACTGCAGGACACTATCATTGCAACACTCCAGTACATCGCGTATATAATAAGTACTAGCATCTCGTCTTCCGAGTTGATGTCTTGGACAGGCCGACTTGGTTGCAACCTGATCTTACCAAACTTTCTCGCTTTTTTTTTATCCTTTTCTTGAAATGACCCGCAAAGAAAACGAGTTGGTGTTTTGGGCAAGTTTTCGGTGTTGGCAACTGGGTGATGTAAACTCTTAAACGGCATGGCGATCTTGTCTACTCAATTCAGGGGTTTTCACCACGTTCTATCCCCAGGACCATTGCGTATTCGTTTTTGAGAGGACGAGAGGGGAAGAGGCTCCCGTATATGATTATCTACTTATAGAAGCTTGATTACATCCTAGAAGTGCCATATTGATCGGTATTTTGAGGCACTCCTTTGACCCAACACAGAATAGGTAGCATATTGAATTAACAAACCAATGGTGCAATTTGCTTGCTGCATTCTGTACATACGAAGTACAGTCTCGTGAATTGACTTCCATGGTACGCAACAGGGGCTTGTGCATGGATTCTGCACATGCATTCGCGATTTCGTCCATCATCACTGCTGGAATCCAGTTTGCTAACAAGTTCAAGAACACTTGAAGCAAGCCAAACAGCTGGCTCGGTGATATTTGCAAGTGCGCGGGCAACTGAATATTTGCAGGGGACCCGAAGCCGACAAGAATAGGTACCCGATACCTACGGGCAGAGGTGGGTAAGGTACAAGGAAGGTTCTCTGGAGAAGGGATCCGCATACCTACCTGTTCCGTGCCTCACGCGTTGAGCAGACTGCTCACTCTGTTGCCCGGCCATTGTGCCTCTCGAACAGGACGCACCTGCCCTGCCGCTATTGTACGGCCACCGCCCCCTCATGAATGAGCGGAATGGCCGAGCAGCACTGTCGGCCGAGCAGCAGCGCGAACACGTTCTTGGGTAGGCACTACCTACGGACGCACCTACCTAACTACCGTACTTCGTACACTTTCTCCCAGCAACGTGCAATGCACTTTCCGGGGTCTTGCACAGATCAGATTAGCATATCGTTATTAAAGACACTTTAGGTAATACAAATTGTACCAAGTACTTGCGCTAGTTCCGTAGTACGGGTAGGTACCTCATCGCCTGCTGGGCAAATGGCAAATGTACCTGCCGTACGTGGTGTACCTCCTCTTACACAATACCTGATCTCGTTTTTTGCGACGACCAAATCGCGTAACATTCTCATTTTCTCTTCGACTCAACCACAAGCAACGCAACCGCATACGAAGGTGTTCTCTACGGTTTCCCATTTGAAGGTGGCCACTATCGAAAACCCAATTTATTACAATTGGCACTCACATCGGCCTGCGATGTCACAAACTTCAGCTGCCAGCTAGTTCCCGTCTTCCGCTCGGCGCGCTCTCCTCTCCTCTCCCTCCGCTTCCTTTCTCTCTCTCTCTCCTACATCCGTTTTTAGTCCGGGGTGTCTCCCGAGCCACTTTTCGCCCTCATTCACCCACCAACCCTCAGTAACGATCCCGCACTTCCTCTGCGTTCCCCTGTCACTCCTGGTTCTACCATGCCCTGCATACCGTCAAGGCGCGATTAGCATTTCACAACGACTGCCTTTGATCGTGCGTTCATCGATTACCACCACCTTCTAGTCCAGTCGGCAACTAAATCACCCCTCTGCATCGCCGATTAGCGACCTCCATCCATCTTGAGACGCATCCCCGTTTCGATTCCTACTTTCCGTACAAGGTCAGCCGGCACCCCGTCGAAATGGAGGAAGAAGAGTGCCTTAGGGATGGCTTGGAGGGCCTCGAGGTAGACGCAAGTCTAACTTCCGCACCTGCAACGACTGTAAAAGAGGGTGAAAGTATAGTCTCGACGCCAAATGACAGCAAGGGTTTCCGATTTGAGAGCTTGTCCCCAGATGGTCAAAAGGCCCCTAGTGATAGTACTTCGACGTCTGACAGCACACAACCCCCGAAACTCTCGCGCAAAGCCTCGCAGAAATTACCGCCACGGCCTGTCGCCATTCTTACTGATTTACCAGACGTGACGGCCGAGTCGTGTACGCATTTTCAGGTGATACCGGATTGTCTGTACGGCTCCAAATCACTTGGCTCAACAGACCATGATTCATTGGACTGCGACTGCAGCGAGGATTGGCGTAGGTATCCTGTTTGGCTCGGCAATTCTGGGTCTACGGTGTACTAACGGCAACCGTTATTCTAGGAAATGGTATGAACCATGCATGCGGTGAAGATTCTGATTGTATCAATCGGGCTACCAAGATGGAATGCGTTGACAAAAACTGCAACTGCGGAAATGGGTGCCAGAATCAGAGATTCCAGCGCAAACACTATGCCAACGTTTCTGTTGTGAAGACAGAAAAAAAGGGGTTCGGCCTCCGCACAAACGCAGACCTCCAAGCTCACGATTTTATATTTGAATACATCGGCGAGGTCATCAATGAGCCTACATTTCGCCGACGCGCCCTCCAATACGATAAGGAGGGTATCAAGCATTTCTATTTCATGTCACTGACCAAAAACGAATTTGTAGATGCCACCAAAAAGGGTAATCTCGGACGCTTTTGCAATCACTCTTGCAATCCAAATTGCTACGTGGACAAATGGGTGGTGGGCAACAAGTTGCGCATGGGCATTTTTGCCGGGCGGAGAATCTTTCCTGGCGAAGAGTTGGTGTTCAACTACAACGTTGACAGATACGGTGCGGATCCCCAACCCTGTTACTGTGGCGAGCCCAATTGCATCGGGTTTATCGGCGGCAAGACTCAGACAGAACGGGCGACTAAACTCTCCGATGCGACTGTCGAAGCTCTGGGCATCGATGATGGCGAGGGCTGGGATACTATGGTCGCCAAGAAGCCACGGAAGAAGAAGATTAGTGAAGATGACGAAGACTACGTTAACAGCGTGGAAGCTCGCAATCTTGACGAAAAGGGTGTTACTAAAGTCATGGCGACACTCATGCAGTGCAAAGAGAAGTGGATCGCTGTCAAGTTGCTGCAACGTATCCAGCGAAGCGACGATGACAAGGTCCGCAATCGGGTAGTGCAGATGCACGGATATCAGATTCTGAAGACTGTACTCAACGCCTTCATCCAGGATAACAACGTCGTTCTCCAAGTTCTAGACATTCTCTGCCACTTTCCCCGTTTGACTAAGAACAAGATCGTGGATTCAAAGATTGAATCTACCATACAATCTCTTATCAAGTCAGAACACGAGGGTGTTGCCACGGAATCGACACGACTTCTAGATGAATGGAGCAAACTAGAGGTTGCCTATAGGATTCCCCGAAAGAAGTTAGACCCCAATGCACCCACAACTCAGAACTCCCAACCTGTTAATTCCTTTGAGGAGCGCCGAGGTGGCCGCCCGGAAGAACCAAAGCCTGCCATGATCGCGCTGCCAACCAATACCCCTAAGGGCCCACGAAGCAATATTCCTCAACGAAATCCCAACTTCTTTAATGGGCCCCCGCGTCGCAACCGTCCTGCGCCACCCGCTCTTCCTGCAGGATGGTTTGCCACAACCGATAAGCGCGGCAGCCCGTATTATTACACCAAGACAGGTGCTACAACGTGGCAGAGACCAACAGCGCCCGCCCCGGATGTCGCGCCGCCGCAGCCCAACGGTCCATCTAAGGCCCAGCAAGAACAAAAAACTCTGCAGAATATTATTGACTCTCTGACCAAACCCGGTGTTGCACCTGGCCGCTCTGCTTCACATACCCCACAGCCAGCCAGCACTCCCGTTCAGGAGTCCAAGAAAGAGAAGTGGCGTTCTCTCCCAATCGAGAAGCAAATGAAAGTCTATGAGAATACCGTGCGCATACCCCTTTCAGCCTCCGTACCGTTCTACTTTTCTTTTGATGGTGTGCTGACCTGTAGCAGCTTTATCCGCATGTTAAATATGTCATGGACAAATTCCGACATAAACTTCCTAAAGAGGATCTGAAGAAATTCGCCAAAGAAGTCAACAAGAAGCTTGTCAGTTCAGACTATAAGAATAATCGTGTTGATGATCCCACTTCGATTACCGAGAAGCGAGAAAGGAAGGTCAAGATGTACGTCAAGGAGTTTCTTGACCGTGCTGTTGAAAAATACCAGGAGCACGAGAAGAAAAAGCAGGAACATGTCATGAGAAATAAGAAAAACTCACAACTTCCGGTCATCAATGGACACTCCACACCTATGGAGATTGGTGCGAATAGGGAGGTCATACATGTTGTAATGACCGATGACGAAGAAACAGGTGCAACGCCAGGTAGCACAGATCTCAAAAGAAAGCGTGAAGATGAATCGCTCGAATCACCGCATGAGACGCCGTCAGAAATGCGGTTCCTCAAACGAGCCAAGGAAGAAAATGAGAACGACTCGCCTAGTCCACCTCCACCGCCTCCGCCTCCGCCTCTAGATGGTGAGAACGCTCCCGATCCAGTCACAGCCGAGTCTGAACTCTCTCTTAGAGAGCCAGACACAATCCTATTCCAACAAGAGGAATCGGAAAGGCAAAGACTACGAGAGGAAGAGGCTGCTCTGGAGAGAGAAAACGAGCTTAACATGCTCGAATTTCAAAGGGGTGAGCTCAAGAATGAGGCGCTCGCATGATGGGCCATTAGTAGTCCAAGACTGTGGAGTCGACTCTGCACATGCTCTGCGTTCTTCGTATTATATAATCATTCGTTCGGTTCCTGTGTTTGGTCCGGAATCTCTGCATTTCAGGCTGCATCCTCCGAGGCGTGGAATATTTAATGGTTGCGGCGTTAATTTTATTCAACGAAGACTTCTAGTTCCGGCGTTCAGGAAACCGCTAACAACCCGATCGGCATCCATTCACTCACACAACTTATTCATTCACGCATTCTACATTCTACCATCGACTAAATCGTACATAACCCGAGGGCGTTATTTCAGTTCAGACCCTGAGTGAGGAATGTCAGGGCCTTCTACTTGTCTATCTGTTTGCATCGGGGTGGCGGTGGGGACAGAGACAAACGGGAAACAAGGCAATGGACATGTATACCTTTTGATACGCATAGTTGATCAATCGGCACAATGCCTCGCGCTATCTAATTGCTTGGTTGTGCTGCCGCCCTTCGACTTTTTTGGTTTGTCATTTTGAGGGAAGCTAGACAGAAACCCTATTCAATTCAGACACGAAAAGGAGAGGAAGCCCCTAAAAAAAGAGGGAGAAATAGTTGCAAAAATCACTGGACGGGTGGGATAGAAAACAACCCCCCTGTTACTTCGTTGCAAATCAACACTGCCCCATGTCTAATTGGGTCGTGTGTGTTGCATATCTATCTAATGCATCGCCGTTGTTGTTATGTCCGTACATAGCAAAGAGCTAGCCATTGCAGTAAATACCAAGGACATTTTGGACGCGAAGACTGCCGGTCAGCATAGGTGAATTTTAAGTCGCACGTGATCGCTCATTCGGTAGTTGAAGTGTCCGATCTCCTTACTTGATCGGGATCTTCTCTACTCGACTCGAAATACATACGATGTGAAAGACGAATTGTATTACCCCGTCCCCGACCCAGCACGCGCTCCCCTTTTCCGTTCCCATCAACTAATGATACCTAACGTAAGTAGGGAGTCACCCATACACGGAGTAATGTCTACCCCCAAGCCAAGGATAATTCATCACCACCAGAAGCTTGAAACTTTATTTTTGTATTGTTCGTTATAATTCCCGTTGTCATTCCCTTCCCTTCCCTTCCCTTCCCTTCCCTTCCAGCTTTTCCTCTGAATAAAAGCAGAAAGATTCCGTCCTCGAGAAATAATTCCCTAATCCGCCAAACAGCAAAGCGCAAGCGCCAAAAAAAAAAAGACGTAAAAGCAAAGTTCAGCGCAAAGGGCCCCTCTTCCCTGTCCTCTTAGCAAATTAAGAAAAATAGTAATAATCTAGCTTGACGCTATCTTGTCAAATGCCGCGAGCAGTACGTCCGCGTGCTGCTTCTCGAAGATGAGCATGGGCCGTAAGCGCACGGCGGTGTTGCCGCTGCCGCCGATGTTGATGCCGAAGGTCTTGGCTTTCTTGAGGAATTCGTCGCGGTTCGGGTTATCGAACGCGATGAAGGTGCCCTGGCCCTTGCCACGGAGGTTCTGGAACTGGGTTGGGTATTTCTGGGCGAGTTGCTCTAGCTTACCGAAGAGGTAGTCGCCGACCTTGGCGGTGTTCTCGACTAGGCCTAGGCGCTGGATCTCGTCGATGATGCCACGGAATAGGAGGGCCCGGGCCGGGTCACCCATCCACGTGTTGAATTGCCGGTAGGGCTTGTTCGGCCGCAGGGCCGGGTCACCGTAGTAGTAGCCAGCCGTCTGGGCCTTCTTACTGAATGTCACCATGTCCGGCGGGGAGGGCAGGTTCCAGTGCTCGTGCGCCCAGAACTTACCGGTAGCGCCTACACCGGTCTGCACCTCGTCGACGATCAGCAGCACACCGTGCTTTTTCGTGATGGCTCGCAGGCCGCGGAAGAATGCTGGGGAGGCGTGGTTGTCACCACCTTCGGATTGAATCGGCTCAACAATTACGGCGCAAGGGGGGATGTGGTAGTTCTTGATGAGATGCTCAACCTCGGCAAGCGAATCGGCCTCCGCCTTAGCGTTCTCCTCGACATGCTTTTCTAACGGGTACTTGAGCTGAGGGAACTTAGCCTGGGGCCAGTCAAAAGCCGGGATATCCATCTTGTGAATGGGTTTCGAGCGGGTAGTCGACAGCGTGCCGAAAAGACGGCCGTGGAAAGCGGTCGTGAAGGAAAGAATGGAAAGGCTCGATGCGCCAGGAGTCTTGTTGTTCATGCTCGAGTTCAACTCCTCCTCGGTGAACTCGACGGCCGGGCCGCCTCGCTCCTTTTGGCGTCGCCACATGAAGGCGGCTTTGTATGCGGTCTCGTTCGCATCCGAGCCGGCCATACCCGTGAACACCTGGTTCAGCCCCGGCGGGGCCACCTTGAGGATACCTGTCTCGAGAATATCGGACCAATCATGAGAAGGAAAATTGCCAAGCGCCGGCCGGTTGATGAGAGCATTGGTCATCTCGGGACTCTCGGCGATCCGCTTCAAGGCCGGGTTGTTGTAGCCAATGGGAATAGAGGCGATCTGGGCGTATCTTCAAAGCAGCAAAGTCAGTTCACGGCTAGTCGCTCGACCATGGCTTAGCTAGGCGCTAGCTAGAAACAAACAAACTCACACATCGAGTATCGTGTTGCCGTCTGGGTCAACAATGTAGTTGCCAATGCTCTTGGTGTAGTCGGCAAGCATGTTGACGCTCCGCGTGTCAAAGACCTTGTCGAGCTTGGCAATGTGCTGCTGGGCCTTAGGCCCCGGGATCGCTGTCTTGACAACCGGGCCGTCGGGCTCGCCGTTGTAGAAGGAAGAGGCCATCCTGACACCTGAAGGAGCAGCCTGCTTGGTCGAGGTCAGTTCTGGGGCAGCTGTGGCCAGAGGAAAAGTCATCCGGCCGGTGGCGCGGGGAACAAGGCGGGTCGCGCCTCTAAGACGGAGGGCAGCCATCTTAAGGGGGGCGAGCTGGGAACGGGAAGGGAGGGAGGGCACCTGCGGTCGATTGGTTCGGGTGAGGATCAGTGCACAGCATGGACAGAGGCGTCACGCCACGCTCGTTGGGTTCCCGATCGAGTAGCGAGCCAGGCAGAGATGCTATTCCCTGCATGGGACGTATCCTTATTTTATAATGGGCGGGGGTTGGGCTGGCGACCGACCGAGACTTGCGGCCTCGGGACTCTTATCAGTCACTTGCCTTCTGCGTGGGTCTTCGCGCCGAGTCCTGACTCCGCCGTCTTATTATTAGGAGCGCTATCTGGGAGACGGGACGAACTATTAATAATAAGGCAGATGTGTACATATTCTCTTACACGAGACAGGCCGATAGCAAGGAGTCTCTTTTGCGGGGTTCGCGGCGTCTCGTCCAATTGGGCGCGCGGGCAACTACATACCTACCTACCTACGTCAACGACCGGCGCTTTCCTTAGGTACCTTTGGCGACGACCTTTGGGGTCTTTGGGCTTTCCTCTAGCGGCTCATGGCTATCTACACTAGCACGGCCCCGCTAGGGTATTACCGCTTTAGGCAGGTATACGCTGTGACGGCCGGCGGACGGCCTAGATCGGATCCTGGCCCTTTCATTAGTCCACGGGCTCGGCAGCGGTCACCGTCTGACGAACACCCGGCCCGAGATCGGCCTCCTGTCCAATGGAAAACTGAAGCCATCGTCAATTACCTGAGCTTTACATCATGTTAATTGGTCCGCGCACACGAACCCGCCGAGTTGCTTGTTAGCATGATAAGCTGCGAGTAATAGCCCGGAAACACTGAAATGTCTTGTCGTCTGGAACTTATCGCTATGACAAATACCTAATAGCAATGCCACCGATGATGTGTCCAGATGCTGGTCTTTAGGTATTTGCGTCAGACTCATGGGAATACGGGCTGTTGACATAATGCAGTCGCCATCTCCAACCTCATCACAATGCCCAATGCGGGATGCCTAGGTAGTGGGGACGGGACGGCAGAAATGCGCGACGAGCCACTGTCGCTACCCCGAACCGCACGAGTAACAAACCGCCCTCTGGCAGGTCTCCGCCCACAAACGAGACCGGCGACTGGCCCAGCATTGGTTCGTTGCAATCAGAGGCCTGAGAGCGGGCCGTTGAGCGCCATCCATGCGTGTGCGCCCAACGATCTACCTATGCGGACCCTACTATGTAGCGGCGATAAGCTGCACTGAATCTAGAGCGCCGGAGTGCTACTTACGATCGCCGGCATTATTCCCGGACCTGCGGCCCTACCTAACTGCCTGTGGAATGCGGGTGCCCATGAACCGCCGCGGCAGATCACTTGTGGTGCCCCTGCCTTATCGAATTGGTAAAGAGTAAGGGAGCAATACACCTCTCCCGCTGTTCCTAAAGCTAGGAGGGTACGAAAATACAGGGGTCTTACAACGTTAGCGCCATGTAGTTTCCAAGCTAAGAGTCAAGTGTTTGTGATGCCCCGGAGATACCTAGTGTACTTAGTAAAATCAATTGACCGAGCTAAAGCATCTATCACGCAGTCCTTACCTGCCGAGATTTTGCAGAAATAAGGTGATAACTTAAGAATTTCAGGTGCGCAATGGTCTTCTAAGCTGCCCAACGATCCTCTAAGCCGTCCGACAATCCTCTAAGCCGTCCGACAATCCTCTAAGCCGTCCGACAATCCCCAAGCTGCCCGATGATCTTCTAAGACAGCCGACAATCTTCTAAACTGCCCGACGGTCTTTTAAGCTACCCGATAGGTTTCCGGGCACACAACGGTCTTTTGGGTTATGTGACAGTTTTCTAGGCTACTCAACGGGCTTTTGGGCCGCTCGACAGGTTTCTGAGCTGCGTGATAGTTTTCTGGGCTGCGCGACGGTCTTCTGGGCCACCCGACGGAATTTTGAGCTGCGTGACAGTCTTCTGGGCTGCGCGACGGTCTTCTGGGCTGCGCGACGGTCTTCTGGGCTGCGCGACGGTCTTCTGGGCTGCGCGACGGTCTTCTGGGCTGCGCGATAGTCTTCTGGGCTGCGCGATAGTCTTCTGGGCTGCGCGACGGTCTTCTGGGCTGCGCGACGGTTTTCTGAGCTGCGCAATAGTCCTCTGGGCTGCTCGACGGTTTTCTAGGCTGCCCGACGGTCTTCTGGGCTATGTGACATTCTTTTGGGCTGCCCCGCGGGCTTCTGGGCTATGCAGTAATCGTCTAGGTTGTGTAGTTGTTCCCTGAGTTGCACAGGGATATGTCAGGCTGCGCAAATCAAGAGCGCAAAGGTATTCTAAGGTCAGAGTAAGCAATTGCCGGCCATCAGTGAGGGTAGGACTTACAGCTAGCTCATGGCTCCTTTTGCGTACTAGGCACGGTCGAAGTAATAATAGTATTACTACCAGAAAAGCTTGTGATAGTGGTCGTAGTTGTCGGGGTGATGATAGCACCCGTGTCGTTCAACGTGATACGTTTGAACGTGATGGTTGTAATGGTGCAATGCTTGGGGCACCGAGTGGCAGCGGCAAAGGTTCGCCAGATGGCATTGGGACAGCATAGTACACACTCTTGATTGACCGCCATGATAGATTAAAGCGTAGGTACTTAACTGAGCAGATATGTCAAGACGTGAAGGGAGAGGCGGGTAAGAGGAGGATGATGGGTAGGAGGAGGGAGACGGGTAGGAGGAAGGAGACAGATAGGACGAAGGAGACCCGCTTATGTATTCAAATGCGCAGTATTCAAGTACGTGTTATCCGACAGTGTTAAAAGAGAAATCGACGAACGAAGCTGAAATTTAGTGCGATTGAGCGTTCCGTGTATTATACATTGGTGGTTATGACAAATAATCACCGGATACCACGTCCATTTTTCCTAGTGATCCAGCAATTCTCCCCCGGTCCTAATAATCTCCCTTAACCTTGCCGGCATACCTGTAGCCAATCTATACAAGAAATCTGAAGGTACAGCGTCCCATGCTGCTAGAAGAGCATCCTTAAGCTCTGGTTTAGAAAGAGCCTGTATGTTGTAATGATTGTATAACCAGTCTTTCATCCAAAACCACACATTCTCAATAGGAGAAAGGTCAGGACTCTTAGATGGCCACTTAAAAGTGGCAATCCCTAACTGTGCCAGCCTTTCCTTGGTTACCTTGGCATGGTGTGCTGCAGCCCCATCCTGCTGAAATACGAAACCAGGTTTATCAGAGGCAAACTCCTGAACTATTGGCAGGATCCTTTCAATATACCTCTCGGCATTCACTGTTTCCCCTTGGTCCCAAACGTATAGTCGGCTTTTTTTAAGGCCTAGAATAAGGCCCCAGACCATCCATCCATCTGGGTGTGCTTTCCGTTCCAGGTCAAACAAGGTAGGGTCCTCATCCTTGTGCACAGTAATCCATGTCTTCCACATTGGGTCAGTAGTAGCCCAACATTCATCTGAGAATCCTATGCAGTCATCCCTCAGCCAATCTTCTGGGTTAGGCCACCGTGACAATGCGTATTCCGCGAACTCAAGACGCTGCTGCTTGTGTCTTATCGTAAGGTATATTCGTCGCCGTCGTACCCTCCTGGAATAGCCAAGTGTTTTCATTGCAGTGTTTATTGCCCTTTCGCCAAAATATGGGAAGTCAGGAATCATAAGAGGAAGCGACGCCCAAGTAAGCCGTCGTCGACTAGGATCTTCGTCAAGCCACTCCTTAATTCGATTGCGTAAAGGCGTATTAATCGCGACTTTTCTGCTTTTCTTTTTTTTTGGTGTAAGCGGCCCGTTGCACGCTTGTTGTACTTGACGTTGCGTGACGTTTAATTCCTTCGCAATCTGTTCATATGTCTGACCTGGATGAACGTGGTTTCGTAAAGTCCTTATTTCAACTCGTTGATCGCGGGTCAAGTTCTGGGATCGTGGACGCAAGTCTGAGCGTGGACGGGGGGTCGAGGGTAGGCGTGGGTGCGAATGTTGTTCAATAGTGCTGGATGGGCTGTTTGCCGGCGATACCACCCTAGGTGCTGGGGGCGTAGAATCAGGAGGCATAATAAAGCGTTTAACTGAAGCAAAGGCGCCTACTGTCGCAATTGCACCAGCAGGTGCAATTGCGCTTTGAAAATCATCCATCGCTGTCAATTCTATAGACATTATGCCAGACATTCCAGGTCGCTCTTACATAGCAGAAATTTTCGATTATAATACCGGTATGTCCTTACTTCCTACCTACACTAGGTACGTACATACCCATACTAGGGACCGGTAGGACCTAAGCTAACGGCTTAGTTGTATACTAAGTGGTCCATCGAGATTGTGTCCCTCCTAACATAAGGAATAGCGGGAGAGGTGTACCTACATAGTGTAAGGCGGAACCATTATTACGGAAATCCAGACACGCATTGTCCAGCACACCTGGCACACCACCAACTCCTTTCAGAAACGAGAAGGTTGCCATTGGTTGTGCCATTCGCCGAGCTTCTCCCAGATGAAAAGACGGTCGGTACTTACGCCACCGTCGGGGGCGTATTGCTTCCTGCATTGCAACGGTCAAACCCCTGGTTCCTGTGGCAATTTCTGCACGTACCTATAGATGCCTCTCTGTTCTCTAGAGAGAAAAACGCCCCGCATTCCAGAGATTCACCTTGAGATCGACCGAAGCGGCAACGACGGCAGTTGAGAGTAGGACAACGCTGTCCACAGCGATCACGAAAGTTACAGTGGTGCAACTCTTTGCCACAGGGAACTGATGTGAATGGCCCGCAATGTATGGCGACTCGCAAAGTATTGCGCTCTGGAGAAACGAGCAGTGGTGAAGAAAGTACGGATTAATAGAGACTAATACGAACAAGACGGTAAGAGGCGCTGATGCGCGAAAGTCCCTCGATTGCTGTTATTGTACTCGTTGGTCATCTCGCAAATAGCGAATCTCACGAGGGGCTTTAATTAGGGAACGTATTAGGAGATGCATCGTACACCTTATAGTCTCGTCCAGTCCCCTATAGATCTTCTCTCTCCCGTCGAATAATCCGGTAACCTCGCCTGGCAAACCTCACCTCCAGGCGAATGCGTGACAGTCCGCCGCTCAAACTGGGAACAGAACGGGGCCCCCACGGGATGAGGCTTGCCTAGCATTCTGTACACCTATGTAGGTACATACCGTCAAGGCTGGGCGCCAGGGTGTAGACTATACCTAGGTAGTTTAAAGATAATTTACAATTCATTCCATGTATTCGCCGGGTCTACCTAGCAGTGGAGGGATGCACGCCTGCGCAAGCGCGATGATCCAGCTAAATAAGCCAATGGGGAAGAAAGACACAGTAATACAACGTATCTACATCAGCGAAGCCGACCCTTTGACAGCTTCGTGACCTGTACCGTACCGGCGTGGTTAATAGTTCGCGACGGTCTATTTTGTGCGCCCTGCGGTCAGCTGTCTACCGACATACCGGTATATCTTCCCGAACCCCGATGGACTGCCGGTTTGAATGTCTCTTGAGAATATGAACAAAGTGTTGAGTGTAAAGCCGGGAGGCCTCCTGTCGGCACCGATGAGACTGAGAACATAGACAAGACCCCAAGGGAATGCAGCAAGGGAGTAAAACCGAGCATAGCTAACTTTTGCCAAACACCTTCGCGGAGCTCCCCTACAACTGAAGTGGAATTATACTTGGAAAATCCGGGGTTGGCACGTCATATCTTGCATTATGCGGTTTTATTATACCATGCAGCCAGAGGCCCCCTGAGATGACCGCCCCGGGTTTTTTTCTGCTGTGTAATTATGTCTGCCGTCAACGCTCGCCGATGGTTGTTCACATATATTGACCAGATATGAATCTTTTTTTGGAGGTTACGTCGGTGTATATGTACATGAGAGAAACTTGTCGTCGCAGTTGTCTAATCGTATTGTTGGCAGGGAGACCTGGGTCAGTGATGGGTGTGGTTATGCGTATATCCTGACCCTGCGTCTCCATCTTTGGAGCAATACATGGATCTACGTAGGGCTTTTCACGCTGGAGATTCCGAAATTTATTAGTACGTAACATGTCAATGGGGGTAATGGTCCCCTGTTGAGCCTGCCTGTGATCGTAGGATGGGAGTTCATGCGAATGTCTATATTGTTGACAGCTGTACCCTCAGGAGATCTCTATAATTTAGCTACCTAATATGACTCGATGTCTGATTCCGCAGCTCCTGACAAGAGAATATATCCCGAGGTTTCCATACGGGCATAGAAATGCACGGCGACGACTCAAGTTGGGTTTGCTTTGGTGTTTTCTTGATCAAATGTTTGCTGATTATCAACCCCTATAAACGAGGTTTCCGCACTTATATATAGATTCCGATCTGATTCGTGAAAGTTGTTTTGTTTTGTAATCTTTGCCGCAATAACCACCGTTTACTGCCATGACTCATGCCTGGTTTCTTCGGGGTTTAAATGCCCGGCGGTAATTTATTATCTAATCCTTCTAGTTCTGAACTTCTGATCGGTGATGCGACGAGGGAGTCCCGGATGCTGCCACGTCCGGCTAGTCCTTCCAAGGAAGCTAGCGAACCTGTCTGTCGGTTGAAGATATCCGATCTTTTGATGGATATTCACAGATTGGTAATGCGAGGGAACAATGCATGTTGACAAATAGATGCTGGAGATGCTGTCTTCCTGGCAACAGGGTTTAGGCCTGGGGTCGAGCGAAACAACAAGACGATAACCTAGCACCAGTCCGAATATACCGGGCCTCGATCGACTCTGCCGGAGCCGAGTCATTCGAGCAAAGCGACATACCTACATAATAGATGCGATGCCCCTTGCTCGCAGCTGATCAATAGTCTAACGTACCTACTTTCGACGCGCCAAGTTTACTGCTATGTCCGCAAGGATGAGAGGCCATTTTCTTTTATTGCGAAGCGACGACGATATCCTGCTGTATGACTACGCCGAGAAATCAATAGGCATATTAATTGATTTTTATTTGTGCGACAATGCGGCGCGCTTTGGAAAGGGGAACGGCCCTGATTTGCTGCTTGGCGAGTCCCTGTGACGGGTCGACGCGCCGACAGGGTCTCACTTGTTCCGATTGTTCGCCCTATAGCAGGTGGAGGCGATGGTGAGTGGTTTGTATTGGTTGATGAGGTTCTATATGAGTCTGTGGGCGAAGCCTTGTATTGGCATCTCGATTAGGGTCCTGCCCGACGCTTCATTCGTGTCGGGACGGACTTGAGCAGTGAGCAAGCGGTTCATGAGCGAGACTTCCAGCTCTCTTGGGATTTCGTCTTTGACCGTCTTTGTAATGCGCAAGCTGGATTTACTGTCGATCCGAAAGAAAGCGCAGTTCTTGTCGGCATTACCTATTCGTATGCCTTTAGTGAGACGAAGGACGAGATGGCTACCCAGTAGGGCTCTTCAAATATTAGCTGAAATGCTCATCGGTGCCTTGTCCTAGGAAGTTGTAATTGCAGTGGTATGGTTGTCAACTTGTCAAGCAGGGGGAAGCTTACTATGTATCTAGTACCTATTGCAGTTACTCCGTACATAAATTAGGTATTGTAAAATGTAGTTTGGAGTCTACCCGGAATACATACTTGCAGACAACATCGTAAGCAACTACTGCCTGTGTCTCCACTGGCAGAAAAAGTTGCATACATCTCGGATCTTCGGAAATTTGCAGAGGTCAAGGACGAGGGTATAGGCACAATTGGCGCCCACAATGCAGCGGACGGAAAGCCACGTGAAACCGTGATCGCCCAACGACGAACCATTCCCAGCTTAACGTCTCGGAGCTTTCGGTAACTCGCCATGTTCGATTATGTCATACCTAGTGTAGGTATGCGTTTTCTTGGCGGATTTAATGTATATTTCATGCATGGGTCGTTGAAGAAGGGTGCGATGATCGTTTCGCCGGCGCTGCGTTTCAAGATCCTCCCGTCGCCATGCATTATTCCTCTGCGTTCTGGAATCCGTAAGTAACTTTCTAGCCTGCAGAAGTGCATCGTCGAGTCTCGACTACCTACGCTACACATACTAGGTAGATAGCGAACAGCTACTGAAGGAGTTCATTACCTAGTCGGCGCTATCTAGGCTAGGTAGGTAGTTACTGTATGGGTACGCGTACTATGTAGGTGGTTAGTGTGCTGCAGCATGGCGAACTGCAAAGGTACTGTACTGCAGGTGAGCCATCACGATAGCTAGAGACGTGTAGTAAGATGCGACGGATCCATAAGGCTTTTACTGTAGGGTAATAGGTGGCGGGACTTGGAGTCCAGCAGGACAATGTTCATCTAACATCACGCTCATGATTTCCCTCGGTCGGAAAGTGCCGTATGTCTGACACGACGCATACCTATCAAAGTACGAAGTACATACTGTAGATATTCCATCCAATTGACTGATTCCCTATATAAAGAAACAATTGCATCAATGGAATCGAGAGGAGATACCATGTAAGCCGCATCCCGAAAAGTTCTGGGGTCTCCTCTGTCAGACGTACCTATACGTAGGTATACGGTCGCAATGACGAAGCCATTGTGCCAGTAAGTCAGCCTGTAATTTAAGGTGCCTGCACTATATCCTAAATCCGCAGCTAGGTAGGACTAGCTAAGTTGATTCAGCCGAGTAATTGTGGTAACTCAACGGCAAGCCTAGACCTTGCGTAAAAATATACTCGAGGACCACACCGTCTTGTATCGTCTTCTATGGCGGGTAGGTATCATAGCGAAAACCCGCTACCTTACTTAGTATATGTGCTGCGATATAACGTAGCGGTCGGCCACGTGGTAATGACGTTTTCTAGAAGCGGAAGAACGGCCGACGGGCCACCGTCTCAGAAACATTGCCCCGGGATCTCACTCCCATCAGAATCCTGCGACCCAGGTTTATTATAGGTACTGCAGTAACTACTACACTATGTACGAAGTACATACTATCCGTAACTGGTGTAGACTTGTGCATTGCACAGGGCTGAGACAAATGCGCTCCCTAACTATTCTACGGCATGATCTTCCTTGCATGTGTCACGACCACGACAGAGACCGTCATTCATCTAACAGTCACCTAACCATAAGGAGGTTATGGAATACAAATGTACTGAAGACATGACCTAAATAGGAGTATATTCAGACTATATCTGGTCTAGTGGCTCGGCAAGTGTAACGGGAACCCACCGAGCCTCGGATCAGCGTCGACGAATGAACAAATTCTTCAACAGACCGTCCAGCGTGTAGGTTAGGTAGTCTGAGACTAAGCAGCTTTGCAATTACATAATGGGAAAACCCCAACTAGGTATTATTATGAATAAGAATTTTCGCAGAAAATCTCTGCTTCACAAAAATGCCCGATGAATCCCCGAGCAATTATCTCGATACTAACTACGGTACCTATGTATAGGTAGGCGAGTGCATAGCGTCCCTTGGTAGCCGAGTAATGTGGTAGACCGCCTATTCCGGGCAATACGTAACCACGTTGCCTTACAACCAACCTCAAGCTTCACACAGGTGCGTTCAACTGCCTCTAAGACTGTTGATATTTCATAGCTGGTTACCTACCGTTTACCTCTTTCATGTGTGACCTAATGAGGCTAACGTAGGTATGATGGATTTTATATACCGTACACTGAAATTCTCACTGAACACGCCATATATCAGCGCTATATGCACTGTAATTGCTCCCATGATCAGGTACCTATATAGCCGCTATTACAGTTCAGGCGAGGCGTGTGTGTAAATTTAGCGCTAGTATGCACTAGAACAATCTTCTGGAAGGAGGTCGCACCGTACGGTGACCAGCGGAAGTCTTTTGAAGGTTAGGCACCTAGACAGATACCTAGGCTAATGACAAAGAACTGCAGTTTCAGGGGGTGTTAGAACGCGCTGAACCCGATGTCTTGGCACAAGATGTACACTACACTACGTCAGTACATCCGTGCGTTGCGAGCTTCAATTTGAACTCTAGCTCTGCGTTGTTGTCCATGCACGTGAGCGTGAGCGTTTGATGGCATGTGAGTAGGTAGGTATGTACCTGGTAGTAGATGCCTTGTGTACGAAGTACATTAATGTACTGTACACTACATAAATGCACTTGCACAAGTTGGGAAGCAGTTAAGTATTCTGTGCCTTAGCTACCCGCGCCATCCCTGTTCAGCCTGCCCAACCGGCTGGAACAGCTGGGAGGGACCCGCTTCACACGACGCTAGCGTGGTAGTGAGGTGGAGAAGTCGGTGTACCTTGCGGAGGTATCTACGATGAAGGATTGGCGGATGTGCCTGGTTCTGCCTGGTTGGTATTCTTCGCTCCAAAATAACATTTCAACATCGAGATAGTTATTACCTGCTTCTATATTATGCAAATCATGCACGAAGTACATTGATGCGCACTGCATAGTAGCTACACGAGGTACTCTGTATGTAGGCGGCAAGTTCAAGTTGGATGTCGGGAATCGCTGCTGCATGCCAGGCATCGTGGTTGGCGCATAGCCATCGGCCTCGCTACCAGGCCTGCAGAAAGCACGGAGGCTACGATACAACTAATCACTTAATACGGACTAGGTAGAGTGATTGCCTCAGGTAGTCTGCATTCGTACTTCGTACGTTTGTAGGTATTTCGTAAGCTCTGCGACTGTCGAGGCAACGACTAGTATAATTACCAACGGGAAGGTCCACTACGCTGCCGGCACTGCCTCAGGGTGCAGGTACACTACACCGATGGCGAAACAAGCGAACCAGGGATTCCACGTTCCCGATTCCCACACGATTCCTCACGGTCCGCTCTTTTTAGTCTGACGGGCCCTCCGCACCCGCACCCGCTAGCTAGTACCAACAAAGTTCGTACCTTACTTATTCTCACCCTCACCTTCGTTTTCCTCTCCCGCCTGTGCCCCGTTCCTGACCGCAACCCAGTCTCTCTCTCTTGAATCGACTTGTCTTCGCCGCCGTTTGCTCACTCTCTTACTCTGTCTTCCAGATCCACTCGTTTGTCGCCCCCTACTATTGACTACTGTCGTTTATGCCTGCTCGCTCCAAGTAATCAGTCATTGTTGTCTGCTTACACGAAGCTATTTGCCCATCCATTGGATGCCCGACTTCACAAAAGATCCCAGTTGACACAGCTCTCGACTTATTCTGTTGTATGGCAGTCCGCTCGAAGAAATAACCGCGTTGCTCAATTTGATGCCTTTGCCGTTGGTTGCCTGCAGCTCCGATACATGGACATCACGATCGCTCTCACAACGACATACCCTGTTAGGTGTCGGGCTCATTGCATCAATCCCGGTTTGCGGACCGACCGATGCGTATCTTCAGACGCACCAGCACCCTTTAACCTTGCTGCAACTTTAGTCTTCGAGTTTCAAACCCTATCGGAACCGACGCCGCCCACATACCGCTCGCTCCGTTGCTGAATAACACCTTGCGGAGTCGCTCATGGTAACCAACTCATCTGAGGGACCGCTCACCATCAAAGCGCGTTAGTTGAGACGACTTGCCAGTGCTCGGCGTTTGAGTACATTCGAGTACATTCGGGTACATTTCCATATCTGCTCCCGGCCGATTGAACGCTGCAGGCCCAGAAACCACGTTCTGTATTGGCGTTCTGCATCGCTGCATCACACGTGTCTCGGCTTCTTTCCTGGCATCTATTGTTATTTTCTGATCGTCCCGGCTATCATGATCCTCCGGCATGCGTTTCCGGCCATAGTCGGCCTAGTTGCTGCTCTAGCAACGGCGGGCATCCTGACTTTGGAGGTAGTTTTTGCCTGTGGACTTTGGCCATCCACGTCGCCCATAAGGATAGTAGCAGTGGTTGCTTCTGTTGCCGAAGCGGTCGTCCTCGTTCTCATCCTTACGAAAATCTCCAAGTATTATCGGGGTACGAATGGTTACCTCTCGAGAAACCGATGGGGTGCATGGTTTGCTTCAGATCTAATTGCGAGTGTGTTGGCTTCGGTTGTATCGATTGTACTATTGATTTTAATAGGCAAAGCAAGCGACCTGCCGAGGATTATTTTGACCATTCCCACGATCAATGCGGTCATTGGATCCGCCATTGCCCTTGGTTTCGCATTTGTGGGCCAACTCTTTTTCGTGGTCGTATATTTTATACTTCACAGAGTCTCCGATTCCGAACAGGCTTTCTCGCTCCACACAAACGAAGGAGGCCGGCCATCTTCACAGCCTCACACGCGTGTCAAAACTGTGCCGTATGACCGCACCAAGCCTGCCCTTTCCCAGTCCAGACTGAAGGAGTGGGCGTCATTGGAGTATTCGAGTCGCCCGGGAACTAGTAGTGGGCGCTCGGCAGCCGAAACTATCACTTCATTTTCTGGTTCTTTATCGAATTACTTGGCCCCCGTATCACCGAGGGCTAGGCTGCTTCCTCATAACTTAAAGTCCGGATGGCGACCGAACTCTCTCGATTCGAACGCCTATCGGGACCGGACTAGTGTCACAGAAGATGGGTTTGACTCGTGGGATACATCTTCAGTGGATCCCCATAATAGGCAGACGGTCCTAGAAGCATCTTCACCTATACACACTCGGTTTTTAGAGCCTATTCCTGGCAGTCCCTTTAGCAGCCGGAGTCCTAGCCCTGGTTTCCCACTGGAGCTTGAATCCCCCAGGCGTGGACGAGGAGATCGAAATGATAGCCCTGGTCCCCGGGCTCAACTGGAGCGGGCCCCCACATTATCGGAAGCTGAGCTCAATATACATCCCCTTTTCCGTTCTGATTCTCCCGGTCCCCCACCGGTGACCACACCCGGGACTGTGGTCGTCGCGGCCCCAAATGCGGGTCAATTCATAACAGGGAAGTCGGTGACCGGAATGCGAAATGGCATCTGGCCGAGTTCGCCTAGTCCCCTCAGTCGGCAAGGAAGCTTCGAAAGTTTTCGAAAAGCGCCAAGTCAAAACAATGATAATATGCAGCTGGAGAATACGGCCGAAGTGGGGCAGCGGAGGATGACACCGCCAATTCCGGATTGGGTCCTCAATGGTAGATCCCAGACGAGCGTTTCCGAGCATGAGAGGAAAAGGTAGCAAGGTCCGGTCAAGGCTCCCTGAATCGAGGCCATGGCAGACACTGCCTGGGATGGCACTGGTCCTCGCGTGAGATGATGAACTTGCATGAATATAATGATGGATGACTGACTTGATCTTGGGGCGATCCGTAGTCACACTGGCATAGAGGTTCATAGATATTTAACCAGCGGGGTATAGGTATGGGCATGCCTCTTGAGGGGCGTTTAGGAGATACCATTGTCATAGGCCTGGCGTTCAGTTTCTCTTCGCTTCGCAGAAAAATCGGTTGTGTTCTTTCTCCGTCTGGAAAGATGGAGAAGACTGTCAACGTGGGGACAAGGCGGATAACTAAAGGAGTAAAATACCAGCAAATCTAAAGAATAGGATCGTACAATCATGATGAGGCTAGCCTTTGTGTGGTATATCTACCTACTCTAGATATAGTGCGGACTGCGTTATATACTGAGTGTCGCGGAGGGGGTTCTGACTCCAACGCGCACCAAGAACCTTTGAAGTGCCAAGTAAATTGCTATATTCGAAGTGCTTCACTGGACATAGATCTAGGTATGCAACTATGCCAGGCAATTATTGTAGGTCAGAGGTACCCGGCTCGCCTTCGCTTAAGCGCCGGTAGTCACGAGGCCGCCCGGGTCCAGCACTCAGCAGGGCTGAGTCTACATTCAATATATTTGTTTCCGGCCTCCAATTCGACGATTTTCTGCACGTGGTGAGGAATGCATCCAATCTGGGCCCTGTATTTTTGCCTGTTGGACGTCCTGGTGCCGGGCATTCACCCAATGATTTTGTTCGCTTTTATACTACCTAAGTATAGGTAGTACGTGTATGAAGTGGTTTATGCGAAATGTGAGATGGCGGATTTGCATATACCGGTGGTGACATTTCCTCGGGCTCGCACTTTGGATTTCGGATCCTGGCCGCCGAGAGCAGAACATGACAATAGTTGCCGAAAGCTCCATGCCGGGTAGGTACACCTCCGTGTTGTGGTAGTTCTTGTCAGCTGGGTAGAACTGTTATGTGCTTACCTATACAAATCGGCAACTGCACTTGCGGCCCTCTCGCGTTTGAGGCATACCCCATTGTACTTGCCCGTCTGCGCTAGATATGTCTGGGCCGTACGGTATTCAGGTAACGAACGACTTCTGGAATGACAAAGTGCCTTGGGTGGAATTGTCAGGGATACCTCGCTGCTACCGCGGACGACGCATTCAATCTTCACCCAAAAGGCAAGTTGCTCACTGACTAAAGCATGTACATAAGCAGTACCGAATGCACCTGGTAGAGAAAACATCCAGCAGGCGTCATTGGATCAATTTCTGGTCCCACTTGATTCGCCCCACTCGATACCCGCTGAACACATCATTGGGACTGTTACCTGGAATTAGTGGCCGCTACTTGTCCGGCTGTCAAAGCAGAGGTACCATCGCCCACGCACCTGCTGGCGGGAGTACCAAAGGCAGACGCCTAGAGGAGGTACCTAAGTAGGCTGGGAGGCCGGTGCGGCACTGGTCCAGTGTTAGACATTTTTCGACGCTTTGCCTGGCCCGATGACCTTTGCCTACTACAGTATTTATTCTGCACCACCGTCACTGTTGCTGCCGCCACCACTGCAGCTCACCCGCTAACCAACCTGCCATCACATCCATCCATCCCACATTCCCACATTCCCTTCCCTCCTCCACAGCCATTTCCCCATACTCGTCGCCGCAGCTGTCGTCAAGCTGCACACCCGTCCCAACATGAAGATCACTTTCAGGGTATGCCATCCCCAAACCACGTGGATCGTGGACTGCGGACTGCGGATTGAGCATTGGGCGTTGGGGGTTGCGGGGAGTCGGCATGAGGCTGCGCGCAGCTGGTTGGAGCTCTTACCTGCGACAATCCGAACCCGCCACCCTGTTTTTGTTTTCGTCTCTATCAGCCCGCCGTCCTGAGCTGCGTTGCTAATACGAGCAACTCTATTAGGATCTCAAGCAAAACAAATTCGCCATCGATGTCGAGCCCACGGATCTTGTATGTCGTCATTGCTCTTCCCTCCTGCGTGTCCAGCACACCCCGTTTGCCTGCTGCCCTACTGAGAGCCCGCTGGGCAGCATCGTAGCTGGGAATGACGATTCTAACATGGCAACGACAGGTGTCGGCCGTGAAGGAGAAAATCCAAGCAGAGAAGGGGTTCGACGCAAAGGCCCTAAAGCTTATCTACTCCGGTATGTTCCAGCCCCAGCCCCAAGTACGGAAGCTGGTTAGGCAGCCTGGTTGTTGACTTGGCGTATCATACAGGCAAGATCCTTAAAGATGAAGAGAAAGTCGAGACTTACAAGATCGAGGAGAAGGGATTCGTGGTTTGCATGGTGAACAAGGTAAGAGAAGAAGACCGTGCTACACTTTTATTTGATCCTATGGTTTACCGGCCGTGGCTGACTTGTCGTCAATCTAGTCGCAGCCCAAAGCTTCGTCTAGCGCAGTTCCAGAGACGCCTGCGCGGCCTGCCACATCGACGCCTACCGCACCAGCAGCACCGTCCCACTCCTCGGTTTCAACCTCAGTTCCAACCACATCCGCTGCTGCTCCGCCTGCCACGCCATCCCCCGCTGGTGCCCGGGCTACCGCGGCAGGCCAGGGTCTCAGCGACAACTCTATGGCTTTGGGAGCTGAACAACAAGCCAGTGTCATTGCTAACATGGAGGCCATGGGTTTCGAACGCTCCCAAATAGAGGCAGCATTGCGCGCTGCTTTCTTCAACCCGGATCGTGCCGTTGAGTATCTATTGAATGTGAGCTTGCTAAGGCACTCTATACCGCAAAAAGCTGTGACTGATGATGAATACGCAGGGCATCCCTGAGAGCGCCCAACAACCCGCTCAGCAATCTGCTCCTGCGCCAAATCCTCCTGCTGCAGTACCGGCTGCGGCCCCCGCTGCGCAGCCTGCCGAAGGTGCAGGTCAAGGCGAATTTGTCAATCTCTTTGATCTCGCAGCTCAACAACAAGGCCAGGGCGCCGGCCGTGGCGGAAGCGGTGGCGCCGGACAGGGTGCTGGCGCCGGTGTCAGTGTTGGAGCAGGCGCCGGGTTTAGAGATCTCGGAAATCTTGACTTCTTGCGCAACAACCCCCAGTTCCAGCAGCTTCGACAGGTAGTTCAGCAACAGCCACAGATGCTCGAGCCCATTCTACAGCAGCTTGGCGCTGGCAATCCCCAGCTTGCGCAACTCATTTCCCAGAACCCAGCGCAGTTTCTCGATCTCTTGGGAGAGGATGGTGACGACGATGCACCGCTGCCCCCGGGTGCTCAGGCCATCAGCGTCACTGAGGAGGAACGCGACGCGATTGAGCGGGTATGTTTCTGCAAAGCTGTTCATTGTGTGATGTATGCTAACATAGTGCCAGTTATGTCGCCTTGGCTTCAACAGAGACGCCGCCATTCAGGCATATTTCGCTTGTGACAAGAATGAAGAGCTGGCTGCGAACTTCCTCTTCGACCAACCTGAAGATGACGAGCCGCCCGAGCACTAGCCATGGCAATGGTTATAGTCCCGTACTTTTTTGTCTGCGTTACTTTACTCCCCACCCGTGATATCCGCGCGAGACTCGACAAACGTCGACGCGGCAACTTGTCTTCTTTTCGCCTGCGCTGTGTTTTACCAGCCTCTACAGGATGAGCACACGAAACATGATTTTACTGTGGAGTAGGGTGGCGAATATGATGGGATTTGCTACCGATAGCGCCAGATCGTGGTCTTGACCATAGCCATGATGCTTCGTACAACAATACCGTAGTATGGATTACCCTCGATCATAGTTATTTGCCTGGCTAGCCCTAGCCCGTGCACTAGTTGTTAGCAGGGTTGACCACGAAAACAAAATACTGAATTAAATTCAAAACTTGTTCTATAATTGTTTATGCTGTGAGATGAGCGTAGGTTACAGTTGACTGTTTTATATGGTGACGGTTAAAGGACGACTCCACGTAAATAAGACGGCGCCTTTGCCATCGGTTATTCGATTATCAAGTCGAGATAGAACGGAATAACTTTGCTACTTAAAGGCTTTTTCATTAAGATTTCTGAGTCTACCAGAGTTGCCTCTTTACATAGTACTCCTTTGTTTCCGACGCTCTACTGCTGGGCATAGTATACTTTATTACACGATTATTTTCGTCGCCCCTGCCTTTCCCTCGGATATACCGTGCTGCGGACGGTACCTAACATCCGGGCCTGCACAAAGCGAACTGAGGATTGCTGGTAATTATGAGAGCCATGCGGTGTTTGGGGAAGAGAATGGGACGGGGTTGGTGAAGAAGTAATCGCCTCCACCGTCACTGGGCTTGGAGACTTCTTGGTTGCGTGAGCATATCGACGTGGATGTTAATCCGTCATTGCGTCCCGAGCGCATCCGCGTCTTCCTCGATCACCTCAAACTCTTCGCCGCCTTGCGCGCTGTTATTAGCCCCGTTCTTGGTGTTTGAATTAGTTTTTCCGTTGGCGCTTGAGCGGCCTTGATCGTCATCGATAAGACCCGCGGCTCGCCGCTCCTCCCTAAGACGAGCGACCTCGCGCTCATGTTCCTCGTTGAGTCGGGCTTGTTCTGCCAGGATCTTATCCTTGGCCTGCCACTGTCGCTGAGACGCCTTGTATTCTTCAATATCGATGTTAACCGTCTTCTGACCGCGCACCATCATGGTGGCATTGATACGGCCCGGGTTGAGTCTCTCCTAGGATGATAGGTCATTAGTGACCGCTATGTTGGGGAGGGGTAGATCGAACCAACCTCTTTGTTGAACTTGAGCTTTATTGCGCGCCTGTTCTTATCCGGGAATAATCGTGAAATGGTTTCGAAATCTGTTCCGAACATGCCGAGAAGTCTATAGAATTTCTCCGTGTCCTCCTCCGGCCAACTACCTGGTGTCTGGACACGCTTTGAGAACGACGCCGAATTGACCACTATTTTGGTATAATTAGTAAAAGAAACCCCAGCTGGACACCTGAAAAAAGCACAATAAAAATCTAACTAGCTGCAGCTTGAAAGGGGTGACTTCGTCGCGGATAGCGACGAGTGGCTCAAAGGGCTGGAAAAGAATTTGTGAAAATAACTTACGGTTTGTGAAGTCGTTCTCTTCCACTTCCTCTAGATTTGACATGTCGTGGTTATGTCTGTCTACAACAAGAGATGCTGCATGAACTACGATTTGGCCATCTACAACGTCGTACCCGACACCTTGCCCCGCTCCGGCCTCCATCGAAGCCCCTATCTGGGCCATCGCGGCGCCGAGGGTTCCGCCTCTCTCCACGAGGTTATCTTGTGAAGGCGATTCCTCATCCTCTGGGGGCACAAGGCCAAGCCTTACCTTCTCACGGTCTAACTTTTTCAGTCGATATTTGGCACGGGCGTCTCGTGCTCGCCGCTCGATCTCCTCCGCGTGTCTAAACCGTTTACCAATCCCAAGGTCCTTGGTTAGCTCACCAACCGTCATTGTGGAGTGATCTATTGTGCGCTCCTCTGCATTCTCCGGTGTTGAACCACGTTGCCGGCGCCTGGAAGGCCTCTGAGCCCCGGCGCTTGTGCTTTCGCTAGCCTCGGATGTCTTACGGCTGCTTGGGGTTTTGCGTTGCCGCTTTTTCTTGGGCGCCGAGTCATCGGCATCAATGCCATCATCGATAACGGCCGACTTGCGCCGCCGAGGCGCTTGTCTTTTAGAGGCCGTAGGTTGAGGTGCTGAAGGTATAGGCGCCGCAGTTCCATTTGACCGAGGTAACTCGTTATTGCCGTCGGACACGGAAGTTGGCGACGAAGATGTCGTGGGCGGTTCAGACACTAGCTCGGATTCGGGACTCGATGCCTCTAGGGTCAGCGCGGGCCGCGCGACTGAGGCTTTCAGAGACGTGCCAGACGGGGCGGGAGATTCGTTCTCGGTTTCCACGGTGAGTGTTTGTCGCGCATCGTGCTTTGATAGATCAGTGGCTGGCGCATGTGGCTCCAAACCCGGGCGGGTATTGTGGACAGCCTCATTACTTGGTTTGGGAGTCGGATCTTGAATAATTGGGGGAGGAGGTGGTAGAGGTAGAGATACTGCGGGTTCTGGGGCAGAATTGTCTGTGTGGTGTTCCGATGTCAAGGGAACCTGTGTGGTTACAATCTTTGGGGGCTGCTCGACTGGGTTTGGTTGCCTATCGCGTTCGCTAGTCGTCTCATTTGAGTCGCCGGCAGCAGTAGGAGTTGGGAGATCAGGGGCGGCGGGAGTTGAGGGCAGTGATGATTCGGTATTCGTGGTAGCAGGGGTTGAGCCGGCAGATGGTTTGGCGGGGCCAGTCGCAGGACGACGAGCCGCCTTTGGCTTGAAGGACAAGCCTCCGGTCTTCTTCAGCATAGAACTCATGGCCGCGCTGCTTGTATGTTGCCCGTAGTTGCGCTCATATGGAGATTACATGCAAGTTCGACATGACCTGGAATTGCTGTTTGGTGGGGTTGATGGTCCTGAATTGCGCGCACGGAAACCGTATAGGGATATAGGTACTGGCAGAGTGGTGAATTCAGGAACCAGGTTATTTGATGCCGTAAAACTCAAATTAAAGTAGAAAGACGGAGGCACATAGCGAAATTGAAGAGGTGGACATCTAGTGTTGGTACGTAGGTGAATGGAATGGATGCGCATTCTTTTCCACGGAGGGTCCACGGGTGGAGGGGCTTGGGCTGTCCTAAAGTTGCGCAAGATTGCTGGAGGGGACACATTAATGCCAAGCCACCGACAGCACCGCCACAACACCATCGTAGATAAGAGACTTCTCCGCCCATCGGCCCACTGGTCCATCAGCCCGGTGGCCGCTAAACTACCTGCACTACCAACAGGTAACTACCTAACTAACTGTAGCGCGCTGTGGCTCGGTATCTTATCTGGGTTCTGGCCACAATTGCCTGCCCAGCACAGCCAGTGGGCCCGGTGGCGTTGTTGATAAGCGGCGCAGCCAGAATCAGACTAGCGCGGTTGACTGACGCCAAGGAGTACAATCTGCAACCTGGGAATTTTCGTGCTAAGTGGTTCCTCCTGCGAGCCATGCTCATCACTCTTCCGCTCAATCATCCACTGCCATCACCTTTCTTCCCTTCGCGCCCATTACTTTGTTCAATTCTTCTTTCTCTTCGCCGGCTCTCTCCGGTCCTTATTGCTGCCCCCCTCTCAACCAGGATTTAAATTCCGCCCTGCCGCTGCGACTCGCGTTTTTCCACCTGGCAAGGGGTTCCCTTGGGATCGCCTTCATTGATTCATAGTCCATTGGAGCCACGCGTGCCTCCGTCTCCTAATCTCTGCCGACGCCTCTGCTTCCCTTGTTCCTTCATCCGGCGCAATCCCGCGATTCTACCATCAGTCTATGCATTACTAGCACTTGGAAGGCGTCTATTACCCTCATTTCTGATGCCTTCATCTACAACACCGACCGTAGCGCCACTCTCTACCCGGGTCAAAATGGATGACCGTAAAAGACCCGCTGTTAACAGTACTGATGATATCGCCCCCCCGAGCAAGCGACAGGCTGTCAACGGCGGAAGCAAAGCAAAAGACGACGCCGACGCAAAAGATGAAGTCTGGGTCGAGGTAAGTTGTGCTTGACCGCAACATCCCCATTAGCCTGGCTATGCCCTGTTCCGATTCTCCCCACCCCCCGACCGGTTTTGTGTGATGGCTCTAGGCGTTACCCCCGAAGCATCGAGTGCCTCAGACCTCCATTAATCAGCACATACTCCTGTTCGTGTACTCACGCTCTCAGAACTGATGCGCAATTCTGCATATCATCATTCTCACACCTACACTGCCAACTACCATCTCGCCTTACCCTCATCCACGTATTATCAAGTAGGGGCCTGCCTCAATATCTCAAACATACACTTGCCTGCATTACCGCGGAATTGTTTCGTCGCTAATGCCAAAATCTGGGTGTGCAGGAATATCAAAAAGATGCGATATACCGTCAGATGCTCGAGTACAAACGCGAGAAGGCAACGCTTGAAACTCGACTAGAAGAACTTGACAAGCAATCCACTTACCATGATGATCATATCCGTATCATCGACGCTTGGTGGATACAGGTAAGCATTAAATTCAAGCACCCTACATGCACCGTATTGCTCGGTACTAATTGGACTGGGAAGTTATTGCAAGAGATTTCGATTCTGGCCAACGACAATGTTCCCTTTCAAGATGAGTCAGAAGGTGGACAATATCCTGTCTGTTTGGCTAGTCGGCTACTGACACACATCTAGATCCGCCTTTTGCGACCCAGACCCAATTTAAAGACGCTGAGGAGTTTCAATCACATCTTGATGAGAAAGCTTCGAAAATCAAACCGATACTAGAAACGTTATTTTCACAGCTCGCAAGCAATCGCGGCAAGGTTGCTCCCAATATTGCAAAGTTGGAGTCAGAAGTCAATAATCTTCTCGCTAACCAAAAGGAACTTCTCGTCAAACTCGATCGCCTTACTTCCGACAAAGATAGCCTATCCGAGCAACTTAACAATGCAACGTTGAGGTACATGAAAGCCGAGCGGAGATTAGATCGAGTAAAAAGTGCACAGGTTCAAAAATTAGAGCAGCAGGCTCTTGCTAATTCAACCACGCGATCGACTTCAAGTGCCGATCAGGCTAATGGCACTAGCTCCGACGAAAATAACGGCGATTATGCTTCACAACAACTAGCCTTGCAAGAGCTCAATGCCGTGGCAAATAAGCAGAAAGAACAGCTAGAAGCGACATTAGCCCAGAACAAAACCCTGCAAGCAGAGCTCACTTCCCTCCAGACCCGGTTAACAAATCTCACCGATGAAGACTATTCTCGCACTGAGATATTCAAGCTGTTCAAAGCCCAGAATGAGGATTTTATTAAAAAGATCAATAATCTGGAAGCTGAGTGTCATACGCTCAAACAGGAGAAGGCTAAGCTGGAAAAGGAACGGGAAGCAAGTCGACAAGGGTTTGAGTCGGAAGCTCAGAATCTGATAGTAGATCTCGAAGATCAACTCCAACAGGCCGACACCAACCTTGCCCGAGTAAGGGCGGCAAGAGACGAGCTGCACGCTGATGTGATGACGCTGAAAGCCAGTAAAGAGCAGGAAAGGACTGCTATCGACCATATGAAGGAACTTCTTAGCGCTAAGGAGGATCGGATATCAGCCTTGGAGTCTGAGCTTCAAAGAATACAGTCAAGCGAAGACGTGGATATGGCAGCGCCTTCAGATATTGACGACATATCCCTCGAGGAACTCGCACAAAAATACAAGAAGCTAAAGAGGGATTACGAGTCTATCGAGAACGAACTTCCTGGAATGACAAACGCGGTCAAAAAATTTCAGGCCCTCGCAAATAAAAAGGTCATGGATTTCGCGGCCCAGGAAGAACGGGTTGCTCTGTCTATCGCTGAAAAGAGCAAGGCCGATCAGAAATACTTCAATGCACGCAAGGAGAGTGATACGAAGGCTGACGAGGTTAAGCGATTGCGATCGCAGAACATGAAGAGTTCTGAAATCATCTCTCAGCTCAAAGAAGTGGAGGCCCACAACCGGACACTGGTCACAAACCTTGACAAGCAGCTCGCGGACATGAAGCAAACGAATGTGTCAGTCATGGCCGAGAACAAGAAACTTGAGGCAACAAATCACGACATGGCCAAGCGCTACGATTCACTTAAGCAGCAGATCTCTGAGCTGACCAATCTCGTGAAAACTAAGGATTCCACTACTTCTGCAACAAAGGAACAGAATGCGACCCTGGAGGCCGAGTTGGAGAAGCTCAAGATCCGTCTCGAATCAGTTGCGAAAGATCGAGAGAAGTGGAAGACGAAGAGCCTCAGCAACTCTTCCGAAGAAGAAGAAATGCTACGCGTAAGTGGTGTCCGGATTCGTTGTTTCCGCTACTTGGCTAACATAGTTGGTAGAACATGGCTACTTGTTCAATCTGTAAAAAGGACTTCAAGAATACGATTATTCGCAATTGCGGGCATATCTTCTGCCGGAGTTGCGTCGAAGACAGACTTGCGAATCGTATGCGGAAATGTCCCAACTGTAACAAGGCTTTCGACAAGAACGACATCATGCAGATTCACTTGTAGACGATTGAACCAGGATCAATCGCGGAAAGCCCTTTGTAAATTATTTTCTGAACGGGGATGACTACCCTTGTATCATTGATGTACATAACAAGTCGCCATGGCGTGGCTAGATATTGCGCTATGAGCGCAGACACATGCTCGAGGCTACTGCGATCCGAAGATGATGCTGATACCCAGCCGTGCTTTCGTCCACCAGGATGTGGCCGAGAACGCACACCAAAACGAGACCGCCTCAGAGCTAGTTAGCTGACGTTAGCAAGTAAAAGTGAACGCAGGATAGCGAGAGAGTATGCAGGGCAGTGAGGTGGGTGGTTCCTGTATTGTAATAAACAATGTACAGACACAAAAAGTCTCCTAGAGTCTTGCTTTGCTAGTAAATTCGACATTCTGGGAATTGCGCGTCTATGAATCTTGCTGTTTCATCTACCCAAATTGTGTTCGTGACTTGTATATCTCGAAGACAGGGTTGATCCTTTGTAAGATCGCGAGATTCTACCCGAACTTGGTCCTGGCTTTGAACTTCAGTCACTGCTGCCACATTACTTCCTGGCGCAAAAGCACGCGCTAGTTCATCAACACGATGGTCCTACGGAACCTACTACCGCTTGGTCTCGGTCCTGTAGCCCAGGCTTCATTTCGTCACCGACTCTGACTCCCTACAAGACGCGAGTGTACCAGATCCGGAGCGTCGGAACCCTTTGAATAGCCGTCGATGCTTAAATCCCATGCGCTGGTGGAAGTACGCGTAACGCGGCTGTTTCGACTCACGTCATAAGAGGTTGCGATGTTTTGTTTGAAAGTTTTGGCTGCCTGTGAATTGTCGCGGCGCGTAGTTTGGCAGTGAAGACACTGGTTTCTTGCTCTTTGCTATCTCAGCGGATTGAGATGTTCATGAAATGGGTAATATATCGCCTTCCGAGTCGTATATTCCTATGCCTGTTAGCGCTTTCGCGGTGTCCCTTGGGTGAGTCCCTTCGGGGATATCTTAAGTCTTAGCGATCCCAGGCTCTTTGTCAGTATCCCTGAGATGAGACGGCGTCTTGGGATAAAAAGCCGGAATGACGATGTGAGGGTTCCCCAGTATTCACGGGCTCAGCGTGGTGGTTTCTATACGTACGGAAGCGAGGAGACACGGGGGTGATGATGCCTTTTGGCTTGGTCTTGGATTTTTCTGAGGTGATAGGCATGGAAAGACCGGAGATACGGCATCCCAGCGCAGTTTTCTCTTAGCTTGCCTCCGCTGCTATCGCGATGGGTGAGATTCTTTCTTTTGTTCGAGGGTGATACGGCAGGCGAGTTACCTTTGTACCCTGATACCCCATTCGAAGGGGGTTTCGAGGCGAATCTTCACTTTAGCCTTTGGATTACGAGTTACGGATTCTGGGCCACGGGTCATGGGTATTCCTGGTTGAGACTGGACGAATCTAGGCCACCTATTGATTGTAGAATTCATGTATAGGTAGAACGCGAGAGTTGTCGACAGTAGTGACAGCTCACTGGGCACAACCACACCGCCTCAGACAACACAGGTAAGCTTGACAGTTAAGTACAGAACGTATGCAATATGTCTTGGGTAAACACTCTCTATCGAGAAGGTTATCAACTTACCAACACTGCAGGTAATAGACGTGAATCCCAGCCGATGTGTTTGAGTAAGTCAACCGTCTGAGCAGTGCGGTAGGTAGGCTGAGCGATAGAGGAAAGACGTTAAAATCCTGTTCAGGTCACAGTTGTAGGTTACCTACCCTAGGTAGATAACCGAGCAACGCTGTCGGCCGAGCATAGCGACAGGATCGGCCGAATATTAGGGTGCGATGTCGAGGTCTATCACAATCAGAACTTCCTGAATTCCGGCCAGTACCGCTAACTATTGCCAACAGGCGCGTACTTGTACCGGTAGAAGCACCTAGGCCGGCGTCGGGCTGATGCACACCACGCGGCAATTCGGGTAGGCATTCCGTAGGCAGCCCTTTAAGCTTTGGAACATCACATGAGTCAGTGACGTTCGTAATGTAGACGAAATAAGCATACCTATAACTTAAATCCGCAAGCTCTCCTCATATTACCTATGTCCCATCATAAGACACAGAACACAGAACACAGAACACAGAACACAGGACACAGGACACAGGACTCAGGACTCAGGACTCGGACTCGGACTCGGACTCGGACTCGGCTGTTCGACCCCAGTACGCACCTATGTTTCGCAAAATATCAGGACGTGCTGAAATCTTGCGTGCTTTCTCACTGGCTCGCGCAACCCCAGTATCTACTTTGCGGAAGCCGAGCTTATAGACCTGATAAGCCATGGCTTGAGGCGTGACGCCAGAGGCTCTGCTCAAGGTGCCTCAATTTAAGCACGTGCGTTTGGAATGCCTTGAATATCGGTAGGCGGTACTAAGCAGCGCCCAGGATTTTGATAAATCGAAAGATCATGACTTCGAGAAGCCGGTTTATGTCCCGGGTCCTACGCCTCTTTTTGGCGTAAGCGCCGCTTTCGGAATTGCAGAGGCCAACCGTCATCCGGAGCAAAGCGAGCGCTTCGAACGGGACCGCCCATAGGTACACATGTAGTGTACAGCCGTATACTTTGCTCCAGAAATGGCGCAACGGTTCCACATCGATACGATCTTCCACAAATGCGGATCTTGCTTTAGCAACTATATCCCACTTTTTGGACGAGTTCTACCTATGTGACGTAAAGTGCACGTGGATATCTGCTCCGGAAACTTGGCTGATGTTTGATGTACCTATGGCAATGTGATTCCCTTGAAGCCAGAAAGGGGAAATAGAGTCCTCCAGAAGACTGAAAGCCGTGATGTAATTAATAAGTATCGCATGGATATACGCGAGAGTGCGTAAAAAGAGTCGTTTAGATACGAAAGCATTGATTGAGCTTCAGGGGTTCGAGGATGAAGGTAGATCAATTAAAATCGGAGGCCAAAGACTCCCATCCTCATCGAGATTGAGACGTCTGTAGATGAAACTGGTCGAGACCGCTTGCCCAATGCGAGAAAGGCGTCCTGGCTATATAATCGCTTCGAGCTAGAAGAGCTATTGTATGGAATAGCTTCTACAACCCAGTGCCGCCTGGATCGGGGATATCCAGCTCTTTTCGGGCATACACTGAGTACCGTGAGTGCCGTGGTAATGCTGCGCGTTATTGGTCACGCCTTGATGAGCTGTCGTTTCTCGAAGTAACTCGCCAATCGCGTTCTAGAAACCGCCAATATCAATGATGACAAAAACGGTGTGATCAATCGCCTGCCAAGCGTGTTTTCCAATGGGGGCCCGCATGGCTTACTACGCAATGGCGGTCTTATGAGCTGGCCAAGGACCAATTGTTCAGTTTTGCACCTCGCTGGATCTCAATCATACTTCGTACTTAGGTACCTATCATATGCTCCGACCCAAAGGTGTCGTTCATCCGAAGACAGGTGGCCAAGCAAACCGTCGTCGACAGAAAACGCTGCCCTATGTTAACGCCCAGGTCCATCACTCAGTAATACCTTATCCAAATAGTGGCGCTATTCGGAGGAGTCTACGAGGCCGCCTGTAGTGCAACGCCATGGCGTCTGTAGGATGGGAAGAGAGCGATTTTCGCGAGGCGGGATTGTTCTCAAATGTCAGCGCGAGACACGTGGGCACTGCATTAGGGAGAGATCCAATGCTGCTCAAGTCGAGTTCATCGAAATCTAGAAGGCTTCTAGAAGAGAACAATGAGGTCTGGAGAACTGTGAGCTATGGTCAAGTCCTTCTGCTTCTCATCTTCGTCCATGCACTAGGTAATTGCAGGATGGAGATGAAAATGAAAATGAACTTGTAACCTTTAGGCAAAGTTGCCGATCGCTGCTATAAAAAGTCCCTATAAAAATCGAATGCACGCACGGGCCCCCTTTAAGCCACATCCGTAATGGCATGTACCCACAGTAGATAGCCACTTCCGTATCCCGTCGTTCGCCAGATGACCGTCATTACCTACGGACTAATAAGGATGTTCTCAACCGGTATCAGGGCCCACCGGCGCCCGTTCGAACTTCGCTCGGGCTCGGACCGTGCAAGTTTCATAATCATGTGCTTCGCGAGACGAGCTCAATGATATTGGATTAACTGCTCCTACCGAAAACGGTGACTACTGTTCTCTTTCCATTTCGATACCGGAAGCCAGAACCGGTGCGGCGCCTTACCTGTCTGTCCACAAGGACACACTATGCTGTCGGGTCTCTCGCCAATTAATCAGGGTGGTCAGTCCATTGCGTTTCGGCAGCTGTTCAGCGGAATGCAGAATGGAAGGACAAGAGCAACAACTCAGGCAGGCATATTTTCGGTGACGAGATACCTACTGAGGAGGTAGTATTGATCACATGATACGGTAGGTAGGTACTGAGGCTGTGGTCCTTCGCCTCGTTCACGTTGCGCCTTTGCCGCTTCTGCCTAGTGTACCTATTGCTGCAAAGCCCGTCTCAAGGTTCGCGGGGCCTCCTGAACTAGTGTAGCCTGTACATAGTAGGAGCGCTGAGTTTGCCGCATCGGGGCTGGCTCATAATGTTGCGCACGCTGGGCAGGTATTTTGGTACCTACCGGTACTCGGGAGTCGGGATTCCCGACTTATGGGGGGCGAACTTATGGCTTAGGCCCTTAGGGTCTTACGTAACCGGGTTAAGACTCAGGTAGAGGGAAGGAGGGAAGGAGGGAAGCAGCGAGATATCGCGATACAGATAGGAGGACCAACGGAACAAGTAAGGACAGAGGAACGAGGTCATGACTCATGAGTGCAGGTCAACGTAGCAAACCCGGAAGCCAAAAGTGCAAGAAGATACGGTAGAAGATTTTACCAATGTAAGAGGAAGTGCTGTGAGAAGCCACGGCTACAGGCTGCGACAAGATTACACTAGGGACACTACACTAGGAGCCTACTATGTAGGTAGGAGGGCATCAAGCAGCGCTGCGGGGACCAAGTCCAAGACGCCTGCTCGGGAAGGTTGGGATCGGCTTCGCACCGGCTCCGGGATGAATCGCTTGACTTTAGCGCACCCTCCTTCTACCTAGTTATGCATTCGTTTTGATCGGTCCGGAATCCGGCGATAAACTCAAAACAATTGCAAGATTGGCGCAATGGCCGGAGCACTTGATGGACGATAGGTATTGCTAGCCGAACACACTAGGTCCTGTAATAACCCCTGAAATACGAAGCATGTAAGAAGATACGTGATTTCGTTTTCCAACTGGAGATCTCTCTAGTGGCTAGTAGGTATCAGGATAAAGCGTTGGAGCGAGTTTGTCAAGGCGCAGAGAGAGCGTGAGAGTACGAACAGCGCAGCCTGGTATTGCAAACACCAAAAGGCATCGACGCGGCTGCTTCTGATTCAAGAGCCATTATAAAGCAAGGCAACATTGTAAACGCTGCCAAGTTCTATCTAGAGAACGTTCGAGGCGAATCTACACTACCTAGTATTAGGTATTGTGCTATAATTACCTATCTTCCACGCAGGTAGCTACCATGACTCGTTCAGTCCTCACCCGTGACGGGTGCAGAATTACTAGGTCGCATGTCCTACGATAATAGGTTAGTTATTACGAAGTACATTATGTAGGTAGGTAGGTAGGCTCTTGAAGGCTCCCAGACATCCGGGTCCGTAGCCAGTGGTGGCATAACCTGGGAAATGGGCGATGTGGAGTCCTTGTGCAGCCGTCGGAATGTCCCCGTTCCGCTCTGCGGGCTGTTGTACGTACCTCGCGACGCTAGCGTCATCGAGATAGTGCACACTACCTATACACGCGCTAATGGTGGGTCCAGTGGGTCAATGAAATACAGGAGCATGGCCTGTAGGTACGCCTAGCTGCATTATGCAGTGTAGCATGTTACTTATCTGGAGGAAGCGAGCAGTGACGTCTGCCCCTGCTGGTTGGCCTCTCATACTGCTCGGCGGGCCGGAGGCTCTGCGCAACCATACGCGGTTGGCTGCAGTTGGCTGTTTGAGTGGAGTGGCCGAGCAATGCGGTGAACCTAATGACGGAGCAACGAGGATACCGCCGGTATTGTAGGTACCATGTACACTGCCGATGCAGACTGTGAAGTACCGTCTAACCTCAAATCCGGATCCGTGAGGACAGGCACTTTCCCTCGGCCCGTTCTGTGCCGCACATTTAAAATCTTGTTAGTGCAGACTATAGTTTGCCTCTACTCCTTACCTCACCTTTTTAATGTCGACCAACTCCTGATGCTCGATATTTATGCAAATTGCAAAACAACCAACGGACAATCATCCTACTATAGTAGTATCTCCTATCTAATATTTACTGGTGCCCGTTGCCAACGGCTATTGCGACTGAAGGCACGCACACGTATGGCCTGTCACAGGATAGGTAGTTCGCCAATGCATCACCCGGTCTTTTAAAAAACTCGGCGTATACCTAGGTAGTTGCGGCTCTGATTGCCTTGCCCTGATGACACTGTTGGATATCTTCTGGCACAGAGATCCCTTTGTCGTCGACTGCTAGTGTTATTGTACCGCTTGTTGTCGAATTCCCCGACAACTCGATCTGCGCACGTTGACGCCATAAAAAGCGCTCCGCCATGGCTTCCGATTTGTCAGAGAAGCCTGAGGAGGCTGTTGAGGCGAGCCGCTCCGGCCCCCCATCCACACGCGGCGACGACTCGACCATCGACACTGGTTTACCGTCGCCGGCCAGGGGCGAGAAATCGGCTCTGAACACCGGTGCTGATCTGACCAAGCTCGATTCCAAAGTTGTCCATGCGCAGGTAGAGGTGAATGATGACCCATATCAGCATCTACCTGAACATGAAGCGGCGATACTCAGAAGACGTAAGTTTCATCCCAATTTATATGTTCCCTTTCTGTGAGTCAGGAGCAAACCTATCTGTATTGGGACTTCATAGTCTCAGCCCGCCGTCTACATATAGAGCCCCATCATGAAAGCCAACATTTTAACATGTCTCTCTAGAGGTTGCCACCGTTGATGTCAAGACTGGGTATGCTACGCTCTACCGATATTCCACGAGGAATGATCTGATCATTATCTTCCTGAGCTCCATTGCGACTATTGCCGCCGGTGCGGCTCTGCCTGTCCAGACGATCCTTTTCGGTCACCTCCAAGGTACCTTTGAGGAGTATTTCCTTGGCAGAGTTCCCAGGGACCAGTTCACTAGCCAGATGGACTCGCTGGTCCTGAACTTTGTCTACCTTGCCATCGGCGAGTTTATCACAGTTTACATCGCCACCGTCGGCTTCATCTATACCGGCGAGCACATCAGCGCTAAAATTCGAGAACATTACTTGGCGAGCTGCATGCGTCAGAACATTGGCTTTTTCGATAAAACTGGCGCTGGCGAAGTCACCACGCGAATTACCGCTGACATCAATTTGGTTCAGGAAGGCATATCCGAAAAGCTCAGTTTGACGCTCAGTGCCCTTGCCACCTTTGGGTCTGCCATCATCATCGGCTTCGCGTTTTACTGGAAATTGGCTTTAATTCTGACTTCCGTTGTCTTCGCTCTCCTGTTTGTGATGGGTGGCGCTTCCATCTTCGTCGTAAAATATACTAAGATGAGTATTCATGCTCATGCAGTCGGAGGCACTGTTGCTGAAGAAGTCATCGGCTCTATTCGAAACACTGTCGCTTTTGGCACAGAAGACCGCCTTGCCCAGAAATACGATGAATATCTGAAAGTCGGTGAATATCATGGATTTCGGAAATCAACCGCGGTTGCCTGCATGGTCGGTGGTATATTCCTGGTGATATACCTCAGTTACGGCCTCAGCTTTTGGGTTGGCAGCAAGTATCTCATTCAGGGCATAATCCCCCTATCTAGCATACTGACCGTCATGCTTTCTATCGTGATTGGTGCCTATAATTTGGGAAACATTGCGCCGAACCTTCAGGCATTTGGGACGGCTGTAGCAGCAGCAGCCAAAATCTTCAACACTATCGACCGAGTTTCCCCCCTGGACCCTACTGTTGAAGATGGCAACAGACTCGACAAGGTTGAAGGCTCACTTCGCTTACAGAACGTAAAGCACATATACCCATCTCGACCTGAAGTCGTTGTGATGAAAGACGTTACTCTCGATATACCAGCAGGCAAGACGACTGCGCTTGTCGGCGCCTCTGGTTCTGGAAAAAGCACTATCGTCGGATTGGTTGAGCGATTTTACGATCCGGTTGCTGGCCAAGTCCTTCTAGACGGACATGACATCAGCACCTTGAATCTTCGTTGGCTCCGCCAGCAGATATCGCTAGTCAGTCAAGAGCCAACACTATTCGGCACCACGATTTTCCACAATATCCGTTACGGCTTATTCGGAACAAAATTCGAGAATGAATCTGCCGAGAAACAGAAGGAAAGGGTAATCGAAGCAGCCAAGAAAGCCAATGCACACGACTTCATTTCCGCACTGCCTGAAGGATACGAGACAAATGTCGGTGAACGCGGGTTCTTACTCTCGGGTGGCCAGAAGCAGCGAATTGCTATCGCTCGCGCCGTCGTCTCGGACCCCAAAAGTAAGACGAACTACATGCCCAATTTGCCCGAATCTATGACTGACATTGAATCTAGTTCTACTTCTGGACGAAGCTACGAGCGCTCTTGACACCAAGTCCGAGGGCGTGGTCCAGGCCGCCTTGGAAGCTGCTGCCGAGGGCCGGACGACCATCACAATCGCTCATCGTTTGTCGACGATTAAGGATGCGCATAATATCGTTGTCATGTCACAAGGTGCAATCGTCGAACAGGGAAACCATGAGGATCTATTAAAGAAACGAGGAGCTTACTACAACCTCGTGACGGCTCAGAATATTGCCACTGTACAAACGCACGCCAATGGAGAAGCCGACGACAATGAAGTTGATGATGATGCGAAGCTAATTGAAAAAGTTTCGAGCGACCTTAGCGGCGATGCGTACGCGGAAGACCCCGATGATAACATTGCAGCTAGATTGAAGCGTTCACCGACTCAAGGTTCTGTCTCCAGCCGAATTCTAAGTGGACAGAAATCTGAGGATCCCACTGAATACAGGGTATGGACTTTGATCAAGTTCATCGCATCGTTCAACAGAGATGAGTGGAAGTTGATGCTTTTTGGTTTGTTTTGGGCCATCATTTGTGGTGGTGGCAATCCGACGCAAGCATTGTTCTTCGCTAAACAAATTCTGGTACGTTCTCAATACATTTTCTTAGGTTGGTCAAAAGCTGACGTTGTGATAGACACTTGGCGTGCCAGTCACCGATGCCAATAAGCATCAGATCAAGGCTGACAGTGACTTCTGGAGTCTCATGTACCTCGTTCTAGCATTTGTCCTCCTCTTTGCGCATCTTTTCCAGGGTATTGCGTTCGCGAAATGCTCCGAACTACTTATCCATCGAGTTCGCGATCGAGCGTTCAGGGCATTCCTACGTCAGGACGTGGCGTTCTTTGATAAGGAAGAGAACACGGCTGGCGCTCTGACCTCCTTCCTATCAACGGAAACCACACATCTAGCTGGCCTTAGCGGTGTCACTCTCGGAACGTTGCTTACTATCACAACAACTCTAGTCTCGTCCATTATCCTAGGTCTAGCCATTGGGTGGAAGTTGGCCCTAGTGTGCATCGCGGCGGTGCCCCTGATCATCACAGCTGGATATCTCCGCTACCACATGCTAGCACTCTTCAAGGTGCGTTCAAAGACGGTGTACGAGAAGAGTGCATCGTTTGCCTCGGAGGCCATCTCGGCTATCCGAACTGTTGCTTCTCTTACCCGGGAGGACGACGTTTTGGCGCAATACCGGGAGTCGCTAGCCATACAGCAGAAGGCTAGTTTGGTCTCCATCCTGAAATCGTCGCTATTATACGCCGTGTCTCAGGCCACTTTCTTTTTGGCCTTCGCGTTGGGATTCTGGTACGGTGGCACGCTTATCGCGAATAGAGAATACGACCTTTTCCAGTTCTTTGTCTGCTTCATGGCAGTTGTATACAGCGCCCAATCCGCTGGTGCTATTTTTGCCTTCGCTCCGGATATGGGTAAGGCCCGTCACGCTGCCAGCGAACTCAAAACTTTGTTTGATAGGAAGCCAACCATCGACACCTGGTCTAATGACGGCGAGGAGGTTCGCGACGTTGAAGGCAAAGTCGAGTTCCGTGATGTGCATTTCCGATATCCGACTCGACCAAAGCAGCCGGTGCTTCGTGGCCTCAACCTTACAGTAAACCCGGGGCAATATGTCGCCTTAGTCGGCTCCTCAGGCTGCGGAAAGAGTACGACCATTGCTCTTCTCGAACGATTCTACGACGTATTAGCAGGCGGCGTTTTCGTTGACGGCAAGGACATAAGCTCGTTGAACATCAAGCAGTACCGTTCGTTCATTGCCCTCGTGTCTCAGGAACCCACGCTGTACCAGGGTACTATCAAGGAGAATATCCTCCTCGGCACATCGGACGAAAATGTGTCGGATAAGGCTATTGAACATGCCTGCCGTGAGGCCAACATCTATGACTTCATCATGTCGTTGCCCGAGGGCTTCAACACAGTGGTCGGGACGAAGGGCGCGCTACTCTCGGGTGGTCAGAAACAGCGTATTGCGATTGCGCGTGCGCTGGTCCGTGACCCGAGGATTCTGCTCCTCGACGAGGCAACCAGTGCTCTCGACTCCGAGTCGGAACATGTCGTCCAGGCTGCGCTGGACAAGGCAGCCAGGGGACGCACGACGATTGCGATTGCGCACCGGCTCAGCACTATTCAAAGAGCTGACATTATCTACGTCTTCGACCAGGGTCGAGTCGTGGAGCAGGGCACACATGCTGAACTGATGCGTCTCAATGGCCGGTACGCCGAGCTCGTCAACCTCCAGAGCCTGCAGAAAAACGAGAAATGACGCCTCTAAGCGGAGGGGGATTGCGCGAACATTTGTTCTTGGTGCATGATTTTTTTTCTTTTAAATATTTTGATTTTGGTGGCTGATTCGTGGATTTTATCATGCGCGAGAGCGAGGTAGATCTGTTCCTCCGTTGGTATTACCCCCGGGCATTGCACGGCGTTTGACGGATGGGGTTGGCACGCCTTGGCTATAGAGGCCGGTACAACAATGAGGACGACTGGCAGGCGTTTTATGTATATACGCGTATCCATAGAGGTTTGCAAATACGAGCTTGAAATATTCACTTCGAACATCCGTTCTTGTTTCAGTCGGGCCCTGACATCACGGCTGCGGTAAATGTAAGGTTGAATTGGTTGCTTTTGCTGCTGGCGAGGGCTGGCTTTATACATGGGTGGGTTTTGCCTCGCAGCGCAATTCACGAAATGGCGGCGGCGATCTTGCTGATCACTGCCGTTCAGGGTGTAGATCCCGTTACCGTTGGAAATTGAAGCTAACGGTCTTGCGTTTCTTGTCGATGCTAACTTTAGATACCTAGAGTACATGTGAAGTACCACGGCCATTAGGTACCTAGTTACGGTTTCCTATACAGATACATTATACTACGGAGCAACTGAGTCGGCGATACATTATGTAGACTTTGAAGTTTGAACAAGCTGTGTTGTTCGTCCTAACAAAAGGATCCATGTATCTCAATCCGCCAACATCCCTGGGACACAAGTGTACTGCCTAATTATAGTAGCAAAGCCATGCTACAAGAGGGCGGAGCTTCGTTGTCCATTACGTACTATGTACCTATTTGGTAGCCATAACCGGATTTAAATGGGCATGGCGAGATTTAGACGAACTTGCATTGCGCGATCTGGAGGCTAGACTCGTTGATTGGAATGGGGGTTTTGATTGACTTGAGTCGCGGGGTCCAGCTCGGCTCGCGATGCAGGCACCCGGCCGTGTTTCATGGTAGAGTTGCACTGCTTGTGTTTCTATTGTTTATTGTTATACGTCCGTACTTGCGCTCTTCGGGATTGATGCCTGTGTTTGTGTTTGTATTTGTGTTCCTTATGTTTGTATTTTGTGGTGTCTCCCCGGTTGTATGGCTGAGGTGAGCGGTGTTTGTGCCCTGTAGCGGCGTAGGGAATACTTCTCAAGCATAGGTCCAGCACCTTGGAGATACCGTACCAAGACCAGCTCTACTCAGCATCAGCGGGCTTAGGTACAAGACATTCTCTACCGACGAATCATCCTGCTGCGCACTGCACGTTGGCATCTGCATGCAAAACACATGCAAACATGGGAACATCAAGCATGCAGCCGTGCCTCTGCAATGTTGCATGCCTTGTCCTCAGACAACTCTGGCCACTGCAACCTGACGCCACGCTGATCGTCTCGAATACTTGCATGCCTCCCCCAAATCGCTCATATCGGGTCTCAGTCCGTGGATATGTGAAGAGGTATACTGCCACCATCGAGTTATTTACTACACACGACGTCGTATGTAGGTCAGTATTACAGCGGCCTACGCTATATTTACCTACCCGTTGACCCGTTCCGTGTCGGGCAGAGATGCTTCGCGAATCCAGGAGCTAGCTTCTATCTAGCGATCCGGTGTCTTAAGTGTTACTATAATAACAAGGTGAAGCAATCCGTCTCCTTTTGTTCTCTTTGCTTTGTCTTTCAGAACCAAGCACGCTACCTACCCTCTAACTACATAGTACACCCGGGCGATATCAATAATACATCCACCGGCCTGACTAATGTCTGTTCGCAGGCGCACTGCCAGGACCACCTAGTACGTAGCACCGACGGCCCGAATCGCAAGTGCGCGGCTTCCGTGATGTTGACTAAGGCTTCGCCGGCAAGCGGAAAGTCGAGGCAGGCGCCAACAGGATGGATTCGCACAAGCGCACCTGCAGCAGTCGCGATGGATCGGCGTTGGCGTCGGAAGCAGCGATCGGCGTACCAACGGGGGCAGGAGCAGCGACACTGCTAAACCGCTCTTGGCGTTGGCGTGGACGTGGCCCACCCAGAGGGATCCCTCGTATGCTGCGACTTGCCATGTCCAGGGCAGTCATCTTCCTGCTTATTTATTCCTGCTGCTCTTGGAGCGCCGTCTCCGCCTCTTCTGCTGTTCCTGCTGCTGCTGGCATTCATACACCGTCATTCCAGGACTACTCGCGCCATCCTCTTCTCCCAAATTCGATTCCGACCGAAGCGGCGACTGCGACTGCGACTGCGACTGCGACTGATATTGACCCTGAAATCGCGATTGAGCTCGAGCCCGAACCCGAAGTCCTATTAATTGACACACGTATCCCCGTATTCATCAACGGTCATTGGCATATCATGTCCAATGAAGAACACCGCGAGCTCCGTCGGCGAGACGCCATGTTTATTAACGAAAGAGACGAAATCGGGGATTCAGCGGATGGCGCAATGACGACCGAAGTTGTTATAGACGTCTCGACAGTTACCGCCTCGGCAGGTTCCCCGGCGGCCGCAACAGCTGCGTCGAGGCCTTTACCAAGCCCCTTCGATGGCGCGCTCGCAGCCAATTTCTCTGGTCAGTCGTGTCCCGGTTTCATCAACAGCTTCTTGTCAAACCAGACGTTCAAGGCGTGTTATCCGATATCTCTGCTCCTACAGGTAAGTTCGGCCTATATTTTCTACCAATCCATCTGTCTACGCCCCCTGGAGTACGCAGTGCCAACAAACGGTACACACAGGGATCCCAGTCCTTCTTCGACGCCGAGAAGTCCCGCTTCGATATAACTCAGGTGCTCGACACTGCCTGCGCCGCAAATGTTGACATGTGCACCACTTACTTCGACAACCTGGCAAGCAATCTCACCTCTGACAGCAACTGCGGCAAGGACTTTGACGAGGGGAATGCCCTCGTCGTTCAAGCCTACCATGGCATGAAGGCCTACAGGGTCATCTACGAGGCAACATGCCTGAGTGACGCAGACGACCCGTCCTCTAATTACTGCTTCACTAACGCAGTCACGAACCCCACGAACCCGTCCAACTCATATCTTTACTTTTTACCACTAAACTCGACGCTACCGTCGACCGCCGCTCCTATCTGCGGCTCCTGCACTCGCCAAACTATGCAGATCTATCAAGCCGCGACGGCGCACCGCAAAGCTGAGATCGTCAACACGTATCAGAACGCCTCTAAGCAGATTAACTCAGAGTGTGGCAATAATTTCACCAACGTGTCGTTGGCGGCCGTGATGCCTTCGGACGCGAGATTGTCAGTGGATCCAGCATTATCGACTTTACCGTTTATATTTTCCCTCGTCTTTATGGCCATTTCTCGCTGGATATTATAATCTTTCTATTGCTCGGGCACTTACGCACAAAAGCGAATCGCCCCAAATTACTCTTTTAAATAACGGATATAAGATACGATGGCGCCTTGTAATGACGGCGAAAGTCGGGGGAGCGATTTACTCCTCATTTGATTGATACGGAAATGAATCAGGGAGATGACGTGGATTTTCGAAACATGATTTCAGCGTTTTCGGGCGACAGCGACAAGAACAGCGAGGCGCCGGCTTGGTACGATTACTCCTGCGAAAGGCTTTGGGGGACGCGTCGAATTCGCTCTAGTGGTGATCCGTGGTCACCATAAGTGTTTGCTACAGGGTATTCGCGCATCTTTCCATTTACGTATTACACGCCCGGCCAACCACCACCTGATGTATATATCAGCTTTTGTGTCTGTCTTTTCGATCTAGCAGGATGCGTGGCGGAATCAGGGACTTGGGCTATCGTACTTGGAGAGGGTTTAAGGCGTATATTGTTCTTGTGCATGATTACCCTCTGGCCATATCTACCGAAGTATAAGCCAGGCGACGCTTGTTGCGTTCGTTGGAGCTGTGCGTTTGTGTGAACTTGGTTATCAGTCAAGCCAAGAGCAAATGCGGTATTCAGGGTCCAACGAGGCAGTCTTTCATCCTTGAACTCACTCCTATCTCAAGGTACGGTAGTACAATGAAGATCACTGTACTTTACTTGTAAGAAGTTGTAACTGTTATGTAGGTAGGCTAGGCGACACAGCACATACACGCGCTTTTATCTGTTCACGTATTCCGGGTGAATGCCATGCAGTCAACTTGGGCGTGTCTCACCTCCCCAGGTGGAATTCAGGGGCTGGAGGGATTTTTCGGGACTTGGGAGGGATAGTTACCAAGTAAGAATGGTGTCGGCACATGAGACGGAAGTGGTTACGTTGTCAATACATACTTAGATCTTATCTAGCTATTTGTGTCTTGGGATCTGGCAGTAAGACTGACGGTTCTGGCTTATATGCATAGTGCTTATGTTTATTCTTTGGGAGCTGACTTGCGGTGAATCTGATATTACCGACTTACTCGTGGGTGACAGTTTGCGTTGCCGGGTGTTGAATTTCTCGTATAGTCTCTGGGTGGACTCAGGGGTGAGTTTGCCCAGGACAGATACAAAAGATAAGCTCAATTTTCGCCGTTGAATTCGATTCTTGTATGAACGAGTTAGAATCGAGGACATGGCGTCTGTAGTTGTGTTCGCGCTCGGATGGGAAGGGTTTCGAACCTTGGACGGAGTATAGCTATGGACTGGACTTAGATGATACTTATTAACTCATGGGAGAGTAATCGGGCTGTAGAGTTTCCGGCGGCACGTGGGAGATCCGTCTTCAACTCAGCAGCATTACGGGATTATCGTCGCGCATGGCCGGACGGTTGGCCGGTTATGGCTTCGCGAAGATAGGAATGCGTACAAGTGTGTCACGTCATCATACCGAAAACACGATAGTCGATAGAATCTACTCGATATATGACATATATTTTATTCACATAGATGCAACGAGTCTATCTCGAGGGCTTGCAACAACTTCATCCCTCCCAGTGCGTATCAATCAGCGAATCCGAACACATCACTTACCGCAACTACGCTGGTCCTAACGCCCAAAAGCGACACCGTAATGCCTACGAGGTCAACTATCAACAAGACGGCAGCGGCCATCATGAACCTCGGGCTAAAGACACGATACAACATGAGATGACGTCTAAGGTGCCCGGCCCAGGCCATCGTGGCCAGGGTTTGGACCGCATAGAACGCGACAAAGATACCGAGGGCGCGGCTCGCGCTCTCGAGCACGCCCTTGCGCTTCGGGGACGTCTTCCACAGCACTAGCAGTGGAACTGCGACGCATGCTAGTATCTGCCCTGCAAAGTGGTTGAGCGCGACGACCATGGGGCTCCAGGGGTAGCGGATGGTGAGGAGTGGGATGAAGGCGGAGTCCCACTGGATGGAGGACAGGACAGCCTGGTGGCCGGTTTTGAAGTAGTGGTAATTGCCAAGCAGAGCCAATGTCACAGGGCCGATCGTCTCAGCAGCGATCCCGTTGATATCTAGGATCTCGGCAAGGGCAAGTATCTGCCATAGCATTATGGCAATTGCTCCGCTGCCCATGGGTTTCGAGAGGAGGATGCAGGCACACGCAATATTAATAAGTAGGAGGAGATACCGGGCGCCGTTCGTATTGCCGTACCCAAGCACGGTGACTTGAGCAGTACGATCGTTGACGGAGATGGAGACACATGGCGGGGCCCAGATGAAAGCCGTTGAGCCAGCTACTAGAGCCAGCGCGAGCACGATTTGTGCGATTGATATATGGACTGTCTTCAATACAGTTTCCGGGACGGATGGGAGCCAATTACCGTTACTTGCTGCATCCAATGTCCAATACCCAGCTGAGAGTAACAGAGCAGCACGGAAGGCATATCCAATCCATACGGGGGCAAGACCCTCATAAGATCGTGTTGCTTGGAAATATGCTTTTAAGATGAGGGGAAGAACAAGGAAAACAGCAAAGGGTATCACCAATTGCCAAGGCGCTGACGTCGAGGAGTTTGCGGATGAGTAATAGGTTGACTCGCAGTAAGGCATCTGCTCTTCTCTGCAAAGCTTCGAAAAGGACGCCATTCGACTCAGAACAACAAACAATAGCGAATGGTACACACCCATAGTCCGCTCGCGTACATACGGCCGCCGAAGCGCAGCCATAGCACTGGTAAAACCAAAGGTTGCGAGGAAAAACAAGGAAATGGAGTCTTCCCAGATAGTGTACGAGTTGGAAGCGAAGCCGAGCGACTGGCTCGCGGTAAAAGTAATCGACAACCAACCCCAAAAATTGTCTGGAAGCGAGTTGAAGAAGCTCTTACCCCCATAGGAAAGCAAGGTAATGGTCACCGAGAACATGCTGCCGATGGCAGTAGCAGCACCAGCCCAAAGCCACTTCTCCGAGCCAGTGAATAGGACAATAGCGAAGCTCGTTAGTCCAATTGCTAAACCACTCAAGTACGCAGATTTGACCAGAGCCTTAGTCAGCGTCTTGTACGAAGCAACGTCTTCATCGGCCGACACGCCTTGCAGCTCTAACGTCTTTTCTGCCAAATCCAGCTCAACGTCGTCGAGGACCGCAAAGTCTTCATCCTCATCTCGTGATACAAACAGTATTAGAACCACCACGCCGAAGGCCATGATTGCAATTCCTAGGATCATATTTGTCACATCAAATCGAGCCCAGAGATCCTTGCATATTTTGAGAGTTTCTTCCTGATATGTGGTATAGGCGGCGTACAGAGCAGGCCTTTGCTGTGGGTTTGCAAACTGCGTGACGAGATTTTCCGCATCCTTCCAAAGGGATGTGGGTGATCCCGGGGCGCTGCTCTGCTTCAGTTCGCGAGCTTTGAAATACGACGCCTGGTATCTCCTGATTCCAGCTGAAGTCACACTGGACGCAGCAACGAGGCGATCCCAGGCGTTCCCTTCGGACCCCGCAAAGGCCTCTTCTATTGGACGGCCGAGATTATTATATGGAATAGGTATTCCTAGTAGAAGAGCCAAGGTTGGGACCAGATCAATCTGGTTCACAGGTCGAATCTTGGCTGTTGCTGGTGGCGTGGCAAAATCGGCTTGCGTTCGGCCGAAGACTGGGCGTTTCGAATACATCCACAGGGCGGCCTCCACTTCATCGTCACTCTCGCCACCGTGATCTCCCTTCCCATCCATTCCATGATCACCCATTACGACTAATAAAGTTTCCCGGTCTATACTTTCAGTGAGCTGACGAATAAAGGTGTCCATCTGTTGGAGTTTGGCGGTCATCGCAGGGTGATTTGGTCCGTATCGATGGCCAGCATGGTCCACACCTAATAAGTGCCCTATGGTGACGTCCCATGCATCCCTGAGGTCGGGTTCCATGAGGGGAAATATATGCTCGAGAACACCGTTATCAACTGTGTGTAAATCCCATACGTTGAAGCTGTCGTATGCCCTGCTTAAATTAGGCTGGAAGTAACCAGGAAACAGAGCGGTCCAGGTGTCATCTCCCAAATGAACAATCCGTTTGCCATGGGTCTGAAGCTGCATTAGGATATTGTCCTCCTCAATAGCTGTCCCGGCAAAATTCGAGCCTAGATCAATGAATGTTGGTAGCGTCCCCGTCGTTAACCCTTTCAGCCGTTGCAGAGTAGTCGTGGGAGGGTCGGCGATAAAGGGCAACAAGAACGCATTATTGGGCGACTGGACCGCCGACTCGTAAAGGAAAGGAAAGGCATTATGATAAATTTCAGCCTTGCTCTCGTCTTCGACGGGCACAGTAAAGTCGTATCGTAGGGCATCGATTACAACAATTATAGCCTTTTTAAATGTTCGAGGGTGCCAGCAGCCGCCATCAACGGTACCACTCCCCTTCCATCTCACCAAAGGCTCGATCGGCGGGTTGGCGCATTCGGAGCGCTCGTCGAGGACGAGTCGCGTCAAAAGGAATCCGCTGGTGAATAGTAAAATTCCAATGACATGTATGCAAAGCAGCCATATCCAGAAAGCGAGAGTCCAGGAACAGCGTTTTTCGAAAGCTGACTTTCGACGACGTTCGAGCGTCGCCCAGGCTTGATCTGGGCGGCTGGAAGTTTTCGCAAGGTTCCGTGCTGCATCCTCGGAGTTTTTCACCCGCTTTGCTCTAGCCCATTGAGCGGCGATCTTCTCGTAATCAGTAGCAGGGGGCTTAGTTTTAGGACGGCGAGTGGAAGAGGGAGGACGCATTGTGAGCGGATGGCCCAAGCGAGAGAACCAACACCGCGCCGATTCAGGGTCCGTTCACAGCCATGCCGCTATAAAGTAGAAATTTAAGCAACAAATGGGTTCGATATAAGCGTCCCATTAAGAGATTGTTATGGCAATGAAGCGAGAGTAGAAGAGAGTCCGCAGGGGAAAACCGTGCCGTAGACGTAGAGAAGGACAAATTTGCGATGTTTAGAAGATGGATCGCATAGGTATTTGCTAACGTATGCGGGACCTATTCCACTTCCCTATGGGCCCCGCTGCTGATTCGTCTCCGTTTTTCATACAAAATCGCAATCCTCGAAAAGTTCTAACTTCACCAATACGTAAATTAAAACAATCGGGTTTGGACACAGAAATTTGAGATAATACCATCTCCATAAATATGGAAATAAAAAAAAAGTCAATGTCGGTACGGGGAGAAAGGCCTGTTTATGTTTATATGCGATTTAACTATAACTATATGGTATATATACATATACTAGGTAAGAGGGTACGTAGGCCGCTTCTCGGATGCTTGGTGCTTCTGCAACCGGAAGTTATAGCCTTTCGAGTTCAGTCCATACCTATTCATTTGAAGTACCTACCTACCTATCAGAAACAACAGAAGTCCTCATGACTGATTGCAAGAATTGGTTGCGTATCAAATCGCAGCTCCGTAGACCGGCCATGCTATCAGGACATATTGCACTTACACACATAAATGTACGTAGGTATAAATGCACATATTGTACATTACCTATATATGAAGTACCTAGGTATGTAGTTACTGGTACTATCTACCTACCCTATCTAGGTACCTACCTACTTACCAACTTACTAACCTACAATTGAATTGAAAGCTACCGATCTAAAACCACCTACCAAGTACGCCAAATGACACTGCCAGTACGAGAACGATCTGCCCGAACCTTGTTCCGCCCAATAACCGACCGATCCCGTAACGTACTGCTTCAACGCTGACCTGCCCGACCAACCATGACCTCCCAGACCAACCACAACCTCCCAAACCGACTCGCTACCCTATACCAAGGCCCCATAGAGTTCCTAAAGACTTGCAATATGTGCGCGAGGCGTTAAATCCCGAATTCGAGGGCAAAATCAAGATTTATGTATATATGCCATATAACCTTAAATGGGTTATAAGGATATCTCGGTCAATCTTGGGAATTATTTTTTATCATTTTCATATTCGAACTGACAGCGTAATAATATGCCGCATTGAAAGATTACTGTTTTAACATGTATTGTGGTGAAGTTATGACTTTTTGAAAATGGTGACTTTATATGGGAAATCGGCTGGCTAAGCAGGGTGGGTGGCTAAACAGATAGGGAAACACGTTATCCCTGAGGTCAGCTTCCCTATCTAGATGCCTCCTACCTTCTACACTGCCATCCGGAACTTGAGGAGGTCGCCCTCAACAATCTTCTCTTTCTTGCTCTCAAACTCCTCCATATCCCAATTTACGCCGACTAATCTCCCGTTTAGCCACGGCCGATGTTCCTGGACCAACCAAGTCATCGTATCTGCGGGTAGAGCAAGTTCATCGACGAGCACACTCCACCTCTCTTCCGGCATATTCAAGGCAAGCTCCGTCTTTATGCCGCCGGGATGTATACCGTAGCAGACAAGCCCTTGCTGCTCGTATTCGGCGGCGATGAACTCGGCCAGACGGCACATTACGAATTTACTGGACTGGTAGCCTGACGCGCCCGGCATCTTGGCCAAGGCTCCGTAACTCGAGATCAAAAGGCTTGACTTGATATTGCTCTTCAGAAGGAGCGGGATGAAGTAGTGGTTGAGAAGAAATACGCCTTTGACGTTGATCTCGTAGGTCTTCCACCATTCAGCGGGGTTGGACTCGGCCATAGGCTGCCACGTCTCCAAGTGGCCCGCATTACAAATCAGGACGTCCAGCGCTCCGCCGAACCCTTGACTGATTTTTTCGGCCGCCGCTCGGACGCTTTCCTCTGAGGTGACATCAAGCTGCAGTGAGATAATCTGCGGTGCAGTCTTGCCAGCGTCGATAGCTGCCTTGGTGATCTCAGCCTGTAGGTCCGAGAGATCCGAGCGCGCTCCAATTGCGATCTTGCTGCACCCGGCTTTCGCTAGGGATATACTTGTCGAGCGGCCGATTCCCTTGGATGCGCCGGCAACAAAAACAGACTTTCCGGCGAGGTTGACATTGGCAGGGGAGATGAACGGATAAGTATCGTGGTGGACGGTCGTGAAGTTCATGACGGCGTTGAGATTTGCGGCGTCAGCTCCCTCCCGAGCTACTGTGGTGTTGCTAGCCATGGTGATCCCGTCTGGTTATCGCAATTGGTATTGCTAAGAGAGGGGCCTAATAATGGATTGAGGTATGGCGTGCACGGAGCTGCTGGTGTCAATACCGCGTGGAGAGATGGGGGCTTGGAATCCTTCATATATGGGATCACTCCCGCGGACCTAAGGTCACGTAAAGTTCGAGATCCGAGCTCACGGCGCCACGAAGCCCCGAATTTATCGTTAACTCCAGATCCGAGGTGGACCAAACAAGCACTTGTGTGGTCACTTACCGTACACAGGCATCAATTGGCTCGGTCTACTGCACATCATGCAGTGCCTTTACATAACGTGGGGGGGAGGGGGGGTATAAAAAGGTTGAATATTACATGCTATCAGCAAACCACCAACGCCACCCACCACCCACTCTCCACCCCTCCCTGCCCCGTTTGTGAGAGTTAGTTTGACATTGCCAATGAATAGCGGTTTTATTTGACTTGTTGCGCGGGTGATTTATACGGGTCCTTTTGGGTAATTACGACTTGTCCTGCGGTATATCGGTCAAAGAACAGGAACCTTCAGCCAACAGCGGAATGGGACATGGTTCATTGGCGGGTGATGTGGGGATGCCGATATACACTACTGTGTTAAAGACGACTTGCGGTTGCTGGGCAGGACTTCAGGAGACATTTTCACGGTGAAGCAGGTAAGGAAAACACCCCGCCCGAACAACAAGCATCTGAGATGACTTTATCCGCGTTCCGCATGGTTGCTACTTCGTAGGTACCTCAAGTATCTGCATCTTAGCCGTGCCTGTAGAGGTGACATTCGATCGACCGCTAAGCAATAGATCGCCACCTTTTATTCTAGGTACACTACCTAGGACTCCCCTCCTCCCGTAGGTATGTATCCTGTACCTGACCTTGGAAGTATTATGATTCTTGTTAATACGAGTGTATGTAGGAGGTAGGTATGTCTAACAATATACCTATGGGCAACCGGTGATGCCTCAATCTCCGCGTCTCTCGGAGCTACCCATCGCTCTTTCTCAGACAAAAGATCACTAGATTGCATCAATGGAGTCAGACTAATAAAGCGGGCTCTCGTAGCCCGTATCTGCTCCGCCCCGAAACGCGCGATCTTGTCCAACGCCAAAAAGCGGCAACTATTATTCCCGATCAATCGTGCGGCGCCAATCGGGCCATCGAACATCACCCCGTGAAGCGTAAAAACTCGTGAAACGGCGACGTAGGGGAGGCCCCAGGCGAACTGAGGCGGACTGCGGCAGATTCAGTCTCGGAAAAGCGGATTACACTACATGGTGCGGCAGCCCGGAAGACTGTTGATGCACGTGGTTCTTCCCGATAAAGCGGGAACCGTGCACGATCCCCGCAAGGTCCCAAGGTCGTCCCGTTCACCCGTTCGTGAGGTTGATCGATCTCCAATCTGCTCATGGGCTGTATTGGGACGGCAGCCTCACTGTACATGTCTGCATCATCAACTGATCCGGAATTAGCGGTAACACCGTTGTTGGTATCATCAGCTGATCCGGGATTAGTGGTAACACCATTGCTGGCATCAACAACGTCCCCTCAACCCTGTGGATGACAATACGCGATTGGAAGAAACGAATGACATTCTCTGACGTTCGATGTAACTCCATGCATGTAGGCGGCACGCTACCTAGAATACCATCATGTGAGACGACTTGGTAAGCGAGGGATTCTTACCATACCACCAGCCCGGCTCCCTGTACAAGTGCAATACCGAAAAATATCGCCAGCGGAACCCCGGTACTTAATATACTACAAGTGTTGAGCAGGCACGCAAACGTACAGGATAGGTTCCTAGCTACGTGTATTCATCCCGTGGCACCCTTCATCGGTGCGGACGTGTGATTGAAGGCATCGGTTATCTGCGAATTAATCCGTACCGCGCAAGCAAAAGAAACTGCTCACCCGTTGCAGGCCGTTTTACATGCATACCTACCATCTTGTAACGGATGAACCGGAGGGAGAAGACTAGGTACCGGTAGGTGCGGGGTGCGGATTTCGGCAAGTTAACGCCGAGGCCCGGTACGAGCCGTATCTGACACGGGACTGGCGTACAAGTATGTAGGTAGGTTCTACCGGAGGTGGGTACCTAGGGTCTAGAATACCTACGTAGATAGTAGCATGCGGGCTGCCTACGGCCCTACCTACCTAGATTGTGGCACCGCGAGCCCGTGTGAATATGTAAAAGTAATATGATATGTCTCTACGAAATAGTTAGACTGAGCCCAACTGCGGAAGGAACTCATTCCGGATAATGGCCTATGCACTATACACAGGCGTGGTCAGACCACCACGCATCTACTACCGGATGTACGTGCGTACGGACCACGATGAATGTGAGGATAGGTTCGGTATTATGTAAGTCCTCGTTACTCGTCACTGGTCTGGAACGCTCTTGAAAAGTGAAACCCGGTGCCGTACGAGTCATCTATTAACCAAAGGGACGAGGCCGCATAAATTGCGCGGCGTAAGTTGTAAGTTTGTAACTACCCCGCGGTTGTAAGAAGCCTTTCCGGAATCCGGACATCCGTCCTCGGTGACGCACAAATCGGTAAGGTGCCGGTTACCGGCTGACCGAATTGCTACGTACGTCTCATGTACACTACGTACAATAACTGAATCGCAATACCTACCGACACAGGTCTGGCCCGCAAGGCACGGAAGGCGTACTCTGTACGCGGCAGCCCATGACGTAGGCGTTGGCGTTGTAGTACTCCTAGGTATTGTACCTAACCCATCAATTTTGTAAGGCTGTATCATATGTACATACCTACCTACATACCTGCTATGAGGTGGTCTGCCTCGGCCGTGGCAGTTACTGTAACGTGGGTGGGTGAATGATGATGTGCGCTCAGTTTACTCTAATTGGAACAAGCGAAGCCTGATTGATTGGCCTCTTGTCGACTGATCAGTTATGGGAATATTCTGTCTCCAGATCTAGATACTGCACCTAGATGGGCGACGCGCCACGTACTAGGTATATGTTTGCATACACGGTCATTCCTGTACTATGTAAACGCGGCACAGGTTCAAGAGGATGCGATGCAGATTCACATCCTTTGGATGCCTTATGTATTGAGTCTATTGACGCTTCAAACTAACTACCTACCCGGTAACGTGCTCGGCAGATTCAGGATAAAGACCAAAGATAAAGATAACAGCCGGAATATAAGACTTCCGTGAGGAAAACGGGTCCCGGAACTTTAGTTAGTCTGGGCAATTGGTTTAGGTAGGTAGATATTTCGTGCGTAGGAGTCAGGACAGAGACCTCAGACATGAGCTCCTTACGCAAACATTACAGCAGAGGTACATAGTACGCATTTTCCGTGTCTCCCATTGGCGTTAAAGTCCATACAAGATCGGCGTCCAAAATTCCACATCATGCGCCTAACCTACCTAGGTTAGAGGATCACCACTTGGTAGTTAACCCCGGGGGAATCCCGGAACGCACTCGTGCCAAACCCGCTTTCTTTGACATTATCCGTGATGACCTACCAAATAGAGGTTCCCTTGTAGCCATAATAGGTAGGTCCTGTCATACGATCTGACCTTCACCTACCTATTGCAACAGATGCGGCAAATTACGCCTATTAATAATGCTCCGTATAGTTAACGTGTTGCCAACTTACCAATCCTGTCAGGAGTCAGGAGTCAGGAGGTCTGGTCGGCCACTCCGATAAAAATAACAGCTCTGTGTACATACGTTCATACAGTAGGTAGAGTGTCGCGGGCAGGTACCGTATTCGATTGATTCCTCTCTACCGCTAACATACTGGCCAAGCAGGCTGGTGGCCTATCAGTATCAGGGCCGGTACCTGAGTTGGTAACACGTTGACTGGGGCGGACAGATTGACCAATCGTCGCCGCAAAGTAACGGGCTAATAAAGCTCAAGCAAAAGTAAAGGTTAAGGAAAACAATCATTTCTAGCCGCTTAGCGTGCTTAGACAATCCGTGGTTAATTTACGTTTCATGGCTCGCCAATGGCCATAATGGCCTGTTACGCAAGTTGCTGCCCCGCGAGTTTGTCGAAAGGATGACAGAACTGGATGAGGCGGTAAAGACGGAAGAAGTACAGTCTGGAAGTTAGTAAGACTGTATGCAGTAAGAGTTTCTAACTTATAAAAGAAGTTGCGTGCGAAACTCAACTCGCGTTGCAACATGACATGACTAAGCTCACACGTGTCGGGCCGTCAAGATTCTTGCGGACGGCAACCCGACCCGCGTCGACAACCTAGAGGTCCAGCCTTAAACTTCAGCATGAACTTTGTTGTGAACCCCTAAGCAACCTTCAGCCCGTACTTCGTACCTAGCAAAGCCCAGGGTACGTGCAGAGTTTTAGTTGTTCGTAATAACGATTTAATCAATCGCGTAATTTCCTTTGCTTTCTTTTTCTTTTCTCGAAAACGAGAAAATGCGGCGTTCCTATGCAATGCTACGCGGCGCTGGCGTGGACTACACTACAGACGGCAGGTGAAACGACTTATTTAGAAATGGCCCGCTTCGACCATCACGGTTTACAGGAACCCGGCGGTTTCGATTCGGACTTGCGCCCGGATCTACGTATAGCGTACGAACTACGCCACCTAGTCTCTGCCATCTAGGCCCGCGGTACTCACGGAGGACCGTACCGTACTCGGTGGGCAGAGTACCACTCATAATGATACACCTAGGTAGTTCGTACTCGAAATTCCGAGTTGCTATCGAGCTGCCATGAAGCACGTGTCAACGAGCAGCACCGCTGCTCCCGTCCCGATTCCCTGATCGCATGTCAGGTATTACTGGTAGACACCGGGTCAGGCCAATCCATGGCCGGCTGCAAGTCGCATCCCCCTTACCCTTTGCCCTTTGCCCTTTACGCGCAATATCCTAGGTACGCTATAATGCTGTGCCTGCACTATACGCGGAGCCTAAATATAGCGAGAAGTCAGAATGGACTACTCCAGGTATGGCATCTGCTGTATTGTGAGCATGACTGACTCTAGGCAGTTATTAGCGGCACACTCGGTAGTCAAATCCTACAGGATCATCCATGCTCTTGCCCTTCTGGGACGGCCTGCTGGACGCACCGTCGTCTCATCCAAGAGCAGTGTTGTCCAATGTCCCGCCGTGCCTTTGCGGATATGGGCAATAAGGCATTTGCACATTCGCTTTCTTGGGAAGCGCATGGTTGCCACTGTGCACTCACGCGGCCAGACTCCAGAGTATACTATGGTACCTAGTGCCTATGGGTGTCATGAGGAATCAGTGGCGCGATGCCATTGCAATGTCCACTTGGTTGACGGCACGGTATCCATTTTCAGCAAGTACGTCGTGCATTTCAATATCGCCTATGATGTTGCAGCCGGGCTCCTGTACCTGCATCCTGCATGACATCTCCGATTATCTAAAAAGGGATCGCCGGAGACGGGGGCCATTCTGGTTGCCAATTCGGGATGATCCTCGACCGGGAATTTGACCTTTACCTATACGTTATAGAATCCCTTGAACGTATACTAGGTATCTAAGTGCTGTACATCCTATCATAGCCCCCGTGTGAATAGCAGATCCTCCCTGGCTAGTGGGCAGAAAAAGTAAGCGGCAGAAGAGGCAGGATGGGCGGAGGCGGCGTTGACGACAGCTCAGTTACCAAAACGGCAAGTGAAGTCTCAAGCGGCCGAGACTGATCCTTTCAATACAACGCGGAAACACAACGGCCTAGCGCATCACTAGGAAAAAAGTGTACCTAAGATGTCTAGTGCCCGGGAGGCACAACAACTCTGGGAGGTGGGGGGCCGCCTGTTCCCAAGAAGGGCCACGACATCATAGTCGGAAATGAATATAAAATAGCCGGTCCCCTCGTCGTTATTGCCGGCTTGATTCTTAGATTCACCACCAACAGCATCTCTCATTCAATTCACGGACTGAGTCCTCTAGATTTCCTTCTATTTCTCACTTCAATTCATTTACATTCCTTACGGACTACCATTCAATCAACCATACCACACCGTTCTTCTTTCAAGAAACGCCAGTTCATCATCGTTACCAACGTCCCACGAACGAAACACACAAACAAACAACCATACAAACAAGCATATCAGTCAAAATGCAGTTCATTGCCAACATCGTCTTTGCTATTGCCGCCACGGCCGGTCTCGTCTCCGCGGCTCCCGCCTCCGAGTCCCCCGCCACCATCCAGGCCCGCTCCGAGAGTGGTGATCTGACCTACTACACCCCCGGCCTCGGTGCCTGTGGCGTCTACAACACCGAGAGCGACTCCATTGTCGCCCTCTCGCAGCAACTCTTCGACAAGTACACTCCTGGCTCCAACCCCAACGCCAACACCCTCTGCGGCAAGCAGATCCAGATCACCCTCGGCGGCAAGTCCACCACCGTCACTGTTGAGGACCGTTGCGAGGCCTGCGCGTATGGCGACCTCGACGTTCCCGTTGGTGTCTTCGCGAAGCTTGCCGACCCCAGCCGGGGCCGCGTCGCGATGACCTGGACCTGGCTATAAGCCACGAATCCATCCACTGGCCAGCATGAGCTGAAAGCCATAAGAAGCGGAGGAGAAACCGGGATAGACAATGTTTTGGATAAATGCTGAGATCGGGGAATTGAATTCATCCGCTGGAAAGGAGCAGGAGTGGTTTGTGCGGCGCCTTGGATCGCCCTGGCATTGCACGATACTCGTTCACAAACCACTGGGTGGTTTATGGTTGATTGTTTGATATTGTATATATACTATTCGCTTCGTTGTTCAGTCGTTCATTTACACATTAAGAACAAAACTCATTTTTTGCCGCCACGCGAGCTTCTTCCGGACTCTTGTGTTGTCGTCGTCTTGTGTCAGGGGAGTCGAGTTGAGGTGATCCGTGAGATGGATTTCTTGCTATCCTTTGAGGGGCTGGTTCGTGGGTGGCCTAGTCTTGGTAACTGTTCCATGGAGAACTGACGCCGTAAAGTCTCATTTGCTGGATTAAGTACATGTCAGTCACGAATTTGAACTGGCAGATGTGTAGACACGGGGTCGTTACCTGAGAAACCATCTAGGTATTAGATAACGAGCAGCGCAACTTTTGATCGGCTGGGTGGGTTGTCTGGGAACGAATTTCGAGCATAATGATGCCTTGACGGGAGTGGGATTGTTTGCGGTGTAATCCTGTTTGAGAATGCTGAGGCAGGACCTTGAAGGTCAATTATGGCGGTTTGTTAGGCCAAGAGCAGACAGCGACATTTGACCACTCTTACATACTTTTTTTTTTATAGCAGCTTCCAACTTCCAATTTCCGTCGGAGTTGGTCTTGCCAACAAAGGACAAAGCGTTTCTTTCCTCGGCCATTGGTACCTATATCATGCTCTTAGCTCACCTGAATTGCAACATCCGAGTTGCCGGCGCCATCATCAGGGTGGGAACTGTAATGTCTTTCTATACATAGATGGGATCACCCATGAACTTATGCGAATGAGTCACGTAGGTGAGAACTTGAAACATGAACCTTAATGGCAATAGAATAGCTCTGAACTTCGCAACTAACCAGGTTGCACTAGAAGTAATATCAATTATACAGTTACGAATATACAATCCGCCCGAGTAGACTTCTCAAACCCTCTGTTATGTTCAACTGTCCATAAGATAGGCATCAGAATGATGACATCGTCATATATACGAGGCTGATATATATACCCAATGCCGGTGTCATTGACGGTGTTGGAAAATTGGTATCCTCGAATGAGTGATTCATGCGGTCCGTCAGCACTTGACACCACCGCTTTCTCTCCTGGCGCTGAAGTTTGTTGTATGAAGTAGATATGGGCATCCGGTCGCGAGGGGGGAATATGCAGTTTCGCCTTTCAGGCATGGCGCTATGCTATATGAACGTGATTTGATGGTCCGATTCGCAAGACATGGAAAATGGTGGCAGGTGTCCGATGGCGTCGCGAACTCTCAGGAGAAATATGATGGGTCCTTCTCCTTCAGTCCGCCGATACGGTCCATATCGATGGAGTAAAAGGTGCTGCCGGCGTCCTTCTCATAGGCAGGGAGTTGCTCTTCTTTGAGGGGCTCAAGACCAACTGTGGTATCACCCACGCGAACGAGCAGGACTCGGCCCGTTTTCCTATGGCCGTGCTCATCTTGCTCATCTGGAAAGGTGATGTGAATCTCCGGAACATTGGTAGGCGAGTGCGGTGGTGCTTCGGGATCGGCCAACATCGGGCGGCCGTTCACTACGACAATGCTTGATTTGCCGTTGGGGGTTTGAATGGTTAATCGACGGGTGTTTCGTCCGGCTTCATGCTCTATGTCGTCGTATCTAGGCAGTGTTTGATCAAAAGGCTGTTGCTGAAGCTGCCGGCGGCGTCGTTGAAGTACAACGACAGTCCCAACTAGAATCAACCCAAATAAAGCTAGACCCAGCAACGCGATCATGGCATTGAGAGTTGAATCCCAATCGTCTGAGTCGGAGGCGTCGCGCGCAGCAAGTACGGACTTGCCGCGAGCATAGATAGCGTTGACAGATTCCATCTGATGTAGGTATTCCGTTTAATACTATAACGAGGTTGACGGCTGTGTTGTGCAAGATGTGTCCGTCTGTTCATGAACAAGCGCAATAGGTAAATGGGAGCACTATAAAGGATAAGTTAATACCTCCCGGTTCTCCAAGCCATGTAAACAGCATGGATTGCATTAATCGATATAGTATTTTCGAATGCCACAGTAAATAACACGCTTAGACACCCATGAAAGTAGCGCAACCTACGCAAGGGAGCAAGCTCCAGATATTGAACGTGTAATTCCAAAGAAAAGACGGGACGGAGTCAACTTAAAGAGCGGAGTTGAAACCAGGTGAACGAATGACTACCCAAGGGAGGGCTGGGTGTAAATTGGGGGTAAATGAGAGAGAGGACGGCTGAGAAGCCAAAAAATAATGAAGCTCGGGAACGACGACAACGACAACGCCGCGACGATGAAGATCGTGGAGAGAAAGAAAGGAGAAGGAACCGGAAAAGGCGGAGATCAATTGGCTAGCGGATGCGCTAACTCCTTTGACCCGCAAGCCCCACAAAACTCCAAGTCTAGACTCCGAATAACGCATTCATCACACCCAATGCTCGGCCACACCTCTATAAGCAGAGACTGTCGCTGGGGAGGCGGCCGAGCAATACGGGAGGCCGACGAGCAGAGCGCGTAGGTAGGTAGGTACTATGTAGGTACCTAGGTGGGTGGTGTCTGTTGCCCATGAAAGGCCGTCGGCGCTAGTCATCCAGGACCGTCGGTGATTGGGCTAACTATAGGTTGAACTGACTGGTGTGGAAGTGCGAACAACAGGCACGGCAGTTTTAATTGGCCGTCGATGATTTGATGGGTCTGCAACGCTGTGAATCAATTGGGCAGCCGGCGTGCTGAGTAATGTGCGTCTCCAATTGAATCGCGACCCACCCTAGCCGGCCACACCACCCACCAGTCTGTTGTATTAAGTGTGGGTGGCCAGCCAAACTAGTGGCCAAGGGGCAGTGGAATAGGTATTACATAAGTCACGGCCAACTGGCAACAACTACGATGTAGTAGTTACCTACTTCGTACAATGTACGACTACTAATATAGAGCCTAAAAATAGCCAGTCAACTTATTCCTATGTACTCTGTAAGATTCTGTAGGTAATTCGAATTGCTCGCAGATACCTATTTGCAGTTGAAGTAACGCGTTTTCACACACGTATGAAGTACCTACCTAGGAACCTTTACCAGTTTGTATGGAATAGGATAGCCGGAGTGCCCACGAAGCACCAGCCACACAAGCCACACCGACACCAAATAGCTTAACCTGCACCAAATGCAGTCAAACCCGTCAAGTCAATGGTTTAGGTAACTTGTCAATCATACAGCTTGCGATTTTGCGGGCCGTCAAACTGCTCATCAGACCACAACGTACTTTGATGAGTCAAGAAGGTAGACTCCAGGGTAATGATGTATGGGTAAGCACCAGCTCACGAACCAGAGAGTGGGCGTGGGTGTGGCCTTTGGAGTAGCCGGGCAAGGCAAGTAGTCCGTACCCATTCGTGCTTCTCTGGTCCGTCGGTTTCTTCTGCTCTCAGCTTAGAAACCACACAATACTGCGAGGACCTGTATTTCTTTTCGCCTCTTCTGAACTCTCCTGAGGTCACAGGTTACGGGAGTCACAAACGTTGACCACCAAGGCTACCAATGGTTCCAGTCCGGACAACACACCACGGATTTTAGTGTGATTGGCTCGGAGGCGTTCACTTTTCATGAATCAATTCTGCTCTCCCTGCCGCATCTCCGGGTCTCACTTTCTTTCAGTTATTTGAAATGCGATTCAGGGTCCTTCGACTTCGATAAGAAAGCTCAGCTGCCAAAGGCACCAAGACATGGCGTTTCGAAGAAGCCGAACATTGTGCCGAGATTCAATAATGCTTTTCTGCGAGCAGGTCATTATTGTCAACCTCCGTCGCCGTCGTCTATGGTAGTTGCTAATGGGCTTTCTGTGTTGTTGGTGCCACACCCAACGATTGCTGTTCTCCTCACTGGCCGACGGATCTGCATCAAGCCGCAAGATAGTGGCATGACGCCCAGCACCATGATTTGATAGGTGTCACTCTTGTTGCCTAGTGATGGTGCGCATCTGTCCATCCGTTCCACCCATCTAGCATCGCACCAGATGCTAGGTAGAGTGGTTTCGCGGAACAAACTGATGTTCGTGCGGACCATCGTCTCTTTTTTACCAAATCGGCAACCGATACATTAGCAGCCACTTTACGTCAGACGTACTGCAAAGACATACTGCAAGGAGTACTAGAACAGCGTGATCTGTTTCATTCAGTGAGTCACCTCCGTCAAATACAGATTGCGATCATTGCTTCTTGCGGGTTCGTGTTTTAGTCCCTCCACAGCCAGCTCCCGCGTGAAAATGCGAACCCAGAATACATCGGTATTGTGTCTACCTGATTTCGAAACGAGGCACTCGGACTCACGGGATCAAGAACCAACGGTTCTCTCGTCGAGGCGATCTTCGCTGTCGTGCAACCGCGCTGACTTTTGAAAGTAGCCACTTTTTCTCCAGCAAGCGAGGAGCTTGGGCAGGCATTCCTGTGCTACTCGCAGTCAACAAACAGAAGCGTCATGTCATGTGGGAATGCGGACAGACGAACGCCAAACGTATATGTTACCTTGCATTCCCGGTAGTTTCATGCTTCATTCTTACAATAGATTACACTGACGACCCTGGCAGTTCTCATAGCAGCTAGTCTGTGAATATTTTGCACCTGTCCTCGGTGACAAAGTGCGACCCGCCACCAAGGACCTAGGTACGGCCAATGCAGTAGGCCTATACGGAAAGAGTAAGTAGTCATCCGACATGAGACGCTTGCTTGTTACCAACATAGTATGGGAGAGGCAAGCGAAAGGAGCACCGGCGGAACCTGAAGGGCTTCATGATTGGATACTTTCGTCGCTCACTTCCCACTGCAGCCTCTGACGAGTTAAGGGTTAAGTGACTCGTGACTTGATGACCCGTTGTACTGCGTACAGAACTGGCCACCGAAACACGTGTAGATGGTTGTCCTGACCTAAATAGTCCATGCCCGATATTTGGTCCTCACATGAGGTATGATGGCCTTGCTAATCGCCAGATCGTACCCAAACTGTAGACCCCAACGAAAGACCTGGTTATGAGAAGACCCATCGTCCCAGACAATGAAGATCCACAAGTGAGTGATCTGCAAATTTGTACGTCCGCGCATCTGGGCCCCCCTGTGCCACGAAGCCATTATATTGTATACAAGAGATTATCCAGTCGCGCGATAACGTGGGCTGGCCTTAAAAACTCGGGACACCCCAATCTGGTGAGTATTTCACTTTCGCCCTTCCTGCATCCTATGTGCCTCCCCCCCTTCTCCTCTGCCTTCCCTTCTCTTGTCTCTTGTGTCTCTTGTATCCGGTATCTATCTAGTCTCTTCTCTTATCCTCTCTCACCTGCTGCGAGTCCTGCGATTCTCGGTCACAAGGGATACAGATTCCTTCCAAGAGTCGGGTTGGGCACAGTTGAGCTTGAGAATTATCTGTTGCCCTCGTACAAAATTGTTTTCCATTCTTTGTCTAAACATCTTCCGTATATTCTCGCACCCTGAAATTCTGGCCCCATCGTCCATACGGCTTGCCTTGTCGCATTCATGATACCTCCTCAGGGCTACTTTACATGTCATGCCAGGTTAGTATTTATCGGCAGCACTCTTACCCCGGTACACACAGTTCTCCGTGCTGATTGAGTGAGAATTACTTGCTCAAAGGTATATGCGTACCTCCATATAGCATCCAGCGATCTATCAGCGAGCAAGCAAGCATCAGGCACACCTATTACTCGCACGTACATAGCGTACCGTATTTAATCGTCGACCAAGGATTTCGCGGGCCGCTCAAGACCGCTGTCTCTGTTTGAACGCTGGCGGCCAAAACCACGCCCTCAAAAGCAAAAGAATTACCTTGAAATACATACTAGTGATCCGATTGGCATTACTATCTTGTTTATATCTTATGCAGACGGTCGACTGCAGTTTGCTTGGTGAAAGCAGATCTGCTTACCAAAAAGCAAATGCATGGTCGACAGCACACCTGGTCAACTTCAGGACTCTTCCCACGCCCACCATCCACCACTGGCCGGGCTACTGGTACACTGATATTACTGACCACCCCGAGCATCTGTCCTCAGAATCGCCGTACCTGGTCGAGCTTACGTCCGACGGGCTGGCGCATTGGAATAGTACGGATTACCTACCAAAGTGTCTGACTCTGATTACGCCAAAGCAAGACGGCAAAAGAAACCGGGGCAAAAATACAAGATTGCAGATCGAACCGGGGTACCCGGGAGCTGCATGCCCCAGCACCATCTACTTACCCGCGCGGCGTGCAACTTGTTGGTTATAAGTCACCGAGCTTGTAAGCCATACTGTTCCTGCTGTGCATCGACGCAATCGCCCCGGGGCAACAAACGGGTAGGCAATCCGCAGCCTACAGCAAGAGCAAAGCCGCAGGTAGGCTACGTACCTAAGTATAGCCGGTATAGCCTGTAGGCTTGGTGCTGCCAGCCCTGGAGCGGCCCCGGCATTCCAGACCTGCGAATCTGCCGTTTTTAGCTCGCAGGGGTTGTGCAAGATCACACACTGAAGCGCCGCTAAAAGCGGGAGCCCCAGCGGCACAGAGGCCTATAGATTCCCGAGCGGATCCGTCCCCATTAGGTACTTGCTGTACTTACAAGGTTCGCTCCACTGCTGTAGCTGACCCGGCGTTGCTGCTAATAAAGGGAATACGTACCTAGGTAGTGACACTGCAAGTGGTGAGGGCATACGCACTCTCTCCGTAAGTGCATGGATCACTTACCTATCCCGCAATCCACCACCTATGCCGACTACTCTGTCTGCGCTTCACGGCTGTGTTTACGAAACCGCTGACCGAACTCGTCTTAGACGGACCTTGTCTCCGAGGAATCTCACGGCTCGTCCAAATCGCCAGGCGCACGTGCATGGAAGACGACTCTCCCCCAAGCACATAGCGAGTTAACCACCGCTATTTACAGTTGCCGACCGGCTGTTTGGCTCTGCCTTGGTATCAGCCTTTCCCCGGACCACTGGTATTTATACCTAGAGACCCATCATCATCATTATTTCTCCGAACCGCACGTTCGGCGCTCTTGTTCTCTGCTCATCCGCTAACGGTGACGTACCATTGCATCGGCCTGGTCACTTAAGCGGCCGCTCCTTGAATAGGTGTATGGTTTAAATATTGCCCGATCTGCTACACACCTGCCTCAAAGGGGGTCGGTCGAAACCTGGGTGTTGCGGCGGCCAAGAGCCGTTCCCGAAGTCAGGCTACTGGGCTCAGCATTGCAGCTCGTAGCATCGCATACGGTACTGTATGGCACCCTGGACCACCGCGTGAGTCCTGTACCGACAGCCTTACTCATCGTATCAGCTAGATATCTACACATCTACCGCGCACCAACCGTTTCTCGATGGGCCTTACACATCTCCGTACTCTCTCCCGAGAACGAGCACGTGAGAAACAATAGTCACAGACGGTATGAAGCACTTTTCCCTGATCCGAATTCTCCTGCACTGCACTATAACAGTCGGTTAGGGGCAGCTTGCGTCTTGTATAGTACCGGCACTACGCGCCATCTACCTACCTACCTGGGTTGTCAGACTGCTGCGTTGGGGGCCCCATCCCTGCTAATGCATTGGCCCAAGTCCCCACTCCCAATTTAGTGGTCCTGCACTACATTGGTCCCTGGCCCCCTCTTCCCCCCCTCCCCCCTTCCCCCCAAATACAGGTCGGCTGCTACCCTAGCTGGTACCTAGACTGTGCCCCTAGGTGGTCTTGCCAGGTCGGGGTTGGTCGCTGAGATTCCTATGTGCCAGTGCACCTACGGTACTTGGCTGCTGCCCTGACCGCCCTGACCACCCTTGGCCACCCTGACGTCTTCGGTTTCTATCTGCGTAGGTGCACCAGGTACGCTAACTCGATAACCTCCCTGCAGTGCCTAACCTTCACTACCCACACTACCCACACTAGCTACATATTAGCCCATTATTTTGGCGTGTGGGATTCAAATCTGCGCTAGTACCTTAGACCATCTATTCCAGCAGAATAATCAGGCTGTACCTACCTACACTCCGCTCAATATCGAGTCCACTTCCAGTTTATCGAACTCGGTCACCACCGCAAACAATTCGGCGTCCCATCCATTTTCCCTGCCGTATTCGCCAATCTTGCGGTCTACTGCACACTGCTTATTTTGCGGTAGTGTGATTTGTGTGCATATTTCGCAGGACGCTTCGCCAGCTGTTGCCATCGAAGCGGGATACATATCTGTTTTTCGTTTACTTCCCACCCATCCCTCGATTTCACCAGCGCCGTGTCCGACCCGATCCCCAGAACCGCTCGAACGGCCCCGTACCTTGCCCATTCCTCCCACGCCTTCGCGATCTCGACGCCAAATTTGTCTTCAGTTCCGCTCAGGGAATGACGTGATTTTGGTGAGGCCAGCCATCCAGCTTGCGAATCCCTCATCCACAACACGGGCTGCACCTACATTGGTTGTAAGTGTGATACCCTATGTCGCCAGGAATTTCCAGCCGGAATGCATAATTTTCTTCGGGCTCTCTGGGACAAGTAATGGGGCTGCACATGAAGCATGAAAGTCACGTTAGCCTGTGCTTTCGGACCTTGATATCAACAATCTTTCAAGCGCCTAGAGTTACCGTCTCGCTAGAAACTGACGAGTAGATCCGCCATCCTATGCCAACGTCTTGTCATGATGTCTGCCACGTGAAACGGGGTTTTCGCTAATCTTGACTATTTACCAGATAAGCCACCACTGTTCCAGACGCCCGCCTCATCTCATACCCACCGAAACCTGCCTCCTTGCCCCCTTGCGTCGACCTGACCGACAACTGCGAATATACAATTCTGACTCTCGATAACAGAGTCGAGGCATTTCACCTCGCGAAAATAAATATATTCGTGTGAACCACACGTTCATATCGACCAAGCTAGAGCTATGAGTGCTACAGTGAGTTTTCATATATTTGTGCCATAGCAGTTCAGCAAAGATGATAGTGTCGAGCTTTGCGCAGCACTACCACCCCCACGGCGATTTGGTTGAAGGTTTCCTTTGCCCTGGCTAGCCGCTTACCCTACACTCCCAGTCACTAGCAACTTGTGGTTGATGACATGTTAAATTGACATACGTATCAGACCCGGTCCAACAGATTCCCAACTCACAACATGGCGGGCTCCAGCAATAATAACACACAGCATTTGAACGGCTTCGGCGGCTCTACGTTGCACAGCATTTGGAGTGGCTCCGGTGGTAACAACCGCAATACAACGGCATCAGGAGGTATGCATTTTCTAAGTATGGTTTTCGCTGGTGGCGCCATGGTCAGGCTAATGGATGACAGGTTCCGACGAGCTCTCTCCAACTGCCCCTCCAGGACCCCCTCAATCGAATTCACGTTCTGAGTCTGCGTCATGGTCGTGGAATCCAGGACGTGCTCATCCCAACAACGCCTCTCCAACACGCAACGGAAGCAGCCTTTTCTTTCATCCCCATGAAAATGGCAATAGCGCCACTGCGTTTCCCTTCCGCCAATCTATCAGCCAGGGTAAAACTAGTCTACAGAACAGGACTGTTCCGCCTGGGCCGGTAGAGAACTCGAGTTTCGCCTCCCAGTACAGGAGCACCGTTGCAGGAATGGTTGGCGAGGAGAGGGGCAGTTCAAAGCTGTATCTTACCTCTGGTGCCCCTCCTCATCTGTCCCCAGACACCTCGAGGGTACATAGGCGGAATTCGGCTGATCCCAGCTTCTTGGGCGTCAGTCAGAGTCGGCCTGGGAATTTCTCTGGCCGACAATCTGAGGCTATTCCTTCATCGTTCGCAAATCCGTACGGGGAAGGAGCGTCTTATCCCTTTCCCAACGGTGGGCACACTAGGCCACAAAACCAACGCCCCTCAATCTCTCGAGCATCCCCAACTATAACACCGGAAACAAACCGTGGTCAAAGTCTTAAATTCCCCCATACGCCCATTGACATCAGCGAGTCCCTCAGTAGGAGGCTTACGTTAGAAGATACAGCTGAATGTCTCAATGGCTATGTAAGCAATCGGCACACTAACCTAGCTCCACCGTTCCAGTCTAACTTCAGTTCGCAGACTTGGCAAGGCGAGATTAGTAGCGGCGTGAGGAGTTTCAGTCATGGAACACAGCAAGAGATTTGGGCTGAAAACCCACAGACATACTTTTCAAGCGCTCGTAGAGCCTCTGTCGAGAGAAGCTCTCCGGTTAGCAGTTCATATCGCCCACAAATCAGTCCCAGGAACATATCGGGGACCCCTAATTCTCGAATTGATCCTTGGAATCGGTCAGTACCGCGAAATCCCACTATGCCCCATGATCTGGATAGACAACAAGTCACCCAATACCCCCAACAGACTGCGGGACTATATGGCCCATATACGAACCCATCTCTTCACCAATTCCCGACGACGTACGAGCAATACACCCAACCAATTCAAAACTATAGTACTCAGATGCCCATGGCTGGCTATACAATGCAATTGAACTACGCAGAAGTTCCTGTTAGGGCGGGTCGGAGTAGGGACTCGGCCCAAGGCGCTAGAAGCAAACTCCTGGAAGAGTTTCGCAATCGTCACAAGACTGGCAGACACTTCGAGTTGAAGGTAACACCTTGACGCACCAAACGGGTTGCACGGAGGCTGACACTTGAATACAGGATATATACACACATGTCGTTGAGTTCAGTGGAGACCAACATGGGTCGCGTTTCATTCAGGACAAGCTTGAGGTTGCTAACAGCGATGAGAAAGAACATCTCTTTGAGGAGATCCTTCCTAATGCGATTCAACTGATGAAAGATGTTTTTGGCAACTATGTCATCCAGAAGTTTTTCGACTATGGCAGTCAGGTTCAGAAGAAACTCCTCGCTGCGAAGATGGAACGACAGATTGCAGAGCTTTCAGTTCAGATGTATTCATGTCGTGTGGTCCAGAAGGTTTGTTATTGTGCATCCCATTGGCAGTAAGGGCTGAACTGATTATCTCATAGGCTCTTGAGCATGTCCTCGTCGAGCAGCAAGAGAATATTGTGGAGGAGCTCAGATATAAAATATTGCAGGTCGCCATGGACCAGAACGGTAACCACGTCGTTCAGAAGATCATTCATATGTTCCCAAGACGCTGCATTCCGTTCACTATGGAAGCCTTCCGAGGCCAGATTGAGTCCTTGGCTATGCACGGCTACGTTTGCCGTGTGATCCAACGCATTTTGGAGAACTGTACACCTGCTGAAAGGAGAAGCCTGATGGCGGATATCCACCCCTGTGCCGCGAAACTCATGACCGATCAATACGGCAATTATGTCATCCAGCATGTTATACAGCACGGCCAACCGGAAGACCGGCAAATCATGATCCAACACGTTATCAGCAGAGCCGTAGCTTTATCCAGGCACAAGTACGCCTCGAACATTGTTGAGAAGTGTGTTGAATTCGGAGAAGCTGAAGACAGAAGCGCTCTCCTTAACCGACTCATGACACCAAGCAGTGATGGGGCAAATCCGATTCCGGGCTTAATGAAGGACCAATTCGCCAATTACGTCGTCCGTGAGTTACGCCTCTGCCCTGTGGCTATTGAAAATTGGAACTAACCGTTGTATAGAAAGGCTTATTGAACATCTGACGGGGGTCGAGAAAAGGTCTTTCGCCGAGGAAGTCAAGAGTTTTGTTCCTCTCTTAAAGAAACAAACCTCCGGTCGTCAAAACACAGCCTTGGATCGGCTTCTTGCCGCGGCTGATACCGCTCTTGCCACTGTTGCTACGGCATCTTCCAGCCCCAACACTGCTACCGCCGAGGCCAGCTCCTCTTCACCCACGCCATTGCTCACGACAGAGCAAAATAGCCCGCAAAGTAGCAGCCCGCCCAGCACCAATCTAAGTATCACGGGTGACGCCGGGGAGGTAACTGAGACAGGCCATAGCCCTCGGCCGAACAAGGAATCTCCTCCCATGCCTATCATGGGAAACTAGCCTGGTGCTTTTGCTTGCGCGCTCTTCCGCCCACCCTCTCATCATTCTGTTCGCACATATATGGTTAGGTACTCTCCAAGGATTTGCAACCAAGTTAAGGCATTTCGAACAACTACTTCACCTAGCCGAACTTCATTTATATCGGATTATGACTCGGTCATTAGCGACTATGGCGTCTGAAATTACATATGGCGAAGGATCTGGAAATTCTACAATGTTAATTTCACAACATAATGGGGCCTGTCACGGCCAAGGCGTGAGGTTCCTCTAAAAGCGGCATATATCTTATTACTAATATTTCGAAGTATGTCCGTGGCTTATGGCTGGATATGGGGTCGGCTCTTTCTCCCGTGTGACGGCAGCACTCATTTGGTGTAGAGCGGACTACATGGGGAAACAGACGGGGTTTTCACAGGGATATGACATGTATCTGGGCACCCTGGAACCTGGGAGCCCATACCATCGGTCTTTTTTCTGTTCCTTTCTCCTCTTCAGAGACATCGCTGTTGGTGCACAGGAAGGCTGAAGATGGTGGGGAACTTGAGTTGCTATGTATGGGGTGTCGAGAGCGTTTGCATTTTCAAAAACAGTGGCATAGAGCTAAACAACGGATATAATCTGTGCCGGGAAACTTATGACTAGATAAAACAAAAGCGGACTGTCTAGATAGCGCGACGAAAGGCTTCAACTACGGACATAATAACACGAAATTCGACGAGGTGCCTTTTTCTGTTCAACTTCTGCGTGGTTATGGCTATGCAATGCGAATAGCCGGACGGGTCAAACCCTGTTTCGGCGGGTACCCTCGCCATATACTAAGCAGGGAGATAACTAAATCTATGTCTAGATGGAGATGGAGATGCAGTCGACAGGCCGTGAGGTAGTTGTCTAGGGGCAAATATACGGAATGACTTGAAGAGTGGTAAGCTGACGGCGGGATACTACACTGGGTACACTACCGACCGCGTGTAACTCTGCTGCTCTGCATACCGAAGTACCAGGTATACACAATCCACGGTAGATTACTGGTGGCTAAATTTAGCTCGGGCTGGGTTCCGATGACTTGTGTTGTGTGGTGTGTCTGGGTACGTCATTGGAGATGGACTAGGTAATAAATATCTTGCGGTGTGGTGTCGTGCCTAGATTTAAGGCGTTGGCGTGATTGAAAATACGCTGTTGTTTGTTCTTGGTGTGTTTGGTGGTTATGTTTGGTGGTTGTGTTTGGTGGTTTGTTGCTGTGCTGAGATTTACGCCTGGCTTTGCAGCTTGATTGCCTACATTTCTGTGTTTCGGGGTGTGTGGCTGCTGTCTCGTGGTGAGCTTTTGGACGTGCTTTTTGGGTTGAGTTCTTGTGTTTATTGTCTTGTTATGGAATTGCTTAGGGTAATGTGACGAGGCTTGATCAGACGAGATCACATTGGGGTTTCGAGGGGAGATACGGCTACGTTGACGAAACGTTTGTATCTTTAGAGTTGCGTGATTGGGCTTGGCTAAAACTGGATTTCAGGGGTTTTATTTTGTATTTTATTTTTATTTCAGTCTTTTTGATTTATTTTGTTCTTGGTGAGCCAGTGGCGTGGGTCATTGCAATCGTTGCGAATGGAATAGCTGAGTATAGGAATTCTACCTTGGGAGAATCCTCAGTGAGGGGTATGGTTTAATATGGTTGAGTGCGGTTGAATGTAAGCTGGTTGTGTTGCGACTGCATCCTTTGCTAGTCGACTACTTACTTATTATTACCTACCCTATTGTGATTTCTCTACCTTTGCTAGTTAACTCTGTTCTTGCGCATTTGCCTTATGAGTGCGACTGTAAGAGCGACGGTGAGCAGGTGTGACTGGCGATATTCTAGATTGCTAATTATTCATTTATTCCGGCTGCTTTTGGCGGGGTTTGTTTGTTTGTTGTGAAATGGTTCTGGGAGTCTTTTTTCAATCGAGTTTCATGACGGGGGATAATGCGGCGGAGTGTTGTGAATAGCCAAGCCATATTGACCAGCTCAGTCAAAATGTGCAGTCTGTCGGGAGGATGACGGTGGAGTACACGAGCTTGGTCTGCTGAAAACTGAGAACGAACTCGGAAAATGTGAACTCAGTGAGTAAAAGGTACTCGGGTCCTTTAGCTGAGGACCTAAATGGTGGGACTGGGATGCAAGAGGCTGAAACTGAATCTGGTTGGTTTCATCTCGGTCAAGGTGGAACATGCAATTGAGCTCCACGCTTGGGCGTTTATGAGCACGGGTGGTAATATAATAGATCAAAGGGCGTCACGTTACTTCCCCGGCCCAAAGAAGACGACCTGTACGGTGATATCGTCTCGTATGTCTCTTGAATTGGGATAACGGAAGGTCACTGCAATATTCAGAATCAGTAATTGCCACTATTAGCTCGACCTACTGCAAAGTTGGGGGATAGGGGAGAGAGAAGCGGCCCAGAAATTACTTACAGGCGCCGCGGACCATCTCCTCGTCGGCACCGCCGAGTCCATTGCGTACGAGGTGAACGGCGGCGTTATCGTCACGAAACGTTGCCTTGCGCTCTTCATATTGGCACCGCTGTCTCCAGCCCAGAATAGTTGGACCAAAGTCTTGCGTCTGCTTCTCCAGTTCCACGGCTGGTGCTCCCTTCTGTTGGCGCTCATACCACTTGCCCACGAGGTCCACGGCCTGTTCGCTTGACATGGTATCCCACAAACCATCAGTAGCCAATATCAAAAAGCAGGGCTGTCCTTCTTTGGTATCCGGGATCGCCGTCGTCGTGACGAGCGGCTCGGCAGTAACGTAGGGTCCATTCTTGTAATTCTTGTAGTGCGTTTGTGATGGGAGACTCAGGCCATTGTAATTATAACGCAGGGCAGTTTTGAGTGACTTCGGCCACTTCCACATGCCGTCACCAAAGGTCCGCGACGGCTGTAAACCCCAGACACGCCCTCCATGAATGATATCTGGTTCATCGGGAAATTGGGTCTTTATACGCGCAACTTCTGACGGTGTCGCGCCGGTACAATCCTGGGAGAGTGCTATGGCTACCCATTTCCCGTCTGCCGTCTTTTGTCCCAGTACTGCCCGGCAGTCTCCCGTCGATGCCACATGTAGCTTCCGGCTCTCGGGATCGAAGAGCGTGAGGAGAGCACAGGCGCCAGCGTATGCAGGCTCGAGACGTCTAGCCTTCTCGGCGAATGGCAAATCACTCTCCATCGTGGCTCTGGCGGATTTGACCAATGCATCGTCGAGTGTAGTATATGCAGTTATTAAAGCGCGTTGTACAGCCTCTTCAGATACATCATTCTTGTCCTTGGGTTTGATATCTTCCAGAGCTCGACGCACAAAAGGCAACAGCTGCGATTTCAACAAATTTGAGAGCTGCCAGCCGCAGTGCCCGTCAAAAACGGCCCATGCCATCCACTTGGCACTTTCGTTGCTTGAATTAAAAGGGTTGGTAAAACTGCCGTGAACGTAGGTGTCTTCGCACGGGCTGTTCGAGGCCAGCTGGGCTCCGTCATAGCGGTGAACCTCGCCTGGTGCGCAGCGGACTGTGAAGGCGTGCTCATTGAGCTGCTGCGTAACTTCCTCTGAGGTTGGCGGTTTTGTGTACGCAATCTGGTCTGATATGCCCAGTTCATTGAGATCTGGTGTTGCCATTGTTTTTGGTGTTATTATCGTGACTGGTGATGTCTCTGCGGCCGTTGCTGTCGCGTCTAGCTTGTCGTTCGTGTGGTTACGGTAGAGCGCCCAACCAGAGGCCAATCCCGCAGCAAACGAAACGACTGCTGCACCAACGGCGGAGGGTGAGCTTGTCTTGAGGGGCTCAGTGCTGGAAGACCGCGATCTAAGCAGCGGGTGGTAACGAAAGCGTGCCATAGGCATGAGGCGTGGCCTATGACGGACCAATGTGTGGCAAAGCATGCTGTTTGCTTGTATGATATACCTTCAGCCAGCTTGACGTTGTCGTTGATCCCCAGCGCCGACCCGGCACGAAACCCAACTTGGCGGTGAGCTGTTCGGATGTCCAGATGATGGGGGGGAGCAATGGTGTCGTGGGTTGGTTTACCATACCACGAATTTAGATATTATGGCGACAGAATTAGGTAGAGACAATACATAAGCAAGACTTTTTGGAAGAACCGAGTCGTCTTACTCCTCCCCTTTTGAACCTCTCCTTGTGAAGAACGGCTAGGCTCAATCAAGTGTCGTCTTATCGATGGAGCTTCAAGGGGCCAGTCCGACTTGCAGGGGTCCGTCGAGCTGCCGTCAATAATCAACAGCCAACAGCTTCTTCACCTTCGCGATGAGCTTCACCATTCTATACTGGATCGCAATGCGAGTCTCACCTGAGTCGCTAAAGATGAATGAATACTTACTATGTAACTAAACGCCAGTCAAAATCAACCACCATGTCGTTGATTGAGGCTCGCAGAAAATTGGTCGGAGTTTGGGGTCCTCTCCGAGCGCCAGCACTGCGAAGATGGTTTGTTATGGTTATTAAACAGTTCCAAAGGTGAGTTCTCGAGCAACTTACTTTGATTTCCCTTTTGCAATGATACGGTAGGTGCCTAAAGGGACAGCGACTTCCCGACGAAGTCGCGGCAATTCGTGTACAGTTGTTACATGCGCTTCGTTACAGGCATAACTAGGCAGTTAAAGAGGATTAGCTATTGCATAATTGAAAATAGCGTGGCTGCAGAAGGGATATGCAGCTATAAGGTATCCACTGTGCCCCACCTGGGGTGAGGTCAACATCCGTACCTAGTCTGTAGAAGAGCATTCCCTCTTCTTCTGCATCACTGCAAAAACCTGCACGGGCTTATTTACGATCCAATCCAATAACGGATACTCTGCCGCGATGCACATGTTGTTCATGACAGTATTTCTGTCGTCGTCGATGTGTAGTTCTCCAGCATTCGGTTAGGAAAACGCAAGCTCCTAGAAATGTCAACGCGAAGGAACAGAACGCGATCGAAGCGGCCGTTGGATCGTGACCGACTTCTCCTCGCTAAGTGCGGACTGAATAGCTCGACCGGCCATATATTTCCTTCGACGAAACCATTCTATAATATGACTTTGCATACACTCAAGCAAACATTTGGGGACCTACTCTCAGTTGACCGTCTCTTCTCCTTGCACCCCAACGTTCTGTTGTCAATCAACTAGAGTACGTTTTGCCCATGCTCCGCCCAATTGATTGTGGGATCAGGTGCTGGGAATTCGAGTGCAATAATGTCGAGAAAAGATATTCGACGAAGTGTACTGAGATATATTGCCCCCAAGATCTCTCTTAATTCGCGAGGAGCCATCGCCTTCAGAAGTCATGCGAATCCCGTCAAGACCGATGATAGTATCTCTTGACCCATGTAGGTACAGCCTGCCCATTGGCGACGATGGTGCTGCAATACCACTATTCCAGAGATAACTCTGCGAAGCTAGGGAGAAAGACAGCCACACAACCCAATTCCATATATATAAAGACGCAGATTGGTGGAATGTGCCGCTTCTCGTTATCGAATACCACTGTGGCACATGCTGGGTAAGGGCAAGCTTTGGACAGGACTCAAATGGCTTCGGATCCGCGTCAGAAAGGCTCACTGCAGCCGTCGTGACTGAACTGATGCCTTACACGATCGGCAAGTGTGCCCAATACGAGTACGTCCGCACAGCGGGAAGTTTTCGCCTTTTTGTTTCTTCCCGAGGACCCAGCGCCCCTTAATTATCTGTGCTGAATTTTGACGTGGGAGATAACGATGAGCCTGAATCGTGGTATGATGCCGCCACCATGCTCGGATATCAAGGTTTACCACTTATTAAGAGATATCTCTTCGACAGCATCTAACGAGAGGCAACCATCAGCGTATACTGCCAGCGATGGATGGGGTTCAAACGGTCACCGACTCGGACGCGCTCCGGATACAACCCGCCCCAATCTAGCCCCTGGCGTCCAATGCAAACGAAGCACGTGGGCTGACTTGAATGCAACCCAAGGGGCATTCTTATTCGCATCAAGCCCACACAAGAGGCCCACACCGTGGCATCGCCTCAGCCACTGCAGGCAAACCGTCAGCACTGCCACGAATCCTGCCCAAGTGAATACCACAAGAGAGAGTGCTTCTTACAATTCCCAGCAAGTAAACAATTCTAGGTGTCTCTGTTGACTTCAGCCGCAGCCCGGACTTCTGCCCCTCTCGCGATTGGTAATCGGTGTCGTGCTCAATGTTTGCTCAATCATGCGTCTACTCACGTTCCAAGCTGACGGCAAGCTGCACTTGACCAAGGATTTCATAGAGGATATTCCGCCTTATGCGATCTTGTCACATACTTGGGGTGAAGATGATCAAGAAATAAGCTTCAGAGATGTCACGGAAGGAACCGGAAGAGGCAAGGCAGGGTATCAAAAGATCTATTTCTGCGGGCAGCAAGCCACGTCTGATGGTCTTCAGTATTTCTGGGTAGACACCTGCTGTATCGACAAATCGAACAATACCGAGCTGTCCGAGGCGATCAATTCCATGTTCAAATGGTATGAGAAGGCGACACGATGCTACGTCTATCTGTCTGATGTTTCGAAGGATCACCGCTCCCAAAATGACGATCTGCCCCGGTCTACCTGGAAGTTGGCTTTTCGAAAAAGTAGATGGTTTACCCGGGGCTGGACGCTTCAGGAACTCATCGCACCATCATCAGTGGATTTTTTCTCTGCAGAATGCCAGAAACTCGGCGATAAGAATTCCCTGGAGACACTGCTTCATGAGATTACTGGAGTTGCGATCGGCGCTCTTCGAGGACGCGCCCTATCAGAGTTCACCGTAGAGGAGCGTATGTCATGGTCAGAAGGGCGTATAACAAAACGTGAGGAGGATAGGGCTTACGCCTTACTGGGCATATTCAAGGTTCATTTGTCACTGATCTATGGCGAGGGCGTGGAAAACGCTTTCAGGCGACTCCGAGAAGAGATCTCCAAACGTTCAGTCTTCGCTGGTAGAAGCCTCGCCGTCTCCGGTGCGTATAACCAAGGTATGTGAATTCAACCATCTAGTTCCAATAGCAACAGTGCCCAGTCTCCACAAGAAAGAAATATGCCTTATTTATTAGTGGAAACAGAGTACTTTGCTAACCGCCGAATGACAACAACTTTATGAATGCGCAACGCTGACTAAAGGTGAAGGTATCATAGAGAGTCCTACGGTGCGAAAAGAATTGCTTGAATTATTGTATTTTGACCACATCGATGAACGACTGCTTACAATAAAGGCGGGTCACAATACAACATGTCGCTGGTTCCTCCATACAGAACAATACAAAGCCTGGCTGAGTGTCGAGACTTTGCGGGACCATCGTGGATTCCTTTGGGTCAAGGGGAAACCCGGAACTGGAAAGTCAACCTTGATGAAATTCCTTGATTCGAAGGCAAAAATGACAGCCAAGGCAAATCGAAAAGTGCTTGTGGCATCATTCTTCTTCAATGCGCGGGGTGAAGAGCTTGAACGGTCAACAATTGGTCTTTATCGATCCCTCCTATGGCAAATTTTCGAGAAAGCCGAGGATCTTCAGGGAATTCTCGACGAATTGGACGGCAGCGCTAGACGTATCATTCAGAGGGACGGCTGGCAACCGGAGATGCTCAAAGAGACCTTAGCCAAAGTTGTAGAGGGCCTTGGATGTCGCACGTTACAATTATTTATTGACGCACTTGATGAGTGCCACGATGACGATGTGACCGACATGATTTCGTTCTTCGAAGATATTCGAGAGCGCGCCATCGAGACCGGCGTGCATCTACACATCTGCTTCTCGAGTCGCCATTATCCGGCCATCATCATTCCATGGGGCAGGCAGATCGTCCTTGAGGATGAGGAGGAACACGACACTGATATCGCCCAATATATAAAATCCAAACTCACACGACAGGCGGAGAGTCTGAGATCCCAGATACTAGAGAAATCCTCAGGAGTCTTTCTCTGGGTTGCTCTAGTTATCCCAATGCTCAACAAAGTATGCGCTAAAGGTCGAATCGGCGAATTTCAGAAGTGCCTTGACGGGATTCCTCCCGGACTGGACGACTTGTTCGAAATGATCCTGACAAGAGATCGCGAGGACATGCAGGACCTTCAGCTTTGCATCCAGTGGATTCTCTTTGCTAAGCGGCCCTTAAAGCTAGAGGAATACTATTTCGCCATTTGCAGTTTCAATGATCCAGACACGGCCAGAAGCTGGGTCTCGGGCGATATTTCACTTGAAGCCATGCATCGATTTGTCCATAGCTCTTCTAAGGGACTGGCAGAGGTAACCAAGACCAGGGGGAAAGACACCGTGCCAAACGTTCAGTTCATCCATGAATCAGTTCGGGACTTCTTTCTCGCTAAGAATGGATACCGAAGACTCTGGCCAGATCTCGACGGTCGGTTTGCTATCTATAGTCATGGAATTCTGAAGGACCGCTGCTTAGCTGAGATCAATGGCAGTACCAGAAGCACTACGCTTGTAAATGGGTATTCAATTCGACGCATTCCGGGAGCCTCATCGCGAGTGAGGCTTGCTATCTCACAGCATGCCAGCGAGTTACTTCCAAAAGCTTCCTCTTCAGAAGCCTCAGCGCTACGTCAAACGGTATCCGACGAGCTCCCGTTTCTTGAGTACGCAGTTCATTATGTGCTTTACCATGCAGACGCGGCCGAGGAAAATGCAATTAAGCAAGAGGCTTTCCTAGAGGAGGTTCCCCTAAAGTATTGGATCTACCTGGATAATATATTCGAGAAATACCAAATACGACGGCATACAATGGATGCAAGCTTTCTATATATCCTCGCGGAGAAAAACCTACCGAGGCTCATTAAAGGCGAGCTAAGGCAAGTCCCAAGCATGGATATTCCGGGAGAACGTCATAAATTCCCCATACTTGCAGCCTACGCTAACAGCAATCGAGAGGCCGTTCTAGCACTTCTAATGCAACAGGCCGGGCAGCAAAATGACCAGAGCGTAGCTTTACTACTTAGGCACTTCCCTGATTATAAAGCTCAGGGCGAAAGGCCGCTATTATATGCTGCCCAGAAGGGACACGAAGGTATCGTCAAGATGCTGCTTGATACAGGCAAGGTTGATCCCGACTCCAAGGCTATTGCCGACTATGGTGCTAGTCAGACGCCGCTTATATGTGCTGCCAAGGAGGGTCATGAAGGTATCGTCAAGATGCTACTCGATACAGGTAAGGTCAGCATCGATCCAAAAACCATCGGCAAAGCTGATCCTGGTCGGACGCCGCTGTCGTATGCTGCCGAGAAGGGTTATGAAGGCATTTTCAAAATGCTGCTCGACACAGGCAAGGTCGATGTCGACTCCAAGATTACTGGTCGCTATAATTCTGGTCGGACACCGCTTTCGTATGCTGCCGCGAGTGGCTGCGAAGGTATCGTCAGAATGCTTCTCGACACAGGTAAGGTCAATATCGACTCGGGGGCTACTAGTATCTCTCGCGATGCTGGTCGGACACCGCTATCTTATGCTGCCGCGTGTGGCCATAAAGGTATTGTCAAGATGTTACTCGACACAGGAAAAGTCGACGTCAACTCCAAGAGCACTAGTAGCTATAATTATGGTCGGACACCACTGTCATTTGCTGCCGCGAATGGCTCCGAAGCTATTGTCAAGATGCTACTCGACACATCCAAGGTCGATGTCGACTCAAAAGGCAGCAATATAATTGCTTATCGGACGCCGCTGTCGTATGCTGCTGAGAATGGACATGAAGGTGTTGTCAAGATGTTGCTCGATACAGGCGAGGCAGATGCGGACTCTAAATCTACTGACCTGGATTTTGCTGGTCGGACGCCGTTGTCATATGCTGCAGAGAAGGGCCATGAAGGCATTGTCAAGATATTGCTTAGCACAGGCAAGGTCGATTGTGACTCCATGGCTACCGGCATACTTAGTGCTGGTTGGGCGCCGCTGCATTATGCTCACCGGAACGGCCATATAGATATCGTGGAGCTGGTGCGAATGCGATATCGTTGAATCTGTGTTTTTATCATATACTTTCTACCATACCGCACGACGATCGGCTATTAAGGTTCGCAAATCTATTACGTTGTGGTTCATCTACCCGGTGCAAAGAGTCCAAACCAGATCCCATTGATGGCATGCTCAAAAAAGCAAATCAAACCGGATCCGGCCCTTTTAGAGGCGGCCAGTTCTGTGGGGTGGTATTATGTTTGCAGCGCCCCGACGCTCGGTCTTGGGAAGGCTTCCTAGAACCCCTTGCGGCTCAATATGGCGGCCCATGTTTCTCCTCCGGCCTGATGAGAAGGCCGCCCCCATTAACTGCAGTATGGTTCTTCGTATTTGCCACTGCTTCGCCGAGCAACGCCTCTCAGCAGGATACACATACCTCGGTTCTCTACTTTGTGCTCTGCCTGTCTGCGATGCGTACTGGAGTGGACCGATGTGTCCCGTAAGTACACAGAATCCGAAGCACCGACGTGGCACAAAGAGCAACACCCAAGGACACCAGATCTGAAGGACACTAGGTCGACAGTACTTCCAAGGGGTTTTGAATGGAAGCAATCTGCCCACTTGAGCACCCACGACGCGGTTTAGGGTCGACTCGACGAAGTGTCGCAGATATAGGCAAGAGGTGGGCGGTGGTCACAGTTGGCTTCTTATCGCGTTCATTGTCTTTCGGCATATTTAATCACCAACCACCAAGTTGAGCGAGCAACAGAAAAGGGGATGAGGCACGAACAAGACTGGTGCCGATTTGCTCAAGTGCTTCGGTCTGTTTTTAGGGAAGTTTTCAAAGCGTATTAACGGATGACGAAAGCCTTCGCAGAATGAATTGTCCGAGGTCGTGACGAGTTCTCATAAGGTATTTAGTAGAGTGACACATTAGTCGACCCTGTCCCGTTCGACCGACCTCTATGGATCCGGCAGCCACGAGGCATCGATCGGTAAGCATTATTAGTGGTGTTCATGAAACTCAGGAGCTGCAATGCAGGAGCGAACTTGCGAATGCCGAGGTGAGACATTATCGGTTGAAACCAGCATAGGACCAAGCAATCGGCGAGTAGCCGAGCACGGGATGCATTTGCATTCCCCTGGTTTCTAAATTCCAAGCTGATAAGGCCGCTGAATATGTTGGAGTTTATAAAAGAGAAATAACGAATATCTTAAACCCTGCTGCCGTTCCGTACAGTTATGGCCTAAATAAAGTATGTACGGACATGGTTACTTACCGGTACGGATGTATCCATAGCCTCGGTAACTGAATAAAGGGCCCACCCCGCAAAGCGGTGTGGGGCCCCGTACATTAGTGTTATCCGGGGTATCCAGAAGGACCTCGGCTTTTGTTCCGCCTCGAGATTAACTAAGTACCAGACATACTTCGTAGGCAGGCTGAGCCCGTTCCTACTCATAAGGTGAACGTGCTGCGTTTTGAGAATCACAACAATTCTCATCCTGCGCCCATTGAAAGACATCCCTCGGCCCCTCTCTCACATCGCTACGAGCACATAATCAAAATGGTGGACGTGGTCAAGCTGTCGTACTCGGGGCGCATAGCCACCGTGACCATCGACAATGACAAGAAGCTCAATGCCTTGGATCTTGACGGGTACTACGCCATTGCCAAGGCCCTGAGAGAGATCGCGCTGCGCGAGGACATTTATATCACCGTCCTGACCGCAAAGGGCCGGTATTTCTCTGCGTAAGTCTTGGGTCCTTCAGCCCTTCCGAACAATCATGCCAAGCACATACAATCCAACAGAACCACCAATTGAGGGGGAGATTTCACACATGCGTGTCATTTTAGCCTTGGGCTGAGATGTGATATGATGCTATATTACGCGAAATATAGCAGGGCTTGTTCGACAACCATTCCAGTTCATAAATCTCAGCACCCTCTTCTCATCCCCGCTGCGACCCATTACACTAGCTACACATACACTCACTCACGGACTCACGTACTCACTCACTCACTCACTCACTCACCAACCAGTCATAACCAAAACCACAACCAGATATGAGTACCGATGCTAACATCTCCAACTCATCAGCGGCGCCGACGTCACAGTAGGCCGCGACCTTCCTCCCAGCGCGGACGTATACCGGGAATGGCTCCGCAACTTCATGGCCAATAACCTCAACATAACCCAGGCCTTCTACAGCCACCCCAAAATCTTGATCGCCGCGCTCAACGGGCCCGCAGTAGGCCTCTCGGCCGCGCTGACGGCCTTCGCCGACTTTGTCTACGCAGCGCCGCACACCTTCCTCCTCACGCCCTTCTCGTCGCTCGGGCTCGTGGCCGAGGGCGGCGCCTCGCTCGCCTTCGTGCAGCGCCTGGGCATCAGCAAGGCCAATGAGGCGCTCATCATGAGCAAGCGCATCACCGCCGACGAGCTGGTCGCCACGGGCTACGTGAACAAGGTGTTCCCGTGCGACAAGGGCGACGACGAGGCGTTCATGCGGCAGGTTCTGCGCGAGATCGATGACCGGCTGGGGGAGCATCTCATTGGTAGTTCTCTGACCGCCATCAAAGCGCTCATCCGGAGGCCTGAGCGCGAGATCCTGGATAAACAGAATTTTGCCGAGGCGCTTGCTGGGCTGGATAGGTTCGTCAAGGGGATTCCTCAGAAGGAGTTCCAGAAGATCGCCTCGGGGCAGAAGAGGCATAAGTTGTGAGGTGGGCGATGGTTTTGGCGGGGGCTAGGCTAGGTATGTTGGAATGAAGCGATCAGCGAGCAAGTTGCTTAACTCTTGTACTTCTCCATACACATGTAAATACAAAGGTGGCCCCCTGAATTTAGCATGTATTCCGCGCCGCGATATTAATATGCTCCTGGTAGTCAAGGCACTTTGCCTCGCGATAGAGAGAATCGATCTGGATCACGCAGTGTCTCGCTTTCACATACCGCAAGTACATCAGGTGGCTAAGGAGCCAGTCAAATTCTCCTTCGAATAGTCCCTTATCTCCCGGAGTCTGCTAGGTCAATTCCCCGACTCTAGAAATTGGCAGCAACCAAGACACGGCGCTCTTCCGTTCGATAGACTCAAACAAGTATCTATGAACGAACGCAGGAACCAAGAAACAAGGCATATAGTAGAATCATACACCCAAGCTATATTAGTTAATTACGTAGCATTGATGATTATATCACAAAACTTCTACCTATTCCATAAATATGGAAGCGCTTCTACTTCTCGGATTCTTGCAGCAACTTCGTCATCGACTGCTTTACCCGGAGTAGACCTTGTAGCTCCAGATTTGTGAATGTGTCGTGGCTTTCGACTAGAGCTATTACCTTCTTGAGGCTGGCCAGACCGTCTTGAAGGGTAGTAGATGCAGGTTCCGTCTGTGAGGCCTCTTCGGCAATCTCTTCAGCATCGCGATAATCGGGCTGAAGAGACCACTCATCCAGGACTTGGTCGAGGACTTCGAGGTCAGTTGAAGGTTCGGTTGGGGGTGTATCCTCGTCCGCAGGTTCCAAGAATGTAGAAAGAGGCTTCTTGTCCGCAAAGCCAATTGTGGCATTATTATAAAGGGGACACAAGTCATGGGGAAGGGCCAGGACTTTGTAATTGCTAGTAACCACACCCAATAGCTTTGACTTTTGCCAGCACTTCTGTATCGCCTCTGGCGTTAGCGTTAGAAACCAATGGGTTGACAGCCACATCATCGCGAGCCGGAGGTTCATTCGCGACATTGGGTCTTCGGAACATCCGTCTGAAATTTGTCCACACATCCACACTAGACAGGACCTTCGGAAATGGGCCTTCAACAGACTAACGATGCCTTGTTCATTCGGCTGATACATCGACGTAACGTTAGGAGGGATAAACTCAATGGTGATGTTAGGTGGCGGCGGGGTCTCATTGACGGCTACGAGGTGTGGCTTGAAGTTATCAAGCAATAAGAGCACCTTCTGTCCGGGCTTATTGGTCTGAATATGCTGATAGAACGCCTTCAGCCACTCGTTCATAATAGATGTACTAAACCAAGCTTTCCGATTGTGTCGCCAAACAATGTTGTGGGCCTTCCAATTGAAGTTCTTCAAGGCACGAGGGCAGGTGGCCTTGCCCACCACCCACAGGTCGAGTTTATCGTCGCCGGTGTCGTTGGTGGTGATAGCTATAGAGATACGCGTCTTTTCAAGTTCCCGAACAGGTTCAGGCGATGCGGAAAGGCGCCAGAGAAGTCCTATTTGGTCCATGTTATAACGATTGCCGCGAGGGGTTTCGGAAACGACCCGTTTAAGGTGGGCCATCTTAGGCCTTGCTTCCGGAACATTCACGGCCTCCGCGGAAGCCTTCGCGCCGCTTGCGGGAAAGCGCTTCTGAAATAGCCTGCACCACCGCGGGCCGAAGCTGGGCGGGTTCTCCGGAGGCAGGCCGTTTCGGGCCTCGGGGTAGTGGGTCCATATATATCTAGCTTTTTCCATCAGCACCTCTCGCGATGTGTTGATGCCCCTGACTTCCATGCCGTATTGCCAGCGCTGGAGAATATCTTCTAAGACGGGCCATTGTGCACTGCTCACCCTGGTGTGTTGCAGGCCAGGGCTGTTGAGGTTGACGAAGTCGAGGGTATTGGAGCGTAAGATTCGAGAGATTTGATATTGCGGAAGCGTTATGTCGAACTTATGCTTGAACCACGTAATAGCCTCGCTTTGCGATGGCTTCGACGGTTGGCTGTTGAACCATCCGCGCAGCTGAAGCTTCTGTTCAACTGTGATTCGAGGCATGACAGACACTAGACTGCTTGGGGTACGTTGAAGAGTTCGAGGGTTGTGGAGAGCAATCGGAGAGCATCGCAGGTGTTGAGCAGCTGAGAAAGCAAACGGTTCCTGGCTAATACTCAACCGCCGAGGGAAAACAGCGCCGCAAAACGTGCATAAACATCAATTATGTACTAACCAATCCATAGTTATGCATGCCCTAGTCAGCAACGGCATATCGGGACCAAAACACATGCACTATGCACTTATACTGTGGACCGTTGCAGTGGCGTTTTACTAACAACTTGCTTGGCTTCATGGATTTATATGCTCTAGCTATGTCTCGAGCATGCACTGGGGGAGACATGTTCGATCTGGGTCACGATGAATCTGTCTCGGCAGCGTAAACGGGTCATGATGCGAGCAAGCCGAATAGGAGGCTCGTTCGCTTCCAGTACTCGTCTGACGTTTTCGCAAGGCGACGCTCTGCCTCGCCGTCCAGACCAGTTTTTGCCAATACTTCCAAAGCAAGCTCCCTCATCACCTTGTCTCCATCGTCGCCATTACCAATGTCGAGATAGTGCTGTAATAGATTGATGTCGGCTAGCCATTGAATAAAGACATCCTTGTTACGCTCAGTCGTTTGCGCGGGCTTGACGCTTTCTTCTTCTGCCTTATCATTCTCTGCATCCGTCTCACTTGTCTCATCCTCGCTCTTGGCTGCAGGCATCGTCGAATCTTCCGGAACATCTGTTGCGAGTTCCTTTCGCCAGATTTCCGCGAGCTGTCGGCTAAATACGCGCTTTAGGGTGTCAACAGCAGCTGGGGTCCAAAGATCCACACCGGCATTGCCCATTGACATGGTGATATTCCGTAGCAGCTTGAATGTGCTGGGGGAAGGCTGAGTAGGTAAAGCTGGCTCACCCTCCCACAACGCCCGACCAACCACCCGTTTCTGGGTCACAATTGCTGCGGCAAGCTCCTCTAGTGGCATTATAGACACGTGTGCTGCGAGCTTTTCGTGGAGTGAAGGGATATTGTGTAGGCCGAAAGACTGCACACCCTCGATCTTAGGCAGGCGGCTCCGGACATCTCTTAAGATTCGGAGTATATACTTGGCAATCTGACCGTTATCCAACCCGTCTTTTTGGCCTTGCCACAGAGCCGTGAGCTGCTCATCTAGGTCCTGGAATGCTTTGGTAAGTGTCCCATTGAGTCGTGTATGCAGTAGCTGTGGGTCATCTTTGCTTAAGAGACCCTGCCTCGCCTCAATAACCTCCTCGTCCTCGATTTCATCCACATCGTTATCCCACCGCTGGCCCCTGAGTTGCTCAGCCAGGTCTCCGACATTGTCAATTATATGATGCCATGACTCGAAACTAGTGACAGCTCGCGCAACGGCATCATTCCTTCCATAGAACCGAGTCACAATTTCGTGGGTGACTTGAGCGGAGCTAGTAGAAAACTCCATCTCGAGCATCTCGTCATCCCACATACCTCGTTGCCGATCGGTGATTCCAGATTGCCATGACTCCAACGTGGTAGCTACTTCGGACCCAACAAGCTTGAGTTTTGCAACCTTAGTCTCTATGAGCTGTAAGAGGTGATCGTTGATAGCTTTTCGCAAACCGTCAAGCATGATAGATGGGTCGAACCCTCGAGGCTTTCCGCCACTCCTTATCCATTGTTGTAGTGTGCTTGTCCGCAGATCTATAATGACTTTGAATTCAGAGATATGTTCGAGGATCTTGCTTAGGCCTCGGAGAACAGATTCTCGCCCCTTGTTTGCCCAACTCGTGAGCATTTCCCTGGCTTGTTCACCATCTAAATCATCGTGCCTTATGAAGGGCGTGAAATACCGGATCTCGTCACCACACCATCTCTCAAATATGTCCAGCCGTAGGCCCTCTAAGGATCGTAAAGCTTCGTCGGCTAGAAGCGGTTTCCGTTTGAGCTCTAGTAAGGCGTCTGTGAGCTTGTTAGGAATCAACGCTTGCACATCCACTAATGTCTTGGTGTATAAGTCGAGACCTCTTAGGACATCCTCAGCGCCCTTGTGTTTGTCATGCTCCTCATAGTCGAACTCGTATGTAATCGCCTCAGCCCTAATGCTCAGAAATCGCCGTAAAATATCCTTGGTTCCAGAACTTGACGACAGGCTATAGGCCGACAAGACTTTTAGTGTCTCAGCTATGTCCGTTGTCTCTCCACTCTTTTGCAAGACTTTCTCGATCGCACGCACCAGCTTTCTCCTTAGCCCATCCAAGTTCTTCTTCGTACCCTCGACCACGCTCCTTACTTCGTCATCCAACGTCATCAGATCCCCGAAGCTGGACACGAGCAACCGGCTGAGCACAAAGACTTTTGCAGCTAACACAAGTCGATCACCTCGGCTTGCCTCGGTGTCCCTGCTTGTGCCTGTCTTCAAAAGCCGGCTAACCGCAAGCCCACAGGCCCGCAGAAGCCTGACTCGGGCGGCTTGACTCAATTCTGCCTCCGTGTCCTCGTTGCCACGAAAGCGCCCCAAGGCCATGACCTTATTGTCGACGACGGCCCGCCCACACTGGCCGCCCATATGGCCCAACACCTCTTGGGCCGAAAGCATGTCTGCCCGCATCTGTACGATAGTGTCTGCAGTGCCGAGTAGCTGGCGATAGCTGTTGCCGACCTGCGTGCGTAAACGAGCCGATTTCTCTTCAATCTGAGTGTGCAGTGTCTTGTGGACGGCGCGGATCTGCGGAAGCGTGTATGTCGTAAAGATCTGCGCTGAGCTTGTCAGCGTCGACGTGTCGGGGGTCGCCATGGTCGCATAAATAAAGATCGGATTGTCCTGGAAAGCGCAGTGCGTTATCGCGGTCTGAGCATTGAGGATGAAGTCTTCGTCACTCTAGCTTTGCACAATGTGTTGGTTTGAAGTGCATTCCACTACCGGTACCAGAAATCATTACATGAGCGGGTGCCAGCTGTCCACAGCTGAGGATATATCTGCTACCGTTACCTACCCCTACTTTAACTAGGTAGTTAGTTTAACGGACGGCGCAACGGCGTACCTACATCCGTAATTTATGCGCCTACCCATCAACTCGAGTCTAACCAGCAAAAACGAATTGAAACATCGAGCACAGAGCATAGATCCTTTTGATTGAGCCTGAGAAAGACGTGACCGGGTAATAATGGGAGATTACGAAGTACCGGTAGCAAAAGGGGAGCCCTTCTCAGAGTCGTGGGGAGGAAAAATGATGAGAGTGGGACTCGAACCCACGCGGATTGCTCCACCGCGAATTTGTTCACGTGCCGATGACTCGGTAGTACCTGAACACGGCGCCATAACCACTCGGCCATCTCACCTGTGACAAGCAGTTTGGGTATGAGACTGATATCGAACGGACGGCTCCGGCCACTAGCCCCGATACTGTACCTGAACCTGGTGTAGGTACACTACGGGTGGATCTAGTAGTGCACATAGGTAGCGGTGCCGGGCACTTCGACTAAACAATTCCGCGGCTGGTCCACGAGATTTGGAGATGCCATCTACCTACTTACATACCTAGGTATTATCATTTGCGTCACCCGTTGAGGAGAATACCATGGCTACACATACGACGCAACCCATAGCTACAACGTCCCGGTGAAGAAGATGCACGCCCCAGTCACATCAACCTCAGAGAGGTTCTCATCTCAGCGCCAGGTGCAAAGCAATCGCAATCCTCTTTGCCTGGTCGGTTCCCCGGATTCGCATGTGAATCCTCGAGACAGCTCGCAGATAATACATGATGCCTTAAGGGGGGCAATATGCTCTACGGAATCTGATACGCCGACGTCTTGTCGCTATCACGGAATGGTGGGGTTCCAGAGCACGATGATTGGCAACAGACTTCAATGCAGCAATATTCATGCGCCGCCCCAACCTGGCTCTGCAATCCCCTTACCATGACCCTTATCTGCGCACGGACGACGCAGGACCTTGTAGTTCTAGAGCTCGTTCAACCCACATACGATAGCGAGACTATACAGTTGGTCCGTTTGCTAACCGAAAGCCACGGCGCCGAAACACTCTCCAAATTGGTTTCATAGAACGGCTTGGTTTTGCAAGGCCAGCTTTGCCGGGATGAACTCTGTGTCTGGGGCCTGGCGACTCTCCACGGTCCAATCGTCATGGCTATATTACCTATCAGGCCTTCCCAATCCTTTTCGTTCCACTGCCTCGGGCGGGCCTGTGCCCCCACGATGAACGGTGTCTCGATAAGGGAGTTCTGGTTGGAAGATCCAGGCCTGGAACTCGGGAGTCCGGGGCGAGGATGAGCACTAAATATGTTCGATAACGTTGGAAATCAGCACCCCGATTCCAGAAGCCAATAGTATTGGATCCAGTCAGGACGGCTGCTCACATGCTCAGCGTTGGACTGTGGTTGCGCCGTCACAACTGCCACTTGCCACAAGTCTGCTGGGGCAACTTGGACTATCCTCAGTCCTCTAAGTTTACTGACTGCTGAGTATGTGTAGGCATCCCATGCAATCCATCTAATATACGAGCCTGGTTCATCAAGCTACCCTTCTGATGCAGCAGCGTGCCATGCCTAGTACTAGGCGTAGACAATATCCAAGCAAGCAACAAGGTGCAACCCTTCTCTTGCCTACCAGATAGGATGTCATTATAACTGAACACTTGACCCTCTCATACTGAACCTGTGGCAATCAGCCCGGCGTCGAAAACGCCACCGGGACAGTTGTGCTACCTACAGACCCATCCCATTATTCCAGCACCCGAAAGTGCTACCATAGCCTTGGCGGCTCTTCCTTTCGTCGTACTATATATCATGTTAACCGGTAAACTGCCATCACTCCAACCTTGGGTTGGGTGAGGAGTTCGAGGTGCCTTGGCTTTCGAATAAGCAACTCTTATGCATAGTTATATCAGACGGTCGATGATAGGTTGATGGCTTGCGGCTACCTACTTGGTACGGTAATGAACTGATAAGGTGTGTCCTATCATCAATACGGAAGACAGTATCAAGTTATGTGTGTGTGTGTAGTGAACCATGGATGGAGACGACTACCTGGGAGCCGGCAATGCCTGTGATTGTGTGCAGATTGCCATGGTGCTGATCCATACTTGGTCCTGGGACTCGAGGGCTGAGAGGCGTATGTGCCATCGGATTTCCCCGAGAGCTTATCTCCGTACCTTTGAACAAAGTGGCATATACTATGTATAGCCGAGGTTATATCGTCGCTTTTGCCCCAAACGAACCATAAGGGTCCATCTGTGTCGAAGACAACGTTCTTCTCTGGTGCTAGGAGAAGGGTGAGGGCCCAATCAAGATTTGAACGCCATCATCAGGAGCAGTAGGTAGATACCTATTGTCCAGTGTGGCCCTACGTTAAACAAGCTTCGTCCAATTATCTGGAGCTAAACAGACCCCATGAACTGCTATCAATAGTCGAGCCCAATAGTTCATAACGGCGCAGATCACCCGTACAACCCTGATGAGTCCCTAGTATAATACAAACGCCTAGCCCGTGGCTAGAACCGCCGCCTTGGATAAGCCTCTTATAGCGCATGACAAAGAGCTAAATAGAGACTACGGTACTCCGAGGATCTTGATGACATCTAGAACCTTGACGAGGAAAGTGACCGATTCAGGGTCGTGTCAAGTTGCTTGCCACCGGACCGTACACGTCGCCGAGTGTGATGTCATCTAGGTAGGTCGCCAGGACCACGACGACGGCTAAATGATGACCTGCGATCACCCGTAATATACGCCCGTCCCGGAGCAGCGGGTGGTGAAATGCAAATATCAATGATGACAATGTCTCTCTGAGTGCCAAGTTGGTGTGCATACCTAGCAAGTCTTGACAGACAACGGCTATCTCGTCATGGCTTTCCCCGCATTCGACTTGTGCAGGTGCTGGGATCTTGAACGATTCATACGGTCTGTACGAAGTACAAATCAAGCAATTTGTGCGATCTTCAGCCTTCTAGATTTGGCTCGGCCGGGAAAAGGTGGAGTCGTTGTAGACCTCATCGCACAGCTTTCCAAGACGAGGTATCCGCGCTGTCATCTAATAAGGATGAACAAACTAATGGGATGTTCTTGTTGGTATTTTGTAGTCTCTGTGGCTTATTGCTAAGCCGAGCAGATTCGAGAGTGTTGTCTCTTGCCGGTTCATTATGGTAGTTGCGGCTATGGCAATGACATGTGAACAGAACTGCCAGAAGTTTCCGCCACATTACGGCATGGGATGGCTCCTGAAATGCGGGCCTAGGTACGGACTATCGAATTAAAAGTTAGAATCCGCTAAAAGTCATAAAGACACTATAAGTCCACTGTAAGCCCACTGTAAAACTTTAGCGGCTGCTGACTTTTAATTCTATACCTAGTCCGTATAATACCTAAGTATATCAGCCTCTGGGGTAAAAAGCAGTCCGGTGTCTACCGGTGTACTGGTGGCCGGATTAAACTGGAGCCGGGCTGAGCATGACAAGCCATTAGGTAGGATCACAGCTTTTGAGCACGGCGAGGGCAAAAGTTTAGAACCGACCAGCACTCTATAAGTACCTAGGTAGGATGATACGCCGTACCCACATTCCCTATAAATCAGGCATTATTAACGCTGGCGTGAGAAACATACGGTAGGTATATACCTAGAACCTGCGTAGGTATCCGATATTCGGTCATCAACACAACAACCATGATATTCACGCAATGACATGTTATGCGTATTATCCTCGGGTGTTGTTGTCATGAACCGGGCTGGCCCTAAACTGTACCTATTAACAGGTACCTGGTATCTTCCGGACGCGCAACCATAGGAAGTTAGGCACTCAACCGGAACCAGCTGCGGCCATTTGGCAGGTATAAAACGCTCTGTTTGCGATAACAGTACGCGAGGCCGAGCAACAAGGTTGACACGTTACCTACTACGAAGTATGAATCATTGAAAATCCACACTAGTCTTTTTCTCCTGAGTCTTACTATTCGCACCAGATGGTTTTGTTATTCGCACCAGAAACCGGAGACAGACCCACCTAACTACCCGCCACATAAGACACTCCAGATATCCAGCAACCCGAACATACATAATACAATACCACAACCTAACCACTAACCCGAATCCTAACCACTAACTCGAATCCTAACCGCTAACTCGAATCCTAACCGCTAATCCTAACCACTAACCCTAATCCTAACCCGCCTGAGGGGCGCTGGATAGCGTGTCCCTAAATGTAGGTATGTGGCGGGTAGTTAAGTGGGTCTGTCTCCGGTTTCTGGTGCGAATAACAAAACCATCTGGTGCGAATAGTAAGACTCTTTATCCTAACCCCAAAGAGGCAGGCTGTGGTGATGCGTTATCTATGCCAAGACATCTCTACTTACACTACGTAAGCAGTGTTATCGTCACCAGACCCGCCAGCCCGCCAACGCATTACTTTCGGCATGTGGTGTGCGCAGTTAGTGTGCGGGGCGCTTGTGTGCGTGGTCACAAACAGATTGTATCGTGACTACGAAGTACGAAATAGTTAAGTAGTATCAATAGTTACTTAACTATCAGTGATTGTTGCTCACGTGCGGTGACGAAGTGCGTACCGGTAACCAGTAGCTGCAAACACGGTACGGTAGCTTTATCCCCCGTATACTACTAACATGGAGACGAAATTGCCAGGTATTATCCGAGACATCTTCTCGGTCTTCTCTGCTTCTTCCGCCTGTTCCGTCATTGACTTGGTGGCCTAACGAATAGGCAAGTACGGACGTACATAGTCCGTAGTGTACGTCCGTACGTAGCCGACGTTACTTTCGGCCTAGCCAATTCGCTGGAATGATGACTTGCATCCATCCGCTCTACAGGTCTTAGCAAAACGTGAGGCTACCGGTACCTACATAGGGCCATAGGGCGGTCTACCTATGTAGACTGCCCTACGGCCCTATGTACACTAGTACGCAGTACCTAGGTAGGTAATGTACTTCGTACACTAGGTACTTCGTAGTGTACGGTATGTGGGTAGGTAGGCTCAGGTAGTTGACATACGTAGCAGATACCTGAGGCATGTCAGGACAACCTGTCGGCTCACGAGCACATACCGGTACTACCGGTATGTAGATCTTGCGCCTGGAAGGTAGTTGATGTACCTACCCCCAAACCGCATTGGCATTACGTACGAAGTGCTGCCAGTCTCCTTGCATTAGCCGGCAGCCTCAAAGCTCTAACTAAGTACATACCTAGTTACCAAAGACGATGAAACCAAACACGGCGCCAAAATGATAAGAGATGGAGAAGAGGAAAAGAGTGATATCTGCCGGTGATAATTGACCATAACTACCGGTACAAGTCACATAAAGTAGCTAATATGTACTGTAAGACTGTACGTCCGTATGGTAAATGCATCCCACGTCAAGACCCCTCCCGGACTTCAATTCTGGATAACTACCTACGAAGTACCTACCTACCTATCTCAGCGCAACGGGATACCTACCGATACTACTAAGTATGAAGCATGTGATGTAGGTACGGTTACCTACCAGGTAGGTAGGTAGTGCACGCCACACGTGTGCACAAAGTACCTGAGTTCACTCGGGCTTCACGGCATGGCGGCCCACCACCCATGCCGCACCCCCAAACGGCCCATAAAACAATGGGTCTGCAATGGGTAAATCGGAGGACCCTGTTGCAGGGGCTATATTTATTACACCCGTCCCGTGTACCTCCTTATATCGCAACCTGATCTACCTACTTCGTACCCGAGATCGTTTCGCGTTCTGACCATCATTTTCATTTATTTGAATCAACCCCGTCTGCTAATTTTCCTGCACCTGCCTCGACTGCACGGCCCCCGTCAGCTGCCACGGAGAATGGCATTCCAGCTTGCCGTCGCTTCACCTCAGAATAGCACCCTTTGGGCATGACCTCAAGAGACCCGCTACCACGTCCACACCGTCTTTCTTCGTCCGCGCAGCCCAACCCCCTATCCGCAACCATGGCGACTTCGACTAGATCACCGATCGTGCCCTCGGCCGCCGTGCAGATTCCTAATAGGAAGATTCACAGCCATCGGAGAAGCACTGATCGGGGACGGGCCTCATCTTCTCGCAGAGCTAAAGATATGCATTCACCCGACCTTATTCCGCCCGCCGTTGCCGCCTTGCTAGCCATCACCAATATTCCGCCGCCTAAACGGAGAAAAGGCCTACGGCAACAGCATGATATGCCAGGCCTACGAATGACAGTGGATGCGATCGTCCCACGATCGAGAGTGTCGGAAAAGGATCTCAGCCAGGAGCTACGTCTAAGCCTAGGTGAAGATCCATGTCTCGCCTCGTTCGAGCAAAGCCCATTGGACTTTCTGCTCACACCCCCGGACGAACTTAAAGAGGAGGATATATTTCTACACTCTGACAGCCGGTTTGCGTCACCGCATTGTCCGCGTACCGGGTCTTTCGACAGCTTACCATCGTTGGAGGAGTCTCTATCATCAACAATTCCGGCGTCGATTGACTCCCCCATCACGCCCAGAAGAGGAAAGTTGCGTTGTCCCAGGCGGTCCCTAGAGCCGGTGACCACACCGCCAGGGGCTCAGCCGGAAGATCCGTTATCCAAGATATCCGAGGATGACAGACTGGATTTCACCGACTTTACCGCCAAGCCCGCAACAACAGCCGACAAGACCGTTACCCCATTCAAGTCCGTTTTCAAGTCAAATCTAACTGCATCACTTCGCGCATTACGTTCTGCAGCCCGTTCCTTGTCTGCTTTTACTGCTTCCTCTATTCCTCCTGATGATTTTCTCACGAGGTCAATCCTCACGATCGATCCCATGGTCCCCTTCACGGACGAGAGGAGGCCACCCGTGTTGGAAGAAGAGCCTAGCGAGGCCATGCGACGCTACCTGAATCCTAGCAATATTCGGCCCGGGGTACGAGGCTCAGCACCCATCAGGAGCTATACGGCTTCTATCCAGATGCAAACGTATCGAGTACAACGCACTAGAGGGGCGCCCAGAGCAGCTCGACAGTCAATGCAGTCCACAAATTCGAACAAAGCCTCTACCGTCATCTTGTTTCCACCTGGTCCACGCCAGAGGGAGGTACGGGAAAACCCTGATTTTATTCGCATCGCGGTTATAGAACAGCTTATGCGGAAGCGGGGAAAACTGGACGACCAACGAGAGGGTCATGCCCGCTGGCTACTGCCCCCAAGGAAAGCCATCACGAAGCCGTATGAGATCGGACCCGGCGGTGTGCCCGTCCGGTGGATGCCGATGTCGCAAGATGAGTAGCTTTCGCCGTTGCGTAGTTTTGCCCGCAACTTAAACCAACTCGAGCCTTCTTGATGTCGCCAGTTACAATGATACCTCGTTCAAGATGCGTCAACGGCTATGCGAACAACATAGCTTTGGTGAAGGATCCCGGGCTAGGACAATCATTTAACAAGCGAGACATTGGACAGACTTTAAATGACGAGCCTCGTATTAGCCAGCATGTCCGGGTTCGGAACGAAAAACCCATCGAACGTGGTTATGCACTACGGTATCTACACTAGTTGGCCGGCGAAAGGTTTACCAATTCTAGCACCTTGATACTTTATCTACTTGCACAATGGTGCACGGCATCTAACCGATTCTGGAACCCGAACTAGCAATTCTGTTCCCAACTCGACGAATCCCCCGAAATTGTTCTGAGGGACCGCGACGAAACTGTGTCATGGACTTCGTGCTGAGATACACAGGTATTTCCCCAATGTTAATGCGCGTTTCGGGTTTGATATCGGGACTGGCGCTGGGACTGCAATGCTTGGAACGAGGGGAGGTCGACGTTTCCGAACTTGACTGCGCGGGCTCACGGGAATCCCGCGGTGCTAAACGAGAAGTAATCCTGATCGGGGCCAGTCGTTGGATTTTACAAAATTTGTGAGGCGCTAGAACATTAGTCTGGAACTCGCTTTTTGGGATTCCTATTACGGTGCTTCCATGGACGTTTCCACGCATTGAAACATACGCAGGTGGGGCATCGCACATGCTGGCTGCTTTACTGTATATGTGGCCCAATCGGGCTAGTTGGACATGTGTGCTACCGATTTCTATTTTCTCCCTCTCGCGCCGCGGTAGCCTCGGCTGCTCTCTACACAGCTGGTTATTCCAGGGGGGGTCGTTTGTCATTCATTCATGCATTTTCATAGCGTTTGATACCCCCTGGTTGGAAAATCATATTGACCTTACCTGCAAGATACAAGCGAGGTTCATTGTCTCCCCCTTCTCCTCCCCCACCTCATACTCGCCCTGGCGAATTGTTTCTCGTCCTCGAAGAACGAATAGGGTGTGTATCAATGGCATTTACTCGGCGCTGGATGCATGTTTGGCATGTAGGAGTCATACAACCGAAAAGCAAATGGGGTGCGCGAATTTGCAGGTTTCTTGCCTTCTCGGCCGTGATTTGACGGAGTCTATCAAGCACGTCGTACATTCGTGCGGAATCGGGGCGTGTGTACAATGCAGGGGTACTTGAGGAGGCATGATGCTGTCCGAACGAGAGAACACAACGATCCAAGCGAAGATAAATAAGAGCCGGGTTGTGGCGAACCCCCTCCTCCCGCCGGGGCTTTTCTTGCTCCGATATCCCTCAATGTCCAGCCAATAAGGCAGCGTGCCCTTTTGGAGAGGGGTTGGTGTTTGGGATTCTTGACATTTGATGGCGTTACAGCGGGACTCCTCTCGGTATACAAATCGAAGCATTTAAATTTTTTGGTGGGGTGGGATTTTGCTCTATGTTAGGCCACCCATCTACTTCCGTTGATCTGGAAGTGGCTATTTTGGAGAAGGGAATGTTATACAACTATACTATAGATGAGAGAAACGGAGCGATCCCCGCGGCGAATTCAAACAGTTGCGTCAGGAATCATTTGCCTTTTATAATCATTTTTGTACATTTTTGTAATAAGTAGGGAATGGAATCTAAGGCCATTTAAATTCTATCTTATCTTTTTTCTTCTTGTTGTTTCCTATTTTTGCCTTGTTCAGATTGGTTGGGTTTCGACTGCACGCCTCAAAGCTCGCGACGGTCTCGGACTTTGCTGTCTATCTATCGCCCCAATACCGAGACGACTACGGTTCCGACATCCGTCCCTGGAGCGCGCGGCTTTTTCGGAACTATGAAATCTAAGTCCCACGTTTCTCTTTAGATTGGGTGCTTCGGCTTGGCGTGCGTGTCCAGGTTAATCCAATCAGTCTGTTATCAGGAATTCCTCTCTTTGTTTGCTTTTTCTTGCTTTCCTTGGACTTTGGGTACGGGTGGCGCGGTTCTATTAATTTCGTGTGGTGTGGGTATGGGTGTGGGTGTGGGTGTGGCGATGCGATGTGGTATGGTGTGTAATAATATGCTTTTATTGCGGTGTTGGTACGGACGCGGTTTGTTCAGGCAGTATCGGTGTGGTGCGGGAATAGCGTAAGCCGAGCAAGGCTCGCACGTTTTCTTTCGTCGCACGGTTGGTGGAGATAAGGTACCGGGGTGGATGGTTACTGATGTGCTCGCCCCATGGCTTCTCTCCTCACTTTGGGGGAAGCCCGGGGTTCGGTGTTGGGTTGTGAGCTTTTTGTAATTGGCTGTCATTGCTGGGGGGTTGGGTTGGGATAATTGGACAACGGCGTTGCAGATGATGAGTACTTTGGTCGACTTGGGTGTACGCCTGGTGGTTGTTGGCTTAAGAGGTGTTGGTTGCTGGCCGGGTTGGGGTGTATTCTCTCCTTGGAAAGGAAGTTCCGTACGTACTATGCTGGTATTTTGCACATGCTTTCACCTCGTTTATCCGGGGTGAGAGCGAGGAGATGCCCGATGGGGGAGTTCCTGGAGCGAGGGCGTATAGGTATTAGGGAGGGATTGGTGATTAAACCTGGCGCTGTTCGTATGATGCGATGAAGCCGTGAGATGACCATGACTGCCTGGACTCCCTTGGAGTCATATGCCGCCACAGCGAATCCTAATAAGAATCGTTTACACATGTGTGTATTTAGAACGGTCATTGGGTCTTTCCCACTCCCTTGTGCAGGACTATCCATGGCTTATGCAGGTATTGTAAAGGTGAGGGTTTCTTTCAGCCAATGTCGGACCTCGGTAGTTCAGCGCAAGACCGTGCAAGATATTCATCATGCCTGGCATCTCCATGAGAGGAGATAGAGGGAGAGGGAAAGAGGAAAGAGAAAGGAAAGCGATTTCAAAGACGGCCGATATGCGGGCGACACACGTTGTTCAGCTGCCCCCATATCGACTTCCAAGAACAGCAGCACCATTAGCGATCAGCGGTAACGAGCCGAGCCGTGGCGCGGTTGGCTCAACAGTACTCAAGAAGTACTATATCATCTATATGTAGGTTAGGTAAGTACTTAAGCAAGCGGGGATACGGGCATAGTAAGCGAGTCGGTCCAAGAATAGCTCCAACATTCGAGGGGGACTCGTCAGATGAGCCTCGGGAGCTTCTGACGGCGGCGGTGTGCGATTGTCAGCCGTAAGAAAGCACGCCTCAAATACTGTAGAGACTGAGCCCTTCACCCTTGGTAAAGATACATCATAATGATGTGCTCACGATGGTTCGAGAAATTCGATGTCCGAGTCGGGAAGTTCGGGTATTGGTGCTTTTAAGTTCTCGCTTTTGCGTGGATCTACGCTTCATCCGGATGATGGGTGATATCGCGATCCATCATGATCCAGTGCCATACCATACCAACCCAGATTGACGTGAAGCTAATTCCATAGACCAGTATTTATCAACGGCCTGAGCCTACATCGCCATCGCATCTGGAAGCGTGGAAAGCGTAGTGAAGCAATGTTAAATGACAAGGTGGTGTAGTACACCTAGCTCGGTAGGAAGGATGCGAAGACGTACGTATATATTCTCTTCTCTTACCTGCTAACCCGTGACGAGTGATAATCGCCTCTTTGTATGTCTTGGTAGTCCCGAGCAAGTTACCGAATCGACAGTTATCCTGTACTTTGCCATCTTGTAGCATTCGGCGGACATCATTCGCTACTTTGGTGCGACGGTAAGAAAGCAAGAGAATCGCATTGGACAATTTCAAGGTGACACCGAAAGAGAACACTCACTCGTGAGCCATACCTGGACATTTCTGGACATCTTGTAGGTATTGCCCAGGCCGCAAACCTAAGCCTCGATCCCGATTTGAGCGAGCGCATAAAGATGCTGCTTCCTCTCCGGCAGTTTAACTTTACATCGCTAGTCCGGAGTCTTCATTCCAGAGAGAACCAACTTGGATATTGTCCCACAATGAGTGAGATGACCGGTGCTCCAGAATGACAAGGAGGTCGCAGAAATGATCCTCCCTACGGTCTCTCGTCTGGTTTGGGAACCGAGATGGTACGAGCCACCCGCCAGCATGCGCCTCTCCACCAGTGTCCTGGTGAGCTAGCCTGCAGTCCAGATTTTACGTCTCTGGTCGCTATATGCGTGGAAATTGTTTGGAATCCTGATCACACGAGATCCCCCAGAACATAGAAGGATCTAGAGGTCAAGCCTCAAGACTGAGAACCCTCACGTCTCAATGGCTTCTCAACGCCAAGCCCCGAGCTCATCTTACTCAATGATTACCCTCGTATCACCCCTAAACCGCTGAGTCGGACATGATCTTCACGAGTACTCGGTTCCGGATCTTTATTCGAGCCCGGTTGTGTAGCAGGGAAATTTTCGAATTTCGCACATTAGATAGTCGATCCGAGAGATCTTCAAACCAGCTTCAAACGTCTTCGCGACCGGCTGATCAATTCATCTCCTCTTGCGCAGATCAGTTTAATATTTGAATCAGGCTTCACGACCTAGAAACCTGAATCCTCAAGACCTTTGTGTCTTGGGACCATGCCGGAGTTTGTCGAAAGAGATCTACTGAAGATGGTGCCGGGGCCGGTGTGAAGGCCAAATCCGAGGCCGACACGATCGGCTCAATCGTCGAACGACGAATAGGTATGCGATTACCGGTATGTAGTTGGTTGTTATCATATCGATGACGCTAGGCCACAGCAGCCAGCGACACGACTCAGCAGTTCCATCCCGACTCGGTGCTATGTCGTGAGTGGCTGATGTTTCCGAGCCCGATACCTATGACTCGCTGGCTCGCTGGAATGACGCGAGAGTGGGACAGGGCTGCCTTGACCGGAACCGATATATCGGGATGAGCCGCGACGGCGGGACGGAAACGGGTGAACCCGCTCCTGGTACGCATCAGTGGCAATATATATGTGTAGCCGGAACTTGTCAATCCTGGCATGGACTTCGAAGCCGCCCGTGTTGGTGCTCTTCTAATCGAGGCAGAGTTCTAAATTCCAAGAGCGACTGGCGCACATGGGGCAGTGAAGTTATGAAGAAATCATCGACAAGCTATCGAACCTGCGCTCCGCAGACGACGGGGCTGCCATTCGAGCCGACACGGCGTGGTAGGATCATCGTTTGCTTCAACCGAATGGGAGGAGGACCTGAGGTCGCGCTTGCGCAAACGGCCACATCGAGACATCTAAATTATGAATGGGGATTGCCGTCTCGATCGCCAGCGGCGCTTACATCTCCCGCCGCTGTGAATCGCGATGGCCGCAATAGATATGCTGGGATTTTGAGTGATGGCAATGTCGAACTTCCCACTGAATATAGGAATGGCGAGAGTCCGATGAAAATAGTCAAAGAAAACAGACGTGCTACCTAATATCACGGAGCCCGATCGAGCGAGCAGGAGAGAGACGGCAGCCCACCATATACCTCCCTGGACCATCACGCAGGAGTCAGGGCTCAGACTCCCGAAGGAATGGAGACTCGATCGCGACTCGCAAGCCGGGATGTATCATAAGTGTAGGTATGTATGCCTATACCCCATCAGTCCGTACGTCATTGGTGCGCAACCGGGTAGAGCACATGCCACGAACAAGGTTTGGCGAAAGCTATGCCGAAACTGATCAACGAACGGTATGTAACACGAGAGGTTGCCGCCGCAGGTCATCTGTCGGCGTCTCCAGGTACACCCTGACTCTCTCCATACGGACGAGGTACCTACCGGTACACCAAGCATGCGAGTAAGTACGCCTGGCTTCCAAACACCGAAAAGCGAAATGGAGGATCATCTGGTGCCCTCGGTAGGAGAGGTGTTCGAATGGTGTTACCTAGTGCCGTTACGTAGTGTGATGAACGAGCTGCTGCGAAAATGAAGATGTGCAAGGCCTTCCCGGAACAGGCTCGTGATCACTTACCTACGGTACCTCGTTCATACTAGGGGTATGTAATAGGTATCTGCGGTATCTGCGCTGAGCCATGCGCATACCCGCGCGGACTTCGCATTAGTGTAGAGATAGGCAGATACACTACGGCCCCCTACTATCCACACTCAAGCAGTCGAGGTAACGTTGTCTTCGAGCATTCGGTGGTCGATGCAGGGAAGGCGAGCGAAACGAGTCCGGATGGCGGCTACATAGTATAGCCTACACTATGACGGTCGTGATACCCCAGAATCGCAGACACGGTGTGCACGTACATAGTATGAAGCGCCGGCTAAGCAGCAGCGGTTGGAGGGCCGCCGGAGATTGCTCCCCGGCCAGGGCACGGCCCCGAGGCTAAGACGCGATCGACAGGGGCGGGAGTGGAGCGGCCCACCCGATTTCCGGGGCCAAGGATTGGGCGAACAGGGGGGTGAAACAGGCCATGCGCTTCGGTCCGGCCAACCACGTCGCTCCGTTTGCACCCACCCCGGGCCCCTGCGCGCCTACGCACGGGGCATGTGATGTAGGTACATAGGTATAGCCTGTCCACCGGCACCTCACAACTCTCACTTGCTGTACAAGCCGGCTAGGGAACAAAAATCACGCATATCATAGGCACCAGAGACAAAAGTTTTGAAAAGTTTTCTATTGGATTGCACGCATCGACAAGTTGGAAGTCACAGTTCCAAACCGCCGCAGCGCAACAAAACTAGAAAATTGAATACAAAACACTGGTTGACCCAACACGGTTTCGGTGCTGCGGCCCGGATATCATTAGTTTACCGTAGCGCTCCCCTTGTTTACCATCCCGGGCTTGTTCAAATAAACAGCAGGTCATCAATCAACAAAGGAACTTTATTTAGGCTTCGTGGACTGCGCCGGTTGCTTAGGCGAAGAGAACAGCGACAATGCCGGCGGCAGCGGCGAGGAGGGCAGAGCCACCCATGGTAGAGGCAGCACCAGTGGGGATGGGGCTACCGGTGGGGTAGGGGGTGACGCTGATAATACGGTTAGATCAGATGCGCAACGAGAGACTTCAAGTCTTCTGCAGAGATAACTTACGTGAAGCCGATGGTAGGAGCGCTGGTGGGGACCGGGAGGCTGCCAGGCAGAACGGAGCTGCTGGTAGCGAAGGTAATGGTCGAGTAGCTGACGCTAACGGTGGGAACACAGGTAGTGTAGGTGACGGGGATCACCGAGGTGCTGGGGGTCGTCTGGGCCTGGACGGACGAGCTGCTCACAAGAGTAGTCGGGACGGCAGGCGAAGAAGAGGGAACAGCGGAGGAGGATGAAGAAGCAACGACAACGGGAGAGCTGTAGCTGCTGGCAACGGGGTAGCCGCTGGGCGTGAAGACGGGAGCAGACGAGCTGGGAGTCGCGACAGCTGACGTAGCGGAAGACGAGCTGGGGGTAGCGACAGCTGATGTGGCAGAAGACGAGCTGGGAGTGGCAGCAGCAGAAGAGCTGGGCGTCTCAACAGGGTAACCAGCAGGCGACGTTGCGGGGCTAGACGAAGGAGCAACGGTAGACGAGGTGGTGGGAGCCGCGCTGGAGCTGGGGGTCTCGACCGGGTAACCAGCGGGCGACGTAGCCGGGCTGGAAGAAGGGGCTACGGTCGACGAGGTGGCGGGCTGGACAGAGCTGGAGGTCTCGACGGTGGTGGTAGTGGCCTCAGTGGAGGGAGTCTCGACAGGGTAACCACCCTCAACAGGGTAACCGCCAGCGGTTGGGTAGGCGTTGGCGCTAGCCGGGCAGTTGGTAACCTCAGGGCCGCACGAGGTGATGGTGACAGCTTCCGTCGAGTAGACGGTGCTGGTGGCCAGGGCAGCGCCGGCGAAGAGAGCGACAGCAGAGTAACGCATTCTGAAGGTTGTTTGTTTTGGAGAGAATGAAAGGTTGAACCTTGGCGTGAAGTTCTTTGAAGCTTGAAGCTTGGCGAGCGTTTGAAAAGAGTGGACGACCGAAGTCAAAGCGAGTGCTGAGAGCGTATTGGCTGTTGGGCTGAAGAGAGGAAAGGAAAAAAGAGGAAGAGAGGGCGCCGGACAGAGGGCATTCAGGTATTAATAGGTTCTCTGGACAAAGAAGCGAAGTGGCAATCCTTCACTACCTACCTACTGTAAGCACACTAGGTTAGTACTATGTAGGTCGACTAACAAGTAGTGTAGGTAGGTAGGTGGTGTGTTGTGAAGGCCCCGGGAAATTAGATTGGGCATCCTTTTCGTTCAGGGGAGCGGTACAGTAGCATGCAAGATGGAGGCTCGCCATAGCGGCGTGCCCTGACTGGAGTCGCGTATCTACCGATACACACGCATCAGAGACGCCGGCTACAAAGTATGTACTGCCCAAACTACCTAAGTAAGTAGATCCTAATATTCGTCTTTAGTATAGCTAGGTACTTACCGGGCTGCGGTCCTGCGGAAGGACTTACATGAGTAAGGCAGTACTTCGTACATCCGTCTCTTTGTTCTTTTTGCCTTTTTTCCAACTCCCAGCGCCCAGGGCCTTCATAATAGATCTCATAGCGATGTGTTTGTAATGGGAAAGGGGGAGACAATGCACAAAAGCGACAATGCCACATTGCGCTACAGAAAAGTAAAGTCATCACCACTTGACAGTTCAGCCAAGCGCCCGCCGCGTAGGCAGTGTAAGCACACGCTGTTGATCATGCCGCTGCAAACGGGTCTCCCGCTCTACTCTCACCCAACCATGGATGTCAATACGACGTGGGGCCTTCCCAGGTACTATGCAAGGGGTTGCAGTGAGTATTCTCCGCCGATCCTAACAGACGATCCAAGAGGAGCCAGCCAATGACTTTGCTTTGCATGATTGCACTACGGCGGTAGTTCAGGTGCTAATGATATCAGGACAGCGAGACAAAGGGTCCAAGTGTAAACATTGGGTCTTTCACTCCTACGAGGCTAGGTATCTCTCCTTTATCCCTAACAGAAACTCCCATGGCACTTCTTATCAGTCAAGTATGGGTGTACCATTACACACGTACGAAGTAAGTATTTCCTAACCAGTTTACTCTAACAAAGAGGTAATTAATAAGCGATATAATACGAAGTACATCCATAGCTATATATAGATACCTGTTACCGGTAGTGTATCTCTTTGACTGCCCGAAGACACTACCTAACTCGTTCACTTGCTTTACATTATCACAACGTCAGTTACCGAGTTGATGTCTTCGGACAGCCAAGGAGATAGTATACTGTGTACATGTTGCTGTCGCCATCAATCAGTTGGTTCAGAAGTCTCACGCTAATGCAGGAACGCTTTCCATATTCCCCGCATTATCAACGGTTACATAATTAGGTACTGGCTGAATTGACCGTAGGTTAGCTCCGTATCGACTTTTTTTCCTCTGTTATGAAGGTTGGTTGGTAGATCTAAATAACTGGGATTAGCCGTCCTCCAAGTGCGCCGGGATACCTGCTACTTACCTAACTATAATAAGTAGGTTCAAGTACGAGATAACGGGATCATTGTGTGGGTAATATGTAGATTACCTATATACATGGGGCCTAGCATAGTGCATGCAGTGCCCAGATCCAGCATTTGTAGGTACTCCCGTTCCGCCGTTTCTTACGATCTGGTTCATGCGATATTAAGTGGTAATAGATGGTCACGTGACAACCCCGGAAGGAAACTTGAAGCGGCACATCAACTTTGCACCGAATTCATACGTTAAACCTAGAATTCGCCCTGTCGGGCACAATTACATTCTAATGGCGCGCCCATTCTAATCACAACATTAGTCAACGCTTTACGGGCAGTTCCAGTTAAAGATTAGGCATGTAGGTACATCATGCATACCTCGGGTAGCCGGGCATATTGAGGTCTATCTAGCGCAAACGCATGTGATTACATGCCTATGTGGTTCTCAAATCAATATGCTCTATCTAGGTAGATAAATAATTCCGTACTAGCATGGAGATATCATTACGAACTCTCTAGTGCATAACTAAAGTAGTTATGCGGTAGGCAGATCTAGGAACGGAGATTGACAAGAGAGATCGAAATACCGGTACATACCAATCTAGGCGATCGGACTTTATTAGGTAGGATGCTTTGATGGTACCCCGCTACGCCCGCTACACTACAACGCCTGGTGCAACGCCTGGTGCAATGTTTGAAGGCAGGCTCTAACCTGTCACCTACACTATTATCCTCCCAGTCTGGAATGTCATCTCCAATTATGTAACTTTCAGCCCCAAGGTGGTGCGTATTATTGAGCAAATAGCTTTACGAAACGCGCCGTTGGTACTTGGTAAGTACGATTTTGTGGTCTTATAGACACACTCCACAGCAACAGACATTAAGGTGCGGTTTAAAGACTCGGCGCAGCTATACCTTTATAACTTGATATTCTAACGGTCTTAACTACCCATTTACTAAGTAGATCGCACTTCGGCCATATGTGAGAGTGCAGAAGTTGAAGGGACACAGGCATTTCATCAATACGGACTCGGGTCGTTTCTAAAGGTATTACCTTTTGGAAGCTCGAAGTTCATTTACGAAGATGCTCGGACCCGGGCTTACCTGTAACGGTTGGATCTCGGTAAGAGATGTCATGTCTACGCGGTAATAGCAGAAAGCTATGTAGCCACCTAGCATAGCATGCAATTGGGCTATCGCTGCACCTGTGTCAGCGGCAGTATCACTGCAGTAAACGTAGGTAATGCTAAGGTCACATTTCGTTATACCGGCGGGAATCGAGGTGGATCGGTCATGCACCCGTCTTGTGGCTTGTGTCTAGGTACATAGTACCGGTAGGCCTGCATCGACTGAGAACACAACGCTGATATCTAATAATTACTATGTAGGCTATGAATACCGAGAGCTCTGCAAAGTTGGTCTTTTGCCACGGTGCTAATTACCTAATACCGCAATGTCTGGTATCAATGCACGACGTTCCTGGTGAATATGGTAGGTACTTTGCCGAACTTTGCGACCACATCTCATTTCTGGATCATGTATGTACTCGTAGTGGTTAACAAAATACATGAAGTGCCGCATTTTCCTATTAACATGCGTGAGCATCAACATACATATCCTAGAAATACCGGTAATAGCGCACATAATGTGATGTATAGGTACATTGTTGCTCGGTGCCTTAACCCACCACCATGCACACGGGGTAATAAGCTGAGGTACCCTTGTAAGTGTACGGGACGTACCCAGTTGCGCCGTCGGCAATGTGAGAAAAATCAGACTGTTCGTTAAGCAAGAATATATCATACGTCAGGTGTTTAATCGTGTGTTTTCTCATTCTCACTTATACGTTAACTACCTACGACCTAAGCCCACTGCACGGTTGGCACCTGGGCAGTAAATGTGCACTATGGCTAGGGTATTGCGCTGTAACTCGGGTTGAAAATGCCATTTTATCTACGTAGCTCGCCGCTTTGGGAAAGCCCACCAAACTTTTATCGGCTCCCCAAGGTGGGGTGATAGTCCGCACGCCACTTTTCCATCTGTGCGTGTGCGAGTGCCCGTGCGCTGTCCTTGAGTCTGCATTTTCTGTCGTCATTCACAGCCTCACACTCGGAGCCGAACGCAGCCTAATAACAAACAAAACAACTGCAGACATAACCGCGTCCTCATCGCCGGCGCCGTCATCATCGTCGCCATTGTCGTCGCCTTTATTTTCGCCTTCGCCCTCGTCCTCGTCCACATCGTCAGTGTCGTCAAATCGCTTTCGCCTGGGACAGACGGATTGCCAGCCAGGCGGCTATAGGTTGCCGTTTCTCTCGCTAGTCCCAACCATGAGCTTGGCGTCTCCTCTACCATAGCATCGGAACACGAGCAACATGGAGTCTCAGGTATCGTTATCGCTCTCTCTCTAGTCACTCCCACCATCTATCCTCCTCGTGCCCTGCCCACGTCCCTCTGGCGCTGCGACAGTATTGACGCCCGACAACACCAGCCCCATCGCTGTGTGACATGCGCTGACGGGTTCGAACCATTCAAAATAGATCGAGAACGCCATTGAGATTGCCTGGAATCCCGCCGCCGACCAAAGTCTCAAGAGTCAGGCTTTCGAGTACCTTCACCAGCTGCGTTTGGATCCGCAGGCGTGGCAGGTTTGCGTTTCTCTGTTCACGAGACCACAACGCTCCTCCGAAGTAGTTCGCCTAGTTGCCCTTGAGATAGTCAACAATGCCATCCATATACAGTCTCTGAGCCTCCAGAGCTTGATCTCCCTCCGAGATGCGCTCCTCGAATACGTCCGAGCGAATTACGCCTCAGATCAGCAATCCCAACCCGACTCCCCCGGCCTTCAAAATAAACTTACTCAGATCCTCACCACTCTGTTCGTCGGCCTGTATAAGGAGGGATGGGAAAGCTTCGTCCACGACTTTCTAGCACTCACCAGCACACCAGGCAGTTTACAACGTGACAACATTACCGGCGTCGTCCTTTACCTGCGCATTCTTAATTCTATCCACGACGAGATAGCGGACGTCTTGGTTGCGCGCCAGGACACCCAGGTCCGTATCCATACAGAGTTAAAGGATCTTTTACGACAGAGAGACGTGGGTCAAATAGCCCAGTCCTGGCAAGACCTGCTTGCACAGTACCGTGATCGGAACAATGACATTGTCGAGATGACCCTCAAAGTTGTTGGGAAATGGGTTAGCTGGATCGATATCTCGCTAATCATCAACGATGCAATGCTCGGTCAGATCTTCCCGCTTATTGGAAGGGCAAATACGTCAGGCGACAGCGACAAAATTCGCGATGCAGCCGTCGATGCTTTCAACGAGATAGTGGGAAAGAAGATGCGTCCGGCCGACAAAACTGAGATGATTTCCTTCCTCAATCTACGAGAAATCGTCTCTCAGCTCGTTGCCAGCCCTCCACTGAACGAACTCAAAGGCACACCCCAATACGACACGGACCTGGCCGAGACCGTCGCCAAGCTCGTTAATACCGTTATAACCGATCTTGTGAGGGTATTGGAAGACCGTTCTACGGATGATGCTGTTAGAATGAAGGCAACGCAATCACTTCAAGATTTTGTCCCTTTCCTCTTGCGCTTCTTTTCCGATGAATACGACGAAGTATGCTGCACCGTCATCCCATCTCTTACCGACGTACTGCAATATTTCCGCAAGCTACCTGCGCTTCCCGATTCCTTTTCAGAAATGCTCACGCCCATTTTAAATGCCATTATCATGAAAATGAGGTACGATGAGACTTCATCATGGGGACATGAAGACGAACAGACAGACGAAGCCGAGTTTCAGGAGCTCCGCAAGAAATTACAAGTGCTGCAGAAAAGCGTTGCTGCTGTGAACCAGAATCTTTACATGGAAGTATTGTCAAATCTCGTCGCTAACATCTTTCAATCTCTTGATGAACAAGGCCCTTCTCTGGACTGGAGAGATCTTGACTTGGCCCTGCATGAGATGTACCTCTTTGGCGAGCTTGCTATGCCCAACCAGGGGCTAAGCACCAAAAATCAACCTTCTCCTGAGGCATCCGAGAGATTAGCCGCGATGATGACTAAAATGGTTCAATCAGGTAAACGATGCTTAACTACTCTGAAAACGTAGCTATGCTAACTCGGTGGCAGGTGTTGCGAACTTCCCACATCCGGCTATACTCCTTCAGTACATGGAAATCTGTCACCGGTATTGCGCCTACTTCGAGACACGGTCGCCTATGATTGGCCGAGTCCTGGAGAGCTTTGTTACCCTCGTCCATCACGATCATATCCGAATTCGCGCTCGCTCGTGGTATCTCTTCTTTCGCTTTGTGAAACATCTAAGGGCTCAGGTCGGTAATGTCGCCGAAACCATAATTCAGTCTATTAGCGACCTACTTCCTATCAAGGCAGAGGTCCCTGGCGATGATGCAGACGACGATATGTCTTCAGACGAAACAGATAATTCGGCAGACGCTGTCTTCAATGCCCAGCTTTATTTATTTGAAGCGATTGGGTGCATATCATCCACAGCTACTACGCCCGCAGAGAAGCAGTCTATGTACGCTCGCTCTGTTATGAACCCATTATTCGCCGATATGGAACAACATCTGCCACGGGCGAAATCAGGTGACACGCAAGCCTTACTTCAAGTCCATCATATCATCATGGCCTTGGGGACGCTCGCACATGGCTTTTCCGACTGGGCTCCAGGGACGCAGGGTTCCAGTCAACGCCCCCCTCCTAATGCTGTATCAGACGAATTCGCGAGAGCCGCGGAGGCTATTTTAATCGCGCTCAATGAGCTTAATACATCATCGGATATACGTGCTGCATGCAGGTCGGCCTTCTCGCGCCTGCTTGGTGTCCTGGGCCCTGCTGTTCTGCCACAACTCCCCCAGTGGATCGAGGGTCTCTTGTCTCAGAGCTCTTCCAAGGATGAAATGGCTATGTTCCTTCGTCTACTGGACCAAGTTGTCTTTGGGTTCAAGACCGAAATCTTCGATGTTCTTAATGTTTTGCTAACTCCTCTGTTACGAAGAGTGTTCGGGGGACTTAGAGAACCCATTAACGGCACAGACGATGAGATACAACTCGCAGAGTTAAGGCGCGAGTATCTTACTTTCCTTGGCATTATCTTGAACAATGACCTGGGAGGCGTCCTTGTTTCCGAAGCTAACCAAGGCTTCTTCGAGGAGTTGATTGGCTCTATCTTGGCCTTAGCTACGGAGGTCGATTCTGCAAACCTTCCAGCGAGCAAAATTGCTTTTAGCCTTTTAACTAAGATGGCGACTGTATGGGGCGGGCCAGACGTAGCGAGCATCTCCGCTAACCCAACTACTCTTGGCTCGCCGTCTCCAGTCATTCCCAATTTCGATCAATTCTTAATTGATAGATTCCACTCGGCCTGCTGGCAAGCCCTCCTCAATGAACAGTTTCGACCATCGGCGGATGCTCAAACGAAGCAGGTGTTGAATGAGATTGCTAGCCTGCAACAGGCCATCTTTCTGAAGACTGGCGAGCGGTTCGTGCGACATCTACAATCGTCTCTTTTTCCAGTATTACAGATTGACGGAGATGATTTCCTACGATCTATGACGACGTCTACGGACAGGAAGACATTTGCAAAATACCTCCAGACGCTTAAAGACAATAGGCTGAAGCAATAGATGCGACAACTGAAAAAAAAAGATGCATACATTGTCGATAGGCGGCACTTGAATTAGTCGAGAACCTGTCTGAGACAAAGCCACCGCTGCGCAGTTCTTTAGCTACTATTGCATATACCACAGGAGTTGCGGGGCGATTGATACCACCACATTGTTGCGGTGTGTATTCCTTGTATTTGGGATTCAATAGACAAGAACATGCGAAGCGATGTTGTCTCCTGAGATTTTCCACCCTTTTGTGACTTGATATCCCCTGTATTAGGTTTTCCCCATGACTGCTATCATAATAGCACTCACGGACTCCTGCCCGTTGCTTACTTCGCTTTGTAGATCATTACGTACCTTACAACTGCGATCATAAGAAGGCCTACGTCGCCAGATGACTCGAAAACTCGGCGTCTGGGGGGACGCATTGAGATTGCCTGCGAAGCTAGAAGCCGGGTATTTGTCCTGGAACAACCGGGACTGCGCTTGCAGCGGGTTCTACACTAAAATCCCGGCGCGCGCGCATGCGGCTGAGACCGGGCTGAGCACCTTATGCTTAAATACGATCTTCCCGCAGGTTGGTTCCCCCTGCTCGGGAAGGCCCGTAGGAACGGGACGGATGGGGTTTTTCTGGGCTTTGCCGATGTTGGATGTTGCCGGGAGTGTTCACTACTTTACATATACATTATGGGTGTGTTGTTGATGAGAGATAAAGGGGAGTGTGGGGTGGCGTGGGGGCGGGGATTGTTGGTGTTTATTGTTGATGTTCTTTGTGTGGTGTAGGTACCTATATGCGGAGATTTATATGACCGGGGAGGCATATATCTTGGGTTATTTACATTACTACCTAGTTGGCTGACGTGATGGTATGTTGCTGGGGTTCTCTGAAGGGGTTTGCGGTTCTGGGATTTGCGTTGCGTATGTATATGGAATTCTGGCTGAGCTTACCGACTTGGATTCCCATCGGGCTGTCATAGCCAAGCCGGTGAAGAACGTAAAGCTGATATGGACCTCTTCAGGTACTAAGTATAAGTCAACCGGCAGGGATCCTCGGCCTATACTGCAGGTCCGGAGACCGAATCCTCTGGACGGGAGGTCGATCCGGCGTTCATGTAGAGCCTGAAGCTCTTCTCTGGGTTGGATGTGCTGGGCTTATGTACCTGCCCACACTGGGGCTGAATATAAAACCCCATGTGAAAGTCTAGATAATACGGGGGTCTTACTTTAAGATTGGGAAACGGGCTGGGAGGGGTAGGAGCTAGGGGGATGGGAAGATAGGCAACGCGGGATGGACTGCTGGGATATGGGGCTACCCAATTGCCTCGATGGGCAGCTGTCTATACACTTTCTTGAATGGGTGTACCGTGCCTCGACCTTTCTTTGCCATCGAGTCAGGAGGCAACCGATTGTTGCGAGTGTTTGATGACAGAGGTGTTAAATACTAGGAGCGAGGTGAGCTCTGAAATTTCTCATGCGTTTTGTCTGTGACTGTTCCTGTGAGACGTACGAACGAAACAACTCTGAGCTTTGTGAGGTGGGTTGGACATACACGGCCACGATCGAGGTTGAATGGATCATTTTGGCTGCACCTACCATCACCCGGGTATCGATCATCAATGTATTAGTGCGTGGCTAGGATGTCAAACATTTCAAAGCATTCTGGAATCGCTATCTACCTAAGCTGGCCTCAAGTATATTGCATATACAACTTATTTCTTCGGATATCAATCTACAAGAATCTTCGGCTCGAGTTCCGAGTAATGAGATAGATAAGATGCGAATAGCTTGATTGCATGCTCGATGTCGTAAGTTCCACCCGTCTCGCGGATACTATGCATGCTCAGCTGTGGGTTGCCCAGATCTAATGTGCGGACGCCCAGCTTCGCGGATAACATGGGGCCGATAGTGCTGCCGCAGGGCGAGTCGTTTCTCACCACGAACAACTGCAGGGGCACACCTGCGCGCTTGGCCATTTCCTGAAGGAGTACGATCCCAGGGGAGTTGGTGGCGTAGCGTTGGTTCGCATTAATTTTGATAACGGTGCCCTTGTTTATTTCGGGCTGGTGGTTTGACTCATATTTACTCACGTAGTTGGGGTTTACGGAGTGAGCCATATCAGCCGAGACAAGGAAAGACACAGCCATGGACTGCTCAAAAGCAGTGGTCAGGTCAATATCGGGGTCGGAGCTGATGTGCTCCCAGGACTTGTCAGATGTGGAGTCGCCGTGCCGGCCATTTCCGGCGAGGATCGAAAGTCGGCGGACGACAGCCGGCAACAGATCGGAATTAGCGCCCTGAGCAGAAGTCGATCCGATTTCCTCGTGATCAAAACACGTGACCAGTCGGATAGATGTCTCATGGTCTAGGCTTGACTGATTCACTGACTCGATGAGTCCCATGACGCTACAGTAAGTCATGTTGAGGTTGTCCAACCTCGCTGAGTAGATGAACTCCTCATTCAAACCGCCGAGGCAGGATTTTTGGACATCGTATAGAACGATTTCGAAGTCGACCACGTCTTCGACCTTAGCGCCGGCATGTTCAGCAATGAGCTCTATAATGTAAGGGTGATGCCGATCCGCCATGCTCTTCAGAGGCTGGAATGTCTCCTCAGCGTCTTTCACAGTTTCAGAAGTCTTCGTTTGGTCAGTCTGGCCCGTTCTGTTGAGTTCCGCGGCCACCATTCCGGCAATGGGATACAATTCGTTCTCCTTGTTGGGATTGAACTCGGGCGAACGGTCAAGATGGATGGCTAGGGTCGGGATTCTGACAATAGGTCTGTTGATCTTGACTAGCTTCTGGACAAAATTACCCTTCCCATCCCTCACCAGTACCCGGCCAGCAAGAGAGAGATCTCTGTCGAACCAGCTGTGCCAGATGCCACCGCCATAGGTCTCGACGCCGACCTGCATGAACCCCACATTAGATTTCTTGCTCACGGGCTTGAGACGCAAACATGGCGAGTCGGTATGTGCGCCAAGCATAGCAATCGGGTTCCCTGGCTTCCATTGCGCACCGATAGCGAAGGCGACGATGGTCGATCCGTTACGGGTCAAATAATATTTTCCACCGGGTTTCAAAGTTGAAGTCCAGTTGTCGCGCTCCTTGATAGGGGCAAAGCCGGCCTTCTCTAAGCGAGCCACGGACTCGTGGACGGCATGATAAGCTGGATACAGCAGAGAATGGTTAGCAATGCGTTTGACAGGGACGATGTGCAGTCTGCGGAAGCATACGAGTTGGAGACGCGTTGACGAAGTCAAGGAAGTCTAGCGCTGCCTTTGGCGGAGCCATGGTGGGCGTCGCGGTGCTGAACTGGGATCTCGGCGATAGTCCGAAAGGAATGGGAAGCGGAGGTGAGGGTTTGACGAAAGGTGGTGAGTTGGAGCTGGCCCCGAAACGAGGGGTTGAGAAACGCACTGCGCGAGCGGGACGGACACCAAAGAGGATATGTCGAGCCCGAGTGTTCATCTATACAATTGAGGCAGATGCTCTCCGAGGAGGTGGGTCGCGGACGGCACAGTAGGTTGGGTCAACGTAAGATGTCATTCATTGTACAACATTCCGCAGGAGGAGGTAGGCGGGTTGAAGTTGAAGTTGAACGTCAAGGCGGCGGTGGTCGCCCCTGTAAGAGCATGACCCTCAACGGGCATATTTGACTAGATTGCTTCACTTTTCCATGTACGGGAAATTTGTCAGTATGTGCATAAACAGGCGAATCGTGTATTACATATGGCTGCATGCCCTTAAAGGGGTGCTGCCAAGTCAGTACTTAATCTCTCACCAAACTTTGGTGCATCTGAAAGTACTGAGATAACGTACGCCACTACTAAGTAGTGTATCTGCTGCCCCGCTTGCCAACGTTTCGGCTCCACTGCAGCCCGGGACCAGGCATGGTCACCCCTGTTACATAATGTAAGCAGTGTATCGTCCGTACGAAGTATCATCCTCCTAGATAGCAAAGATGACCAAGTCAACTCAGTAACGGATGAATTGTAGTATAAGATCCGTATGTTTTCCATGCATATTAGGCCGTTGTGTCTGTCTGGAAGATCCATTTCAAATTTGACGTCTTTCTCAGGCTGTTATATAGATAATTACACTACACATGCGCGACCAACCACGCTAGGTGAGTACAAGGTTTAGCCTATCGCGCCCTGGATCTGCTTAGCTAGCCTGGGCGTTTTGATCGCTCCCATCGCCGGTCGTTATTCCATCATTTCATCTTGTCATACTTACGTATCGCGGTACAGTCGCTAATAACGGCTCATAGTCTTTACTAGCGCGAGGGGCCCTGGATCTTTAATTCGCAGGGAGCCGGTGCGTGATAGCTTCCTAGTCCGTGACTCCGTACCGGTACATTATTATCCTCCACTTGGTGGATTGTCCTCACGATGAGAAGCTAGGTATACCGGCCGATAGCGATTTCAAGAAACCATACATCGACAGTCAACAGGGTGAGCTCTGCGCTTTGTGTTTCCAGCGGTTAAAAGGCCCCGTTTCCGCGGTGTCAAGTGCATTGTTTTAGCGAGGATCTGGATTTCTTGAAGAAGCATGGTGGCCATGGAGGTACCACGGGCTTGGTTATGCGAATCAGATTCACTGATAAGTGATCACCGCCGGCAAGTAGGTGGTAGATATCATACCTACCTCCTAAGCGGACGCGACACGACTGAGTATCACTGGGCAATCCCTGCTGCAATGCAGTTATCATTTTGCCCAAGTTCCTCGCGAGGAAGCAACCGACTGGCAACTTACAAGGGGGGGGGGGGGGGGAAAGAGTGACGACCAAAGGAGATTCTTGCCTAATTGGCTACCTCGTGGCATTTCGGTGAACGAACAAGTACTGGGCGTACACTAGGTATTAGAGCCAGTTCGATTGCAGAATTCTGCGCAATATAAGCGGGTCCGATGTATCTTTTTGGCCCTTATTCTCGAACTAGACGTAATTCAGTATAGCCCTGGTGCGGTACAATGGGAAAACTGGGGAAGCTAGCAGTTTGCCATGTATCTTCAGTATTTCGCGCTAGTCACAGCGGGCTTGACTGTTTTGAGCGACTGACCATACCTAAGGTGGGTAGGCGTGAGAGGAAAGGCAGTTTGGCAAAAAACCACCTCGCGAGGTGGTTTTTTGCCAAACTGCTCTGCCAAACTGCCCAGAAGGTCCCACATTTCCCCAATCCATCCCGTCAATCCATCCCAATCTAGTAAGTGTCCAGTACGCAGGTACGAGAAGCTACAGCCCTTCCGCCCTAATTCATTTCCGGTTAGGACAGAATTACCAAGGTACTTTTTACTCCACTCTTTTCCGCATAATTTTGCAATCGAACTGGCTCTTATCTACACTATGAAATACATGACTCCTTCGTAGATCGTGTACAAAGTAAGTATGTACACTACCAAGTAGCATGTATGTTTGTAGTTAAGGCGACCTGTCAACTTACCACATGCGTGTCATCTGTCCTCTATCGAACCAAACTAGACGCCTGTCACTTGGAAGCAGCTTGGGGTCGCTTTGTGACTACGTCGGGTACATCGATTTAGTGCCCGGCTGTCAACCGACATATAACTGCTGCTCGTTGATGATCTGTTGTGAGTGATTGGTCGATGGTGGCTGTGAGCAGCTGAGACATGAAAGTGTAAGAATCAAAGAGCAGAGCCAACGGCGGAGAGGCAAAAGCCTTAGGTATACGGCAAAGTCGAGAAGCATCCCTGGTTCAATCGAAGGGGATCGATCGAGCAGGTAGACTCGAAACCGATCTACTCTGAGTGTGTACCAGGTAGCTCGCTGATAACATCATCACCATCGCCCCTTGTCGGGGTGGTGGGGAAACTTGGTTGCTGTGCGAGTGCATGTGCATGCCTATCACCCCCATGCATGTGTGTCTTCTATGGATACAGATAATAGGCCATGGTTCCATGTTGCCAAAAGGTAGTGTAGGCGTCCTATCTACCTATTTGTAAATGTCCAAATCAATCAACAGGTCCTGTGAATAATACCAACTGGCCCGCCGACATGGGCACGAGCTCAGTAACCATGCACGGCAAGTCATTGGGGACAATCGAGCAAAACGGCCCAGTTCGTCAGAGTGTTACTGCAGGGTGAAGTGGCGGAAGATTCACCGCCCTGGATACAAGCAAATCTCGAGCACAATTGACATGATACTGGCAATAGTAACTGGGTGACTATGTCAAGGTTGCAACCCTTCGCGCACTGCTGACTTCATCATCTTTGGTGAGCTTCTGGGTAGGCATGGCATATCGTATTAGTGTATATAGTCGCTGTAGTCAGGGTAATCACCGTGTTGCCTGTCGGGTTCGACGACAAGTATTTTTGTTTGGTCACCATCATAAGCCTGATGTAACCAACCGAAGCATCTGTACCTATTTAACAAGGAATTTTGAAACCGGGGGTTCCCTTCGAGGATCGGCCAGCTAATAAGTCCTATTGGGATGTAGGTACACGACATGTACACTGGGGAGGCCCGGTATTCCAAGATTGAGCCGGGCTTGGGGATCTACCTACTGTATTTACACTATATTACCTACACATTACCAGCAGTATGTATGTAATACGATCTGGTTGACCTCGCGGCCAATTTGTTTGCCACTGCCATGACGACGATTTGGCATGTCGACGAGATAGCCCAGCCAGCCACCTAGCCTTACCTGCTTTGCTCTCTTTGGGCTGGATTGGGTTATTGGTGGCCGTCCCTGAGACATGAATTTCCCGGCGAGGGATACAGCAATGCCATCTGGACAATACCTACACTACGTGTAGTCCGTAGGTAGGTGGTATTAGTGTTGGTACTACTGTACACGGCGCTCCTGATACAAAGAAGCCAAGTATGTAGTGTAGCGCAGTTAACTTGGACGGATTGTGCGATACTGTACACAATGTAACTTGGTGGAAAGGAGGAACAAATCCCAGCGATGTAATTGTGGTACTTCAAACGCTTATACGTCGGCAGTCGTCCTGGCTTGATCGTGAGATTCACACTATGTTCCTCAAATCTCAGATGGTGTTGTTACTACCTGCCTTCGCGATGCGCGATGAAGTTCTGGTGAGCTTTTCCTTATTACAATAGAGCGGTAAACATCGTGGTATCGTGGTAACTACTTCCTATATATAACTCCAACAGGATACGGTAGCTATACGTCCGTATTAGCTTCACTAATACCTACTCGAAGCGCCGTCTCGGTACTCGCGCGGGCCCCATGTTTTAGTGTAGGTCTGCTAGGAAGGCGGCCAATCGAGAAAGACCACCCTCGCGTAGTGTACGGACGTACATGTACGCTACTGTGCTGTCGTGTGATAGAATAAGGGGTCCTAGGTATCATGAGCCTATGAGGCAAGGGGCGTCCATATTCCTTACGGACACTGCACTTGCTACATACGTGTTTGGCTGCTGTTGCAGGTACAGCTGTTTCATGGAACAAGACGTCCATAGAAACTGGAATGTTAGTACAAGAGGCTCTCCCTCTGGTCATTCTGGTGTGACGCGCCTTCGTGGGCACAAAGGTTCGGCCGTCGTAGGTATATATATATATATATATATTGTAATGTTGTCTGGCTTCACCGAATGAGAGTCACCGAATGAGAGTCCGGATTTATATCGGATCATGCCAAATTGATCATCCCGGCTAGAAATTCAATACTGTGAATTGACAGAGTATAAATAGTAGCTCCGCTCAAAAATCGATGGCTTCGGGCGGGCTGCCGACGAACCAACACTACCGGTATACATAGGTAGCATATACGTCCGAAATTCTTTCTCAGCCCGGTATCCGTCGCTGAAATTTTGATTCATCTTGAGTGCATCGAACACCGCGAAGTGCATTGCGCTCTTCACTGCTTGTGTGAGCTGCTTTTGCTATCGATAGGTATGAAGAAAGCGACGACCGCAATGAGGCGATGTCATTGGTGATCGTCGGGAGTTCATATGGGTCCTCTTGACTTACCCGTTCCGACTTGTCTGGTAAGGCTGGCTCAGCTAGGACCTCGGACGTTTCACTATCTTGTAGGCAGTCGTCTGATGCGCCTCATGCTCTCCTCATCCCCGGAGACAGCTCTGGTTGCTTCGTTCCATCTATGGCGATGCTGTAGATATCGCACACAAAAACGTCGAGTCAGGGCAAATTCGCGACGGTCTTGTGTGTCGTGATTGATGGTCAATTAGACCTGCAGGTTTTGAGACGAATGCTACCCCAAGACAAAGTAGGGAGAGAAGGATTGAAGATTTGTCTGCCGTTATAAGTACCTAGCGTGAGTGGTACCTACCTACCTGGATCTGCCGAGCAGCAGGGTAAGATGGGGCCTAAGTATGCTATAACTACCCGGAATTAGGTAAGGAGGTAGGCTCTTTGAACGTACTTACACTACTATACATAACATCTAGTGTACAGATCCCCTAGTAGGTATTAATGCCTGCGCTTGTTGGGTTCCAGGGTGCATCTCGTCGATGGCAATTTGCTGCCACCAGCGGATTTGCCTAACTACACTACACTACAGTACAGACATGTAAGTAACTACCGACGCTAACTACTACGGACGTATATAATTATTTACATTGTTGTCTGGTGCCATCGCACCAACTTCAGTTTGGATTCGCCGGGCTCGCCAACTGGCGAAACTGAAGTTGATGCAATGTGTAGTAGGGGTACCGATACCCGTCAGATCCCCGCTGTCGTAACTTCATTACTATGTAGTTTCTATTGACTACCACATAGTAAACTACCATTTGCCAAATCCATCCGATTGCCATTCTATCCGCTTTACAGTTTGTATTGCAGCTGACTTGACCGGGCTGAAGCATCGAATTTTTCACAAAATGTCCAAGGCGCTCTCATACACCATCTCAGCGTGGCAGTGTAGGTAAGTGCTGCGGCCTTGCAGGCCTCATGTAGGCCAACAGGAGGCCCTGGGGACGACATCGGGAATGGTCGGGATGGAATGTACGGCGGGCAGCCATGATTCAAGGTCGTGGCGGGCGCCGTGGAAGCCAGAGAGGCCATGGCAAATGCGCCAACGACACTGCGACATCTCCCATAACGCCGGCAACGATCTTGGACGCGGTCAACAACTTTCCGGCGTGCTGGCGAGCGTTCCAGGAAGGTAATCAGCGCGCGTTATACCTCAGGGTTGGCGAACCGGAAAGGCGGCTTATGAGAGCGCCAAGATCTGTTGATCGATGCAAGGGAAGTTAATCTAGTGTGATAATGTAACTTACCCCATCCCAAATCCGAGATGCCAGGATCGAAGGTGTGCTCTTGCAATTGACACCTTTCGCCGCCACATCTGCTAATGGCACTGTCGATGTGACGAAGCTCGAAGGGCAGGAATTGGCTGGCCTAACTACCTACCTACTTTGTAGGTGTTCTTGCGAGGCACACGGTGTTGCTTCGCGATGTACAGTATGGACCTTGGTGATTCCAGTGACACTTTCGATGATGCCGATTTTGGTGCTACACCCGCTACTATAAAACTTTTTGACCGCTTCGATTAAAAAAAGATGGCAGAACGGCCCTATGCAAAGCTCCAAGGACTGCCGTCTTTTATCTCTTTCTTTCCTTGGTCGAAAATTTTGAGCTAATTTCGTCTGTAAAGAGGGTGGTTTCAACCGTTAAAATACAGGTTGTCCAGTAGGTATCATCCTCTGGGACAGTTTTGTGCAATAGGCACACTACGTCCGTAGTTACCTACCGGTAGGTAGTTATTTGTTTCCATGAGGTCCTATTCCAACTTGGGCAACCGGCTACCGGTAGACGTTAGCAGAGTGACAATCGAATCCAAATGAGATAACGGCTATCTACACTAGTTAACGTCTTCACCTAAGGTTAACTTGTAACCCGGCCACTCAAACGCATTGGCAGGAGGTCGCTGTACACTATCTAAGTATACATAATACCGGTAGTTAGGCGCGTGGCGTCCCCTCGACACTTGATGGCCGAGCAGCGTGGCGAACCCGTTACTGGGTACCTAGGTACCTAGGTATGCTGGCAAGGCCTTTGCTGACAAAGGCCTGACTAATTTCGAGGGCCGTGAGCATACGTCGCCCCCAATGCTCGGTCAACCAGCTGACGGTCGGCTGTGAGGCCCGAAAAGTCCACACGAAGGAAAATAAGGTGCACGAATTTCATTACCCTTCAAGGATCGCAGGCTGCTTAAAGTACCTACGGACGTACGAAGTACGAAGTACACTAATAAAACGGAGATAGGTACACTAGTGTACTCCAAGACCCCGGGGGCCGGGTCGGTCACAACACCGTGTGACCCACAGTCAGGTAGTCGCGATGGGCAATGTTGTTCGCGCACCCACGGTTTCTTACTGGCGCACCCATTCGGTCCGACACAGCTGCCTGCCAGCCGGGCTGGACTTGAAATCTAGCGTTACTACTTTGTACGTCCGTACTACCTACCTAAGGTACATAATGTAGAGAAGTGCTATCCAACGGCCCTCAGGCGGGTTAGGATTCGGGTTAGTGGTTAGGTTGTAGTGTAGTATTGTATTTGTATGTGTTCGGTACGGTAGCATATCCCATGATGTATTCTGATGGGCATGAGCGGCAACAAAGATGCCAACTGCGTGGTCCAGCCGGGCTGGCAGGCAGCTGTATCGGACCGAATGGGTGCGCCAGTAAGAAGTCATGGGTGCGCGAACAACATTGCCCGTCGCGATGACCTGGTGCCGCTACCTACCTACCTACCTATAACATGGCAGCATGGTCCCCCGGGTCCGCCATAGTTACGGATTATAGCTGCCTAACATTATTATATCGCAACTGCTTTACACGATCCGTTAGATGTCTTGGCGTATCTACCTATATTCCTTTTGTCGCCAACCTTCGTAAACTCTCGTAATGCAGTGTTGCCAGTAGATTTTAACCTACCGTTGATTGGTGTACGATTAACTACCTGCGGATTTGCTGTTACCTAAAAATGTAGGTAGGTACCTACCAGGTAGGTAGTCCGTACGGACTGTATTATGTACCGACCTGTGTAGGTATCGCTAATGCACGATACTACGTCTGTACAATGGTAGGTAGTGTATCTGCGCTTTACTAGGAGTACTTAGATAGGTACTCAAGGGCAGGGTATTGGCGTCTCGCTACGAAGAATCTACATATACGGTATGATATAAAAGTAAAGTACTAGATAACAGATGTGCCCTGGGGCAAATCGACCCGGTCCCCGCCGCTAACTGGTGATGGTTACATACACTAACCAACCTACCTACAAAGCTGCGGAGGCAGTTATCACGACTCTTCATTGAATTGGTAGGTGTCAAACCTCAGTCGTCAACTCGTGCTGGGGGAAAACATCGACAGGTTGGACTCGGAAGTGCGCTCAAGTATTTGGGCGAAGAGAGCGGTTTTGCCTTGCAAAATACCGTAAAGGGCTGAGCTGATCTCCAATTCGATTAATTGGGTACTGGCGTGGTTCAAACTCACAACAGGATCACACAATGTGCCAACGCACCGCAGTCAAGAGGTTAAGAACTCGCCTAGTCTTTTCGCCCTGTGTCATTGGCGACGCTGCAGTTCTCTGAAGTCGGGCGAGACCTTGGCGTTAGTTATTAAAAGACTTGACGTTCTTTTAAAGCGTCGAGTAGTGTACCTACATTCGTTTGAGACTTGTGATTGTCACAGCCGATGATCGTCGATTTCTTATGGGCGCCATTGTGTTGGTACCTCACTACATACTTAAGTAGTGTACCCAGTTATGCTCACACAGGCTTATTATTAGGCCCTGAGTGGTATGGCAGATGAGAGCTCAGTGTGCTGTACATACCTACACTACTCCGGTACTTACCTAATTATGGTATCTGGCTGGCAATTGAGAGCGACATGCAAGGTCTGCCTGTCGAAGCGTCCTGGTTGACAATATGCTAACAGGGATCTGATCCTTGAAGAAACCCAAAAATGGCCGAATGCCCCGCTTGCTTTCTGCTTGGGAAACTCGACTAATAATGTACTTCCATAGCACATACGCATGGTACACCACGTAGGTAGGTAGCAGCAGTGCCATGTAAACCACAATACTTGCGGAATACACTACACATAACTAGGTACCCAGGAGATAACTAGTGCTGCGCTGCTGGGTAGTTATTTACATCATATATAATTTTTTGTGAAAAGTGTACACTACCTAGATAGTCGGCCAGCAAAGCACATGGCGGTATGGTGTAACTCCCTGTACCTAGATGCCGCGCAGGTACCTATGTGGTATTCACGAGTGGGACGACTACCGACCTACACTCACTGCGCCAGGCATGTACCGGCTTCGTTTGCTGATTATTGTGGGTGTATCAACATGCCTGGTACCGTAGAGTATACTCTACCTATTTACAGTCACTAAATAACTGTTACCTTACCGGTACTTGACAGTGTAGTGTACATAAATTTGATGTGCAGAGTCAGGGTTGATATTCGCCCTAAAAGCACCGAACAGATGAGAAGTCTGGACGCAGAATTGCAACGCACATATGGACGGGACAGGACTGCAGTACGCAACGTTAAAATGTAGTGTAGGCGCATCGGTAGGTGGGCGGTAAGATACGTAAGCCGACTGCCCAGTCACACACCTACTACCTAGTTACACACACCTGTTCGGGGTTCAGTTACAGTTACTGTTCACCTTATCCGTCCGTGGAAGGTTTGCTGTCAGGGTATCAATATCAGATTCTGTGTTTCTGACCCTTCGACCCCAACTCCTAGCTTCGAATAGTTTGCCTGGTTCGGCTACCTCTACGGCCCGGGCTGCTGGAAATTTTGGGACTTAGACGATCCTGTACATCAGTAAAGCGCACAGATCCACGAAATTCCCGGCCAGACGTCTCTTCCGTCAGATCCCCTTATTAGTCCGTACTGCAAAACCACTGTCACCCATACCTAGATAGGTAACTTCATGCAATAAAGTTGTTTTTACAAATAGACTTTTAGCCGTTTCCTTCCCAGGTAGGCACTTTCGGACGTTTTGCTTTTCTATCCTCTTCCAAACTTGAATTTTAGTTTTTTTCCTTTCGTTCTACGGTGCTCTATTGTCTCTGGGCGGGCATTGTACACTATGATGTACCCAACCACCGGACAAGCTTCGTCTACTGCGTAGGTCAACTATCTCCCTACGTTGGCTATGATGTATGTTGTACCAGCCGGCTGCATCTATGAGTTAAAAGTATGTAGTGTAGCTTATAACTAGCCTCAGACTAGACTCGTTTTCCCTCTTCCCTCGTCTCCATGGAACGCTTCCAACTTCTACTCACTTGCCCTGGATATCCGGATGCTGATTCCTGGGTTTTCGGTAAAGCTTGCACTATTACCTAAGTTCCAGGCTTCCCGCGTCGACACCCAACCTTCGCTTCCTTGCCTTCGTTAGCCCCCCACCCTCGTTGCGAGTGTAGTTTAGGTATTTGGCCTCGTCTTCCCCTCATCGCTAATCTCGCCGTGCGCAGCGCCTCGAAGGCCGGGCGACGACTTGGAAACGGCTGACTGCGGGACAGCCCAACGGTCTTGTCGGTCTCACAATCACGCAGACTACTGTCGGTCTGTAGACTGGAGGGTCTGTACTGGCGTACACTAGGTAGACACAGAAGACAGGAGGAAGACACAGTGCCAAGGGACGGGACAGGACAAGGGCTAAGCAGCGGCCGCACGGCCACACGGCCACACGAGGGTAAGTGCTGTACATGTACCTAGTGTACGTCCGTACCGGTCTCCATGAGACCCATCAGCCATTCGCCCATTCGCTTGTGTTGGGTGAATTGGGCCAGTTACGTGCCCAGTTATCAATGGGCTTACCGGGGGTCCTAGTGTAGCAGACAATGGCCCGGCCCCACTCCTGGCAATATTCAGGCCCCACTATTGGCGCACCCACCAACTGGAGGCCACAGAGCTTGCACGCAGAGGCCCTGCTTGGCTGGTGCTTGGCTGGTCTGCGCGCTGTGCGTCTGTACCTTCACATGTACCTGGCCCAGCCATGACCAGCCAGGACCCAGCCAGGACCCAGGCCAGGTGCTGGTTCCCGCTCCCTCTCTCCCGCTACCACTACCGCTACCTCGCTCTGCTTCTCTTTACCCACAATCCCATCATTTACCTCCATTGTTACCTACCTACACCACCACATCACACACGTCTTCAACAGTCTGCCGTTCTATTTTCTGTCCTGCTCTCTCCCGCCGTCTCGTCTCCCCTCTCTCTTCCACTCGCGTCGATCGTTCCCGCTGACCATCCTCAATCCAGCGGCTCCTTGCTCGCTGCACGTGAATTGTAGTGTAAATCCCCCCATTCCGTTTCTCATTTCCCATTTCCCATTAGCTACCTATCGTCGTTGACTGATTGCCCCCATTCCGACTTGTTGGTCCTCTTGCGCTAACCTTGGGTGCTTGGGATTTCCCACCAGTGTAGATCCTTCTCTCTGGCCTTGGTCCTCTTCTTTGATACCCTGGAAAAGGAGGCATCCCTACTTTTTCCGTATTCCGAGCCGTCTGGCACTCTTGCCGCAGACTTGAGCTGCCCCGTCGTTTCAACCCTGTTGCCCAGGCCAAACTCGGTCTCGGAACAAGCTTCGGGGTTGTTCTGCACCTACGAACCCACAAACTATTTGCCTTGGATCCAAACGAGCTGCATCGGATCTTCTCCACGACGTTACCTGTCTGTTTGGAACCTTGGGTTCTGGAACACCGTCCTTGACGCCCCTGGAGATCGATCACATTCTCCACTGATTTCCGCTATATGGACCTAGCTGTGTGTCGCTGAGCGAACTTTCACCCTTCAACGGCTCCTCTCATTGGGGTGCCGTTTGGGTTTCATCTCCCAACATCCACGTATCCCCGAGCTGCTGGAAGTAGCTTGCTTGAGGGGACGTTTCTCGCCTTCCCTACTGTCGTCTGCCTGAGCAGAGTCTCGCCGGTATTTGTCGTTTGAGACTTGATAGAACTTCAGTCTTCCCGCGGCAATGGCCGCTAATATACCGCAGATGGGCGGCGGCGCGCCCGTTCGCCGACCACAGAATCAGCAACAACTTGCGCAGGTCATCTATTCTCAAATAGTGACTCAACAGATTCCCAGTGGTTGGCATACTTCCGTTCCTGTCAGCGTGCGTGTGGCCAATGCAACGAATATGTAAGTTACCGGTTCGCGTGTCGTTTGCCGCAATTCAAGGGGAACTATGCTCACTTCTATTAGTATTAACAATTCTTTCTACGCCATGCCGGCGGCCGAAACCAGCCAGATCGTGACTATCGGGATCGCATTTGAACGTGAGGCCTTTGCAACCTCGCCAGACAAGGTAAGTAATTAGGCTGGTCTACAGTACAACCCGTAGATGCTGACATGCTACAGGCTACATATGAAGCAAAGATTATGTCGCGTGTCAATGAATTATTCAAGAAGCGCCAGGCTAATGAAGCCATACAAAATAATTTGACGGCCCAGGCAGTTTCTCAGGCTCAAACCCAAGCACATATGATGAGTCAGAATATGCAGATGAGAGGCATGGGCCAGCCCTTGCAGCAAGGTTTTCAACATCTCCCCCAGCAGATGCAATCTCCCCCGCTTAATCAACAGGGTCAGCCTAGCATTGGCGTCAACAACTCCAACGGCCTTCCTGTCAACGCTAACCAGCAAGTAATGCCAATGGGGGCGCAAATGCGTCCTCAGATGGGACTCCAAGGTGGGATGGCAAGCCTTTCACCTCAAGACCGAATCAAAGTCAATCAACTTGCCATCGCCAGATTGAATTCGTTACAGGAACAGCAACGAAGCAATTTGCGGGCTGTAGTGCATCAAAGATTTGGGCCCCAGATCATGGCCCAATTACAGCAAGAGGGCGTAGACCCGTTGCTATACTATTTGCAATCGCAAATATTGCAACAAAACATGAAGAATCAAGCTGGAGTAAACCAGCCCGGAATACCAATGCAACACCATCAGCAACGACCCATGAACCAACCTGTTCAACAACTCCCGACCGGACCTAACGGAGAGTTCGGCCCCTTCACGAATGTGGAGAGCATCATTAATCAGCAGAAGGCGGGAATGATGGCACAAGAAGCAGGCCAGATGGTGGTTCCAGCGAGCAACGGTGCGGGCCGCAATGCTACGCCGCAACCCATGGGACCAATGCCGGGCCCTAATCAAGGAGTGGGACAGCCTGCTTTGCCACATCAATTGTCACAGCAATTTAACCACCAACCAGCTCAGCAGTTAAAGATGGACCAGAGAGCAGCTCAAACCCAAGCTCAAATTCGAGCTCAAGCGCAAGCGAAGCAGATGCAAGGTCAACCCGGCGGTCTGAATGGGCCAGGCGGCGCCTCCCAAAGTCCTGCAATGAACACATTAAACGCCCCAGTACGCCGGACACCCATAGTCGGTCAAACTGAAGCTCACCTGCAGATGGGCCAGGGAAGCATGCCATTTGGGCAACAGATGATGGATCCTCGATTCAATCACCCGGGTCAACGAACACCGACCGCCCCTAATAACAATATGAACAAGAATCTGATTCTGCAGAACATCTACGCGCAAATGCCTATGGACACCCGGCAACATATTATGAGCTTACCTCAGGATAAGATACCTGAAATGCTCTTGAGGTGGAATGCCGCTCAGGCGAATGGTCAAGTGGCTGGTCGTCAGCCGCAACTTGGCCAACCGGGCCCTAACAACCCGGCCGCCCAGCCTGTGGCTCAGTTTGCTCCAGGAAGTAGCAACGGTGGCCAGCAGCCTAATTTAGGCATGAGTATGAATCAGCAAAGCCAAATGATGATGCAGCAACAAATGAACAAGCTACGCAACCCGAATGCTCCTCAAGTGCCCTTCGATCGAAACACTTTGATGGATAATATGAATGTGCCTCTAAGATTTTTTTCACAACTGCGTGCGATACCGCATGTGGACCCGCCGCCGGAGGTCAAAAAATGGGGTCAACTCAAGCAGTGGATGGCTCAAAAGGGTATACATCAGCCCAGCTTAGCAACCCTTCTCGAAGTTCAGAATGCGCAGTTTCAGACTTTCATGAGGAACAACCCTACATTTGCTGCCGCCAGCTCACAGATTCCGCCACCCAATATGCCACAGCAAGGAATTCCTCCTGGCAACCAAGCAAACCCCCGAATGGGCCAACCCACACCCAATATAGCTGGTTCTAATCCAAACATCACCATCACTGCCTCAGAGTTGCAAAGTGCCAGGAACCATGAAAGATTTAAGGGTTGGTCGGATGAGAGGATTCACCAGGTGCTAGTGCAGATGAAGCAGCAGCGAACGGCTAGTCGGATGTCTGGTCCGCAAATCCCGGCATCTCAACCATCACAGCCGAGTCACGTAACAGCGACGACGGTCCCGCCTTCGCAAACAGCTGATGAGGGTGCTGTACCTCAAAGACAGCAGAATGCGAGCCACGAAGCTACCACCACTAGCCCGGTTACACAGGTGCGAAACACGAAGCAACCGCAAAACAACCGTCCGGCGCAGAATGCAACTGTTGTATCCACGTCGAAGTATGGCACAAAGCGACCGATTCCGGACGACATGGCCGAAATGCCGAGCGCCTCTAATATGTCTACGCAACGACCACACTCCCAGCAACCTCAACCGGGGCCCCATTCCGTTCAGGCCCAATTGCCTCAAATGGGCCCCGAGAAGGCTGTCGCTGGAAATCCAGATCAACGACAAAAGTACGAGGCCGCGCTGAAGACACGGCAATCAACCAATCAAATGACCGAGGAAATGCAACGCCTCCAGTCCATTGGTCGGGAGGAGCATCAGGCAGCAGCAAGAGAGCAGCTGCCCGATATACCCATGACTCCAGACCAGTTTCGAGATACTGCACAGAGAGTTCAGGCTATGAATGGTGAGATGGATAAGATAAGGAAAGTCCTAGGCCGTTGGTACGCAATAACTCGCGATGACATACGTGCCAGGTTGTTCTTCAAGTTGGTAAGTCGTTTAACTACATAACGTTTTTGGATATAGAAACTAACATGTGTAGCGAATGCGCCTGATCAAACAATATGCCGATGGCGAAAAGCTGTCAATACTCAGGGATGCGTTTTCGATCACACCGGCAGATCTGGACAGCAGCAGAAACTTGTTTGAAAGCATAGCCAAGGATGTAGCGTCCTACTTTCCACAAAACATGAGAAAGAACCCGAGCCAGCAGAATGGAACCGAGCCCACCCCGCAAAGCGTGTCTGCGCGCCCAGGCGCCCCAGGCGCTTCAAGTGCCCCAGGCGTTCCAGGCGCCTCAGGTGCTACTGGCGCTGCGGGCGTTCCAGGCGCTCCAAGTGCTCCCAGTGCTCCCAGTGCTCCAAGTGCTCAGCCCACGCCACTTAACGCCGTAAATCTCGAGAAGCAGACGCAAGCCCTTAGCAAAATGAACCAACGGAGTAATAGTAGAACCGGGCAACCACCGGCGGCACCAACCACCGCGCAACCTCCGTTCTCATTTGGAGCGCAATCGCCCGATGGCCAGCCAACATATGCAGGGAAGCCTACAGTCACGCAGGACAATCTCCAGCTACCTGCGCGTAAGAGGGCTAGAATCGGCGCTGGCCCTACCCCGAATGGATCAAGTTCCAATGCGTCGCCACAGGTGCCGATACGGGCATCTCCCGATATGAACAAGCGGCAAGCAACTGCCGAAGCTAGACAAGCAACGGAAACTCCCCAATTCCTCTGCGCGGACCCGTACTGCGAGTTCCACACCATTGGCTTCCCGACTGAAGAAGCACGGCGCAAGCACATGGATGAGGCGCACATCAAACCAGCCGAGGATCCTCTCAAATTCGCTACAGAGGGTCTCGCCGAAGTCCTCGGGTTCGACGCGAATGGTAAAGTTAAGAAATCACCAACTACAAGCGACAATGCCCATTCACCGGGGGATATGTCTAGACAACCACAAGCCCCCATGAGCAGATCAGATACGACAACTTCGCAAGGAACGACTATGAAGAGGCAGGGCAGTGCAATGGGATTGAAACCGAGTAAATTAGTCAAAGCGGCGACCGATAAGGCGGGCACACCCAGGCCGGATTCAAGACTAGGGGCTCTAGACGGCCCAACACCCGTCACGGTAGCAAACGCGGTGGCAGCACCACAGGTGATGGGCAGCGAGCCCATGGGAACAACAATCGACCCACAGGAATTGCTATCAAGTGTCACTGGTCTCGACACGGGCGGCAACGGTACGATACTTGACATGGCCCTGTACAGAGCAATCACGCCGAAGGATACACCGGAATCGAGTAATGGTGCGTCATCAGAACCCAACAGCGACGTATCAGAGGGCGTTGCTCTAAACGTTACACTCGACATGGGATTTGACAGCTGGAATCCTTTCACCTCGGGTTTCGAAGTAACAAACCCAGATCTAGGGGGTGGTGACACTATGTTCGGCGCGGCATATCCAGATTTTTCATGGGACGATGTGAATCCGGATTTCGACCAGCCGTTTGCCTTAGATACTTCACTCTTCTCACTAGACGTGTCATGATCGAACAAGTTACATACGCCTAAGCAGTACTTTGTGGCATATATGGAAGGAGTCGGATCCATAGCGAGCGAGGGGCTTGGTCTACAGTGTTTGACGTCTTCCCCCCTTTTTTACATTTTGTTACGAAATACCTTGATGTGTGAAAATTCAGGGACGGAGGTGTAGGCGGTGAAAGGTCATGTGTCTTTGATTAAGGGAAAGATTGACGGTGTTGGCGTTTGGGGATGGGGGGGGCACGGGAATCGGTTCGGTCCCGCTGTTCAGCAAGGATTGAAAGAAGGGACTTATCGGCACGCGGACAGTTGGACCTACTAGAGAGTGTCGATGGCCGAGGGTTGATGGGAGGGAATGGTATAGACGGCGGCTCCCAGCATAACAGCGATACCCAGCGGAATAGCAACATCAAGCAAAGAAATAAAAGATCCGTTTTCCTGAGGTCTGAGGTCTTTAAATCGCGTTGGTGCTATTATACTATAACCAAGTAGGATATCTTACGCTGATCAGCGGTATGTTTCAATGCATGGCACTTCACATCAGCGCAAATGAATTCGGTCTACCTATCTGGCTACCTACCTATGTGCCAAAGGGCAAGGGTATTGCTCCATTGGCTGAAAGCCTGAAAGTGCATGGCAGAGTGCCGAGATGGGGTAGGCGTGTAGATAGAACGACCCTGTTCGCCCGGTTTCACCATTGTCTACTTATAGATACTTTACGATTTACGCTACGAAGTAGTACCTACTAACTATGTATTGTACCCTGGGTAGTGTAGATGCGATCTCCGGTGCGGATTACATAAGACGCAGGCGGAGCGGGTGGAGTGAGTGAGAGAAAGAAAAAGAAAAGGGAAAGGAATACCTAGTAATGGTTTGTATTGACTTTTCCTGGTGATTAGTTGCGGTATGGTGGGCGGTGTACCGTGTACCTAGGTAGGGTACCGGTACGTTTGTTTCTGATTGAAGGAGGCATGTTATGATCCACGATGCGTTTCTGGATTAGTTTTGACTTGACTTGGCTTGTGGTGGGTAATTAGCAGGGGGCGTGTTGGTAAGTGGCTTGGTGTGCATGTACTAAACAGTTTATAACCCACCGCTGCGACTTGGGGTTTAATGCCTACTTTGGCTGATGGACTGACTGGACAATGAAACGAGGCACAGCCTGGCTGACCGGACTTGGAAATAGCACGTTCTTGTTGATGATTCCTTGCTTAGACTGCTTGACCGGGGAATTCATATTGTCAGAGCAAAGGTTATTTACGTACACGAGTTCACTACGGGGGGTAGTGTAAGGCAGTACACCGTCCAGGAACTACACAGCGGGCTAAACCGCTAAAAATACCGATGGCCGAATTCGATTTCGAGAACGCGGAATCTTGTATGTACCATATGTATCTAGATTCTTCCAGCTTGTCTCGCATTCTCTTGTTTAAATGGGCAGTAAGGTACCGGTACCTACATAGTACTACGTATCTACGGTAACTGGGGGCGATGCTATGACTACAGCGGTGTGCGCCTAGCCCGCCGAACCCACCGTGCCCACGTGCTATGCATGTCGCGCAGTGCCGACGGCGCGTCGCCTTGGCGTCACCGTAGCTTGTGACATGTTTCCGATCGTATCCAGATTTACCTCTGGATGCATGTAACTGTCTGGGTGGTATACACCTTGCCGTGCCGGGACCGCACATCGTCATGCAGATTATCCAACAATGCGATTTTATACTGTATACACCGATAATGGTAGAAATGGCGGGCATAAAACACCCAGATGGATGGATGCCCTGGATACATAGGCGCGGAACCAGCTGCTAGCCTCTACCGTCTAGGGAGGGATCATGGCACTCATTAGTTACATACAGTAGCGTAAAACACGTCAAGTCAAGCGCGCGCGGCGTGATCAGAACCGGCCGAGGGTAAGATACAAAGCTCATGCCGTTGTAGCTTGTGTATTGGGTAATTTGGATTCCCACTGAATATCTACGTGCGTGAGTATGCACATCAAAGATTAGGATTCAGCATACTCGCTAAGTCATCGCGACAATTGAATTAAGACAACGCTGCCGTGCACGGGTTCTTCTGCGGGGGCGGCAAGGGAAGTTCCGAGATGGACCGGGGGCAGGGCTCTGGCGCCGATGTGGGCGAGGACCGACGCGCCTCAGAGAATCCTGACGTGCCAGTGCAGGCGACGATGGACTGACTTTGCTGGCGAGGCATCTCTTGACCCCGATTCCATTTCCCGAGTGCCAAAGAGAGCGAGAAAGCTCATTTACACCATGCATGGGCAAGTTGCACGGCAGCGGGCGGCGAAGGGGCGACGGTAACCCCAATATTCACCCGATACGAGCGCGGTAACAGGTAGATGGTCTGAATGCCACCACGGAGAATAGATACGCGTTGTTGCGAAAAGTACGGACGTAGAAAGGGGCGGTACGGTAACGGTCCCATGTAACGGCGGTAACTAAATACTGCTTGTTCCTCCAAGATCGGCCAATTGATAAGGATTTGTTTGGAAACGAGATTGTTGCTACTGTCGTCGCTGCGGGCAATTAATCAACAGTAAATAAATACCGTGCCAGCTCCGGTCGCCCGCGGCACTGTGCACCACGACGCGGGACCCGGCGACGCGCTGCGGGCCTGTCTGGGTACCGGGGGTCCTCCAGATTCTATAAAATGTATAGCGTACCTGGGCAACTCTCCTCCCCCGTCGTTGGCTGGTCCTCATTTTTCTGGTCCTAGTATACTTTCGCTTTTCACGTCATACATATATATAGGAAAACGTTCAAGACGCGTCGCTGTGTAGACCGCTCCAATCGTCACTCGTCACAAGCCCTCGAGTTCCCACCACTTTATATCAATCATAGCTTCTTAGCACAGCCGGCGTCGGGATTCCTCTGCCACGGTCCGGATCTTTTCTTATAGCACAATGAATACGACACTCGCTCCCAAACGACGCGCGTTGGCGTCCATAGACGTGAACACCAGATCTCTGCTCGGTGCTTCGCGTTTATCGCCCTCTAAGCCCGGCCTAGCAAAGCCAAAAATGGCCCTGGGCATATGTCGCGTGGACTTGAGCAGCGTCAAGCGACCAATAGAGCAGGAGGGCGACGGAGAGGTGCCAGGTTCGGCAGCAAAGAAGAGACGTTTAAGTGGCTTGGGAGCCGTGCCCGTCTCACCTCGGAACGAGACGCCCACCCAAAAGGTCAGGGCTAGTCTTATTTGATTTGATGCTTTGGCGTGGTAGACTGTGAATGGTGCTGATAGGTGACACGACAGGACACCGACAATGCCACAAGTCCACGCTCTGCCTCGCCCGAAGATCCGTCCGTCTTCGATAGCTCGACAATGGACAGCTCTAACGTCACGGCCATCACGGAACCCGAGGTCGACACTGCCGTTGCAGCTCCCCCTCCTCCCCCTGCCACCGTTGAAAGCCGACCCTGTCGGGGGAGCATGACACGCGAAGAAGCTCGACGGGTTAGTGCTACCATGTGGATTGGGCAGCGAAGGAAGACTGGTTGTTTTAGACCGTGCTGATGCTTCTTGTATGGTGTAGAAGGCCGAGATATTACGACTGCGACTAGGCCTCGCGAGTTACAAAGTCAAGACGAATCAAGCCGACGTGCCTCTCGAGAAGCTACAAATCCGGCCTTTGCCAGGCAAGATAACGAAGCAGACGCGATCCGCGGTCTCGCTACACTCATTACCGCCGTTGCCAGCCGCGTCACCACGGCGCATCTCGCCCGTGTTGCGGCGGCAAGCGGAGAAGGGATTCCACTCGCGGGCGAGAAACGAAGGGGCACCTTCACTTGACCTATCGGCGACGACTTCGTCGCAGAAAAGGGAACTCGACGGGCCTGTTGCCCGCACCGACGTGGATGAGACGGCGGTGCAAATACGGGAACCAGAGCAGAAACGGCCATTGTCACGTGTAGCGCCGACTAGGCCGCAACAAAGGCCGAGGGAGCAGGATGAGGGGCTCTCGGACAGTGAGCGAGGTGGCGCGGCGGAAGGATTGTTGAGCCTGTCGCAGGGCTCACCAGGGTCCGGCTTAAAATAAGGTAGCCAGCCGGAAGCGCGCAGGTCGGAGGCCCGTTCTTGTAATATACCCTTTTATGAAGATGCATGTTGGCCAATCTTGTGAAGTCCATGCTGGTGCGCGCTCCGTGGTGGAGCCCTGTCGGAGGAAAAGGCGTCGGATCGGCGTCGGAGGCGTTGGCTGGATGCGATGATCTGACCGGGGTTTCTGTAGATCCTGGGTTGTTGCCGGGTAAGTTGAAGCAAGCAAGCCAGCCCGCGATGGGAACCGTGTAAGTGAAGTATCTAAACAGTACCTGGATACTGTGCAGACGAGGTGTCGGATAAATGCGCAGGAAGTTGCAAGGCCGGATGCATCGTACATGTATACCGTGCCTTCCCTCCTTCTCTGTGTGCGCGGCATCATGCAAGACGGCAAGGATATCGCGATGGGCAGTTTGAGCTTCGCTGGAATTCTACTCAAGGCAGGTACGGCTACGATGGACTCGGCTATCTATTTTTTCCCTTTCGTCACCACGAGATGTCATAACCTCACCCTCTTCACATACACGCAAGACACCCACCATCGCCACTCAGTATCATAGGATCGACGTCGTCGGCCATGCGTTCTGAATCAGGCGTATATATGATAGAAGGTCTCTGCTACGTATAGGCCAGCTCAGACGTAGATCGCCAGGCCGGCTGCTTCTTCTACTGTCTTCTGCCATATACCCGAGTGATACCTGCATCTTCATTCCTCAACAGATTCGAACATATCTCTAGGAGACATCGGCCAACCTGATGACCAAAGACCAGTGAACGTCCAGGCTCTTGTGTGCTATCAACGGCATACGCATCCTATTTCGACTTATCCCCCATCATATCAACGTACCATATATCTAGTTCATATAGTTGATGTGAACAAGATGTGCTCGACAGTAATCTTCAGATACGGTTGCGGCTGCACCGAAAACGTCGTCTTTGAGTGTCCCTTCACATCGACCACAAGCTTGACCTCGAACAATGATGTTCATCATCATTCAAGCCGCCCTTGCACACGACGGTGCCACCGTCACCAACAGAATCTCCTTCAGCCAGAGAGTCCGGGCGCAGAAAAAAGAATGGGAACAACCCCATCACCGCATTACCTGATCACACTGCCCTTCCGGCCAAAGGTCCCGACCGTGTCTCCCCCGATGCCTCCCTGCCCACAGACTGCGGAGTCAGAAAGACAGGATGTTGTGGATGGGCCAATCACAGAGGTCGGTGAGATGTGCCATGACTGCTGGAGACGAAGCGCTCAGCTCGAGAAGCAATGCCAAAACGACGATGATACCGCTTCGTCGACAACGATGGCGGATGGCGAAGACGAGATGGGTGAACCGACCGAGAATGACGCCCACATCTTGAAGGAAAGGTCGGTGAACGAGTTGGCATTACGACCACTGCCGTCCACAGATGGGGAGGCGACGTCCAGCCAGAGCTTTGCCGATGACCGGGACTGAGGTCAATTGACGGGCGGATATGCCATGGGAAAACATAAGATTTCGCTAGGATTTGCTGGCGGTGCGTTTTCAAGAACCCGGGGGTGATCTAAGGTATCTTCTACTTTGGTATTGATACAGTCTGCCGTTGAGGAACATGCCAACCTACCAAAACAACACAGCAAGAAATCCTAAAATTCAATGAAGGCTGAAGCAATCTCTCGCAGAATCGTTCCTTAGCTGAGAATAGGTAGTCATCATAACCAAATGATATTACATCTTGGTCCCTCGCCTCGTATCGCCTTTACGGGCCGTAGTCGCTTTCGGGTAGTTATTACATACCATACTTCAAGTAAAGGCCAAGACACCTCGCAAATCATAGCAACTAATCCAGAATTCACATGAGTACAGGCAAGGAAGCGCAACTCAGCGAGGCAGTAGACCGCGACAGAGTACATGCAAACGAGAGAGGTCACGACTGCGGCTTAATGGATAAGTAATTTATTTGCGTTGGTGTACGTACATCTCGTGTTCCATACCCTGCGAAAGCCCAGAGATCCCCAGATAGAGGGAAGCGCCTGGAGAACGTGATCCTGGGCTACGCGAGGATCTTTGCTGTCGGTATTCTGGATTCAGGGGAGTCAAATCAGTGTCGCGATTCGGTTTGGCTTGAGCTATTTGTTGTACTCTCGGCCCGTGTGAAGGGGTAGCTTGGAGCGTAATAGGGGCTATGTAATACGCACGCGTACCGAGATAATGAGTCTTTTCCGTGCTGTCATGGGAGCTGAGCAGAAACCTACGTAGCCCCACGGAGGACATAGCAATTACCAGCCGAAGTAACGCATAAAACTCTTTGATTTTGTTAAAAGTCCTTGGAAATACTGTTTTCTATATGCTTCGATCCCTATCGCGACAGCGTCTGGCTCTTGGATATAATCCCACCACACTCACATAATAACCCACCCCCATTAATAGTCGTTTTTCACATCAAAATCATCTAGTTGCCCCCGAAGTTCATCTTCAACGTGATGCTCGGTTGGCCCGTATTGCCATTGTCACGGTCCACGTCGTTGGCCTGGCGGCCGGACCGTAGCACTTCTTCCACGAGGGCCTTCTGCCCTTCACTCATTGCTCCGACGATTCCCCTGAATGCCGCCTGATCTGCCGAAGCTAGTTCTAGCAGCCCCGTGCTTGTCTCTCGGTATACCTCGGGCCCCTCACTGGCAGCTCTGGATAGGAGGGTCGGGACTACGATCGACATGGCGATTTGCATGTGGTCTTTGTTGACTACGGTGACGTACTGCGTCAGCGTATGCGCTACCAGTCGCCTCGCGCTTTCGGGGTCCTCTGGTTCTGTATTGGATACAAATGCAATGAGACGCGGCAGTAGATAGCGGGCGATTGACTGGTCAGCCAGTGTCGGCTGGCTCTGCAGAAGTAGAGACCTAATACAGTTTGCGGCAATTTTGGCAGTCTGAGACTAGTAGTTAGCATCACCATTCAACCGAGATCGTAACCCAGAGTAACTCACCATGCGGTCGGTCAGACAGTCCAGTAGTTCGTCTAGGAACCTCACGACGACGTTATCCGTAGCTGCAAGTCGATTGTTTCCGCCAGTGAAGAGGATGGTAATCGTAAGTAGGCAATTCTTGACACACTGCAATGACTGCGGTACGTCCCGTTTTTGCGCGTTAATATAGACAGACAGGAATCGACGCAGGCAGCCTTGCACCTGGCCATCCGTAGGACACGTCTCATCTCCGGTACCGCGGGACTGGGCCATACTCGTGACAAAGCGCTTGAACATAGGTAAAGCCTGCGGTACGATGATATCCTGACAAGAAGGAGTGGCAAGTATCGTCGCAAAGATGTGGATGATACAGGCATGTAAGTCCGTTTTGATGATGGCGGGGAATACCTCGGCAGCGTCAACGATCGCGCTTAGACCTGTCCTTATGAGCAGGACCGACTCTTCGGTCAACTGATGGCGGACTGGTTGATTAGTTTCGGTCAAATTTGGAAGCAGGCCGGAGAGGACCAAAACAATGATTCTTGTCAGTTCGAATAGTTGCTCAATGTCTTCAGTCAAGTCCCCTTCTTCAGCTTGCCCTTGTTTTCTTGCGGACGGATGGGCAACACATAGAGCTCGTGCAATCTCAACAATAACACCTTGGACATCGAGGCCCTCCGTTAGAACAAGGCGGTCTAACAAATCCATTGTCTCGGAGAAGATTGCCTCCCTGTATATCGCATGACCGGAGACGCTCGGGTGGAGAATTTTCTTGAGAGCCTGGAGTATTTCTAGAGTCTGTTCTTGGGTAGCCAGGGAGTCGACCTGACCCGGCCGTGTCGCGAGTGCCTCAAATGCGATGCCAAAAAGCACAAAGAAGAATGCCACGGGCTCATCGCGGTAATTGATATCGGCGCCTTTAGACTGGCCATTGGGTGCGGGGCCGTCGGTCTCCTTGCCGTCCAGCGCATCGAAGACGAATTCGCTGTCTTGTTCAATCAAACTCGCAATAGCGTCAACGAGGTTGAGCCACGACTCTTGATAAAACCTAAGTAGAGTTTCCCGGTTGAGAGCGGAATAAATCGTTTCTAGGCTACCTGACATAGATGGCGGACCCAGCGTCATTGATATGTCCGGCTCGAATCGTAGACGTGCAAACTCCCGCAGAGAAGCTAGCCATAGTGGTGTCAAGGTATTAATGTGAGGTCTTAGAACTTCAAGGAGGTATTTTTGCTCGAGACTAGCAACCTGAAGGTCCGCCCATGCCGAGAAGACGGACATTTTGACCATTACTTGGGCATTGGGACTGAGTCCTTTCAGGTCACCAATTCCTGCATTCTCAACATCGGTTGAGAAGTTCTCTAGCCCGGTGACCAGAGTTCTCAGAATACGGCCCATTCGGTCAACATCAGTCACGATACCAGTTGATATGAACGCAGCACAAACATTCACAGCCTCGGCTGCGAGCTCCGGAGAAGAGTCTGCGGCAAAGGCCGGTGTCAATGCCGAGCTGATCTGCGCTTGATATTGTTCCAAGAGCATTGCTTCTTCGAAATCTGGATCTGGCGTCTTACCGAACATTTTCAGCACAGCCCCAATGATCTTTAGACCCCAGATTCGAAGTTCTAGTATGTTGGAGGTAGACGCAGAAAAGGCAGTCCGAATAACGTCTGCTATCCGGCTTTGCAGCGTCGGTTGTGCTGCGGATTCTCCGTTGGTGGCAATATCTTTTCCGATTATGACGAATATGTCGCTAAGGCAACTCATGGCGAACGTTCTCACTTGCCATCGCAAAGGTTCCATCTCGGAGCTACTACCAGCCTCCTTCTCATCCTTGAGAGCCCCAGCAGCCGCAGCAAAGCCGGCAACTTCTTCATCGTGAAGATCGATAGTAGCGCTTGGTTTATCACCGGCCTTCGGAGATGACGATTCGGCAGTCCTGGGCCGTGTCATTTTGAGCACATTTTGGCAGCGTAGCAACCAGGCACCAGTGTCTCTAAGCGCAGTTTGGCGCAGCCAGTTGCGAATAAGATTCCGGATACCATCGTGATCAGGCACCATGTCTAATACGAGCCAAAGTTGATCCTCAAAACCTGGGTCTGCCGCAGCTAAGACATCATAAGAATCCCGTTTCATCAGGTTGTATAATCCGTCGACTGCAACGTCACGAAGATGGGGGAACTCGGAATTGAGGTACCCTTGTAGCAGTTTGACGTAGTCCGCGAAAACCACGTGACCTGGCGCGTATAGGGAGAGATGCTCAAAGCATCCGAGGCAAGCTCTCTGGATCAGTATGTCCTCCTCCTTCCGGCATTGCCCTACAACGGTGAGGATGAGCTCACGAGACTTTGTAGAATCTTGTAGATCTGGTCCCACCACATTGATTAGAGAATCAATACAGCGAGTGACAGCTGTGACTGTCGATAGTTCCATTTCAAGACTCATTGATATAGGTGATGCGACCTCTGTATGATGTGACTCAGAGAGGTACAACTGAGCGAGCATCCCCAGAGTTCCAGATACGTAAGGGCTAAATCCTAGGCCGGCCGCGTCCGCGGCTAGACCCAGAGCCTCCAAAGCCCAGAAATGGACCGTCGGGTGCGGATCATTACAAAGAGACATTAATATCCCTGTAATAGTCTTCAAATGATACCCAGCTCCCATGCCTCCTACCTTGCCCTGGATAGAGCCCAACGCCATGGAGCAGCCGGCACGTGCGCTGGGTTCCCTATTGCTCACGATCATGTCGACCAAGTATTTTATCTCATGGTTCGTAAAGCCGTTCCCAGAAGCATTGCATAGGCGGGCAATAGCGCTGTACCCAAGATTTCGAATATACTGGTCAGGGTTCACAATGAACTCCCTGATCATCTCTTGGAGTAATTTCTCGACAGCCGGGTTGGTGACATCTCCTGCCGCGGATTGGGTTTCTTTCACAGCTACCTTCAGTGTTGATAGTAAAGCACTAGCGATGTTGACCGTCATTGCTGCCTTCCTCCCCGGGTCACGCTGTAAGGATCCGGCTGATGTATACGTGGCTATTTGTTCAAGAATGCTCTCCTGAACCTTGGCAGGCGTTAACGGAAAAACAAATGCAAATAACCGGATTGCCATGTTGACTACTTCAGTGGCTGGAGGGTCTGGAAGCTGTGAAGAGGTATCCAAGTCGCTAGTATATAGGGCCGCAGCGTCATGTTCAAGGGATGCACAGATTGGCGTTAAAAGTAAACTGTCAATGATGTTCTCTGGATTAGTCTCGTCAACCAGCAGGGTGTCAGAGGGCTCGTCCTTTTCGCCTGGCAATTTCTTTAATTTGAATCCACGAACTAGGCCATTGACGCCAAAACCAGAGTTATCGCCTACTTCCCAGATCGTTTCAAACGTGCCAGCGGCATTGGCAATTGATGCACTCAGAGAGTTGCCACCATAGTTCTCTGGATCAGCGAAAAGAGATACGGCGAAAGTGAGAAGGTTTGATTGCACTAAGGCTTCGCTACCGCCTGGTGGGCTTTGGTTTACCAGATTGACGTAGCACTGAAGAACTCGTCTCTGAGCCATCATATCTAGGTCTTGTAGTTGTAAAGATGGAGTTAATCTCTGTGAGATGTCATCGGTGGTCTTCTTCGAGGGAAGTAATTTAAGAAAAGCGGTGGTCCCTTGAAGCATCGTTGCTATGCGCTTGGAGACATCAACAGTTAACAGACGGCTGTTGGACTGCAGAAAAGAGAGGATACAGCCCAAGGCACATTCCTTGACATGGGTGAGAAATGAGACTTCCAGAATGGTGCGGTGAGTGAAGTTATCTTTCGCGAGAGGTTTCGGTAGTGCGTTTTTCCAAAGAACCAGAAGCTGGGAGAGATGAATCTTTACAAAATTAGGACCAAGAGACATCAAGCCCCCAAGCAGAATCCACGCGACTTGAACTTGTGTACTCGATACACGTAACTCGGATTGGCCGCTCGATTTAAGTAGGTTGGTTGCCATAGAATAAACGCGGTTATAGATATCCAGGGACCCATACAATGGGCGTGCTGGGCTGGCACTGAGAGCAGCTGCCAACCCATGGGCGAAGCCAATACATCGCCTTGGAGAATTCCGTCCGCCAGTCAAGAGCGAAAGCTCTCTGGTGAGACTATTCATGCAGACGGACAAGCAAGGGAGTAGTTGTTGGGGACACGCCAGGACCAGTGTCTTCATACAACGCGAGGCGTAGACCTGCACGGTATAGCTGGGATGTTGCAAAATCTGCAAAAGGCCGTCCCGGCAACTTTCCGCAAAAGCATTCGTAGCAGAGCCTAGTGAGTCTATAAGTGACGCAACGGCCCCGAGAGACGCGACGAGGGTGTATTTGCTTGGCTCGGGTCGTTCTTTGATGACCTCCGGATAGTTTTTGAAGATTTCATTAATGATAGAGGTCGCGACCGCCATCTGGCCAGACTCACCAAGAATTCTGCGTCCGATTATATCCTGAAGTACCGTATCCACGATACGCCGAGACATAAGCAGCCTGTACCGGTTATTAATTATGTTCAGATTCCCTAGGATATCAACCGCCAAATGCTCGAGAATCTTCGTATAATTTGTCTCGACAAACTTTTCTTCTAGGCGTCTGACCACTTTGCCGTAACACACTCCAATAGCCGCCCTGGCTCTATTGGTTGTGGACATGCGAGTGTACTGGGCGGACAATGTTTTCAGGATGTCGTGTAATGAAAGGATCAGGTCCTGGACTTTCTTCCCACCCCCAGGCGCCGGGCTGCTAGGCCTCGACGGGATATCATTATCCTCGTCGAGTCCGACGCCTGGGGCCATGGAAACCCTTTTGAAAGTACTCGTCCTCTTAGACTTTTTAGATTTCGGAGTCGCGCCGGCGGTGGCCAATCCCTGCTCGGAGTGGTTTTTAACCATAATTTCCGCCAAACAGTCAGCCGCCGCATGTCGAACTTGAGAGGAACCCGAGTCGATTATCTTGAATATGGTCGACTTCAAGCTTTCAAAATCGCCTGAATTATCAAAATACGGAGTATTTTTGGCCAGCGATTTCAAGCACCGGCAGGCAGAGACGATGGTGAATGACCCCTTGTCGCTAGTCGCCGCATTACGAGCCTGTTTCCAGATATCCCTAGCTACACTTTCCTCCATGCTACCTTGGATCATGCTGGTAATCTTGAAGAGAGCAGTGAACGTAGCAGCACGCAACCCGGCATGGGTCTGTGACGATTTGACGAGCTTGATTAAGGCGCCGCAAGCAAGAGGATGCAAATTGATGGCACTATCGCCAGCTGCGGCGTATACATCGCCCAGACAAGCCACAGCAGCATGTCTTGTGCGAACATCCGAGTCGGTCTTGGACTTCCCACCTGACACAATGGTAGACAACTCATTCACAGTCTCGAAGAGAAGTTTCCTGTCGCCTTTGCCGAATACATGCGCCAGAATCTTGCCCAAATTGTTCCTTATGACTCGGCCAGGTGACGGTGTTTGCAAGTTGATAATCTGGAAGACTTCCTTTTTGAGGTAAAACTGCTGCGCAGTGCAGTCATCGGCGGCCAGGGCGAGCACATGCTGGCTCAGGGTGGCGACGAAGTTCAAGAGATATAGGTCCTGCTGCTCGGGCGGTAAGGACTGCAGCGTAGCAAGCTGGAGCTCTGGAGTTGTAGACGGGGCTCGCGTGAGAGTCGGTGCTGGAGCCGGCGCAGGGGTTGAGGCTCGGGCGGCGCCTTGGGAGGCTCGTGGCGAATTCGGCGACGACATGAGCGCTACGAAGGCATTCAGAGGGATCCAACAGCACTAATGAAAAAGTCACAAAGCATCGTAAACTACGTTGCTTGAAGCGTGACGGATCGATCGCCGGGGGATGCTATGCGAGGGATTCTCAGCTTGACCCTCTTTACGGTGAAGAGGAATGGGAATTGGGCAGACTCATTGGAGATTGACCCGCGATGCGACGCTTTGCTTTGGCGACCCCTGATTTAGAGTCGACAGTTGCTAAACGCGCTAACTGCTCTGACTAACTGCTGCTAGCCAATCAGACTGCGCCGGTTAGAATGTGCTTACCTGAAATAGCTTAGCCCATCGGGTTTAAGCAGATAATCTTGCTTGTCCACTGCCTATTGGGCAAGCCTCCATCGAATTCCGCCCGAGTATGCAATTTAGCGCACAATTGTAGTACCGAGCACGGATTATAGTTGCTTCGTTCTGCGATGCGCGCTGCAGGGATAACCTACAGCGTGAGTGGATTTGCATACAAATATTCCTGCCTCCGAATTCCAATCCCCATTTCTCGCCAAAATGTCTTCCCTCCTCTCCCTCTCGCCGCTACCGAGCCGGACACCCCTATTACGAACCCCGCTAAGGTCGGCAGTATGCTCCCAATATCGCCGCTCATTCACCGCAAACGCCGTCCTCTCCAGCGGCCACAACAAGTGGTCCAAGATCAAGCATGAGAAGGCCGCCGCCGACAGGAAGAAGACAACGCGGCGAAGCAACTTCGCCAAACAGCTGACCATGTACTCGAAAAGTGCGCGTACCATTTCTCCTTGCCATGAGATATAACTACATTCGTTTGCTTAGTCTTGCGCTGACGAGACGGTCGGCGTGTGCAGTGTACGGCCCAGATCCGAATATGAACTCGCAGCTCGCGTCCGTGATAACAATGGCTAAGAAAGGTATTTGAAAGCACCATAAGCACGCCCCTGGATTTCCCAAAATGAAGGATAAGGTGGGAGAGAACACGGGACGTTTATCTGCCCACCGCTTTCCTCACGATACCCTCCCGGAGGTGAAAGAGCATGCATAACAGAGGGAGGTTGAGAAGAGCACACCAAAGCTAACCGTAACCTTGCAAAATAGCGGGTATGCCCAAGGCCGGCATCGACGTGGCTATCGCGCGCGGCCAAGGCAAAACCGAGACGGGCGTTGGCCTAGAGAACGCGACGCTCGAAGCGATGCTAGGACCCTCGGTCGCCATGGTGATCGACATCGAGACGGACAACAAGCAGCGCTCCCTCAAGGATCTGCGGACCATCGTCAAGAAATGCGGCGGTACCATCACGCCGACCGCGTTCCTCTTCGCGAAGCGCGGGTGCGTCGTACTTGGCGATAACGGCCAGGACCGCGACGGCGCCGACGACGTCAGCAGACAGCCCGAGGTAGATTTCGACGATATTATGATGCAGGCGCTTGAAGCCGGTGCCGAGGACGTTGAGATCGACGACGAGGAGAATATCCTGGTGTGGACGCAGCCGAACATGACGCACCAGGTTGCGCAGAACCTGGCTAAGACGCCGGGTCTGAACATCTTGAGCTCAGATATCATCTGGTCATGCGCGTCTGATAAAGTCAAAGTCGATGACCCTGAGAAAGCCGCACTGCTGGCGAAGGGCCTCGCCGCGATCCGGGAATACCCCGACGTACAGGCTGTGTACATCAATGCGGACCGAGGCGACGTTTCGGAGGAAGCTTGGAATGCCGTTGAGGAAGCCCTTGACTCATGACAAGAGGAGGACCCCAGGGGAAAGCAAGGCGTGGACGGCGCGATTGTTGTAAAGTGTTGTACATATAGACCTGTACATTGTTCGGATATGGACAGATCCCTTGTACATACAATTCGACCTGTACTATACTATATAGTCCATTGCCAGGGCTCAAGTCCTTTGCCCTGCCCTCACAAGAGGAGAGCGGAGTATGAAAGTTCTTCAGAGCTGTCGAAGCCGTGACCGAAAACCCTCATGAACGCCTCGTTCTGATCGCAAATAGCTGTACAATGTGTTCGAGAATCGCGTCAAGAAACTTCGGCTGTGGTACTAGTTACTCCGCGTTACCACGTTCTTCCAGACGGGGATACGTGCGAGTAAAAGGTCCGAATACCACGATAAGCTCCGTATCTTCTTCAAGGGGCTTCCCAACGCCCTTTTCTCCCAAACCATAACTTCCCAACTTCCACACCCCAACCACCTCACGACGACCGCCCCTCATCACTCCCACCCGAATTACCACCTTCTTCCCTAGCTCTAGCCGCCGCCTCGGCCTCAAGCCTGCGATCCCGCAGGTATAACCGGCGAGCGCGGAGGCGCTGCAGCTCAGCATCGATCTCGTGGGGATCATGGGGGATACGATTAGTCTGCTCCGGCTTAGGCCAGAAGCCAGGGACCGCGAAGCGCTCGTCCAGGTTCGTTCCGAAGTAAAACATGATACCGATCGGGAACATGATGTACATGCCGAACTATCCTCGCAGGTCAGTGGGCAATTTCCAAAAGAATGCGCGTGGCAGCGCGAAACCGAGGCTAAGAGGGGATAACTCACTCTGAACATCTCGAGGTTTAGCCCGCCCATTGTGCCGATCAGGTCCCCGACCTCGTTCTCTTGTTGCGTGGCCTCGGGAAGTGGGGAGATGTGGAAATTTGCGATTCTGCGGGGATTGGTCTCCTGCGCAGAAGTTGTGCGAATGTGGCGCAAGTATAATCGAGCCGGAATTACGTTATACGCAACAAAGACGGTTTGCTGTGTGCGAGGGAGCTTCACCGATTGAAGTTGGTGACAGACAAGATCCCATTTTCCGTGCACCAATCAATTTGCCTGGAGATGACATCGATGGGGTTTGTTCAGCCAAGGGGTAATTTGTCTATTACACTAACCACGTTGAGATAAGAAACATGCTTACTTGCCTATCTAGGTTAGACGGAAAGGCAAATTGGTTATGCAGTTAACTCTTCTGCAACTCTACGTGACAGAGCTCCATATACGAATCTCTGATCGAACTTTTCAATCTTTTTAGTCCTTTATTTTCTTTTTTTTCAGTTATTCTCTTTGCTTTCTACCGGGGCTGGTCACAACTCTTCGTAACTCTCCAAGCTACCAGGCCCCGTCTGCCTATGACTCTCTTTATAGTATGCCAAACTCCATCCTCCGCCCAATCCAGGTCATCCAAGTTGAGGTGCTGCTTATACCTCCAAACCTCTCTGAACCGCAGACCGTCCAATCCTTTGTTCTCTAAATATGGGTCTAGCCACGTTGCGGAGAGCGGGGCGATTAGATATGTGCCGTTCTTTTCCTTCAGGTATTCCCGGTTGCGTCGGTCGGCGGGCGTGTCGCATGTGGCTATCCGCGTTAGCTCTTCCAGCAGTGTGTCGCCTGCCATGCCCGCCACGTCCTTAGTGTGGAGGAATTCATTTTTCCCGTTCAATAGCCAGATTGGAGGCATATATGTCTTCCACCAGACTGCATGCGTCGCGTCCGGCTGCTTGCTTAAGAAGAGTTGAGCCGGCACTATCCCGCCTTGATGATATACTCCCATCAGAAGCCCCAATATAGCATTAAAGGCAATCCATGCGCCTACCCAAACTCTGAAATATGTTCTACGTTTCGGCAGCTGCACTGATGATAACAGAAGCGGAATGGTTGGGAGTAAGAACCGAGCCTCCTGGTGCTGGAATACCGACAAAAGCAGAACACCCGATATGGCGGAGTAAAATCGTAGGGATTCCTTTCGCAAAGATAGATGTGGCTGCGTAAAAACCAGCGCAACGGCGGGTCCAATTAATAACGGCAGGTTGATGAGCAAATGCTGGTACCAAGGATGGACTCCGTGTTGTGATAAATTTGAAGGCGAAATATTGTATCGCAAGTTATTCAACGGCGTAATCACTGGATTCCGATAGAGATCCAGCCAAGATATTGGGTGAGAGGAATAGAACGAGGTATCGAGCGAGATAGCGATAAAAATCGTAAAAGATGCAGAAGCTGCCATAGCCACAAGTGAACAGGGTCTGGAAAGCACGCGCTGTTAGAAATGCAATAGAGTCGCCAAGTTCCGGGGTTCGGCATTCTTACTTCTTGAGAAAGTGAGGTATTAGGCAAAGCCCGGGTATTAGTAAAAAGGCAGGAAACGTGATTCGGTTGAAGAATCCAAAGACAACTATGGCGCCAAGCACGATCGACGCCAGCAGAGAAGAGGAATGCTGCAAGAATACGTGAGCGTTGCCGACAAACAGACAGTCAGAAGCGCAAGGCAGGGTACTTACGGGAGCCTCTAGAATGCGCACAATCAAAACCAGGCTCCATAAGACAACGAGCGTCTCGATTGAGTTGGAGAAGGTGTGTGTTTGGAAGGTCCATGTCACATAAGACGAGGCGACCAGCAAGACGGCGACGCGACGGTTTCGCCACGACTGTACAAGCTCGTAAATCGCCCAATCCTCTAGCACAAAGCTGATGATGAACATCAGCACGCGCAGGGTCCAGAAGACGGCGATCGGGGGGATCTCGCCATCGTTGCCATTACCGATCCACAGCCAGCGCAGGAGGAGCATGGGCAGCCCGTAGACTGGCCACAGAGGGAAAACGCTGCGGATAGGGTTGTCGCTCGTGAACTCCCAAGTGCGCCGGACGGGGTATTGGAAGATCTCGCCTACCGGAGTCGCGCGCGAGGCTGTGTTAGTCAATCCCAATATATGCACCGGTGACGTGGGATGGCAGTAGTGAGGAAGCTAGTTTTAGGCCATACATACCAGCAATAACCTCGGGACCCTGGAAATTCTCATCGGGATGCAGATAGCTCGGCGACAGGGCAAACCACAGCCGGACCAAGACTAAAAGCAAGTATGCGCGCCGCCACATAGTTTCCGCTCAGGCAAATGCATCCATAGGTGTGCGCGCGTGTGATCGGCGTTGCGCGGCGAGACACACAAGCCGGCAAGTCGCGCGCGGAGTGTGCGGGCGACGACGATGACAGGGATGTCAAAGAGGAAGATTGCTCGGAAGCAAGAAATGTGGAACTCGTCGTAACAGGTACAGGAACTACTATCGTTAGATCGGAGACACGTCTAACATGTTGGAACGAAGAGAGCCGTGTGGTATTCGATACAGCGAAAAAGAGGCTACAAAGAGAAGAGAAAAGAGGGATTGTCCTAAAATGATGGCGTTGAGAAGGCGGTTTGTTGACAGATCCTCGAAAAGGATTACCGGTATTTGCAGGACTGGCAATGAGATGGGGGATCTAGGTATCTAGCGGGTGTACCTACATAAGTACTTCGTACTGGCCAGAAATAGCGTGGGCCGGTGCCGGTCCATTCATGTGCCCACGCTAATGTTAGCGTACCAACATCACCGAAATACCCCTTGTTCTGCCCTGTTCTGCCCTTGCTAGCAGTCAGCCTACCTGGAATTAGCGGAATGCCGGCTTGCACTAACCAAATAAGCATTGCGCTAACCGTATCCGATTGATTGATCGGAAGTCTGGATTGCAACTCGCAAGTGCTGATTACCTATATTACATAGACTGGACCAACATGCGGAGTCCCATGGAGGTTCGTTATCTCTTTGGCTGCCCGAAAACACCAACTCGGCCACTTGCTTTACATACCACTCCGTCAGTTACCAGTTACCGAGTTGGTGTCTTCGGGCAGCCAAAGAGATAGGCAGTGCATGTTCGTTCACGTAAGCAGCGATGCTCTATAACCAGGCACCTACCAGCGGCTTAGGTACCTAGCCTTCAACTTCCTTCTTTCTCCTTGGTACATTAACCAAACTAACTACCTACGACATGTCACCCTTTCATATGTATGAATACTCACCCGGGCAGGATTCACAGGTCTGACTCGGAGCAAACGAGGACATTGCTACCTCCGGCAGGCTACGGTTCGCCTACCTACCAGCCTGACTCGCCACAGACGAATTATATCAGTGATGTAAGGGACCTACCTAGCACCAGGATACACTCTCCATGCTCCTGAATAACCTATAGCGCCAGAGTCGACAACAAATCCTGCCGTCGCCGGTAAAGATGAGCTGCTTATAAAGCCAATTGGTATACTATCAGCAGACCGGCCGAACTTCACATCCCGAACGTACAATTCTGTGCGGAACAATGTAATGTAGGTGTGCATCCTGCCCAGAACAGCTTACATAGCAGAATCCGCTAGATAGCAACCGTGATCCGGCCATATGCTAGGGTCTATGCTCGGTAGCCTGGAGTACACCTGGGCACACACGAAGGTACTTCGTAAGCTACCCACCTATACTGCCCAGGCTACCGGCACCGCCGTAGCGCAGCGAAGCTACGACGAACGATCGTCATCCCGTCATCGATTTTTATTTTAGTCTCCCATGCAAGTACGGACGTATTTCGGAGTTTTCGACATTGGGGGCCGTTTTGTTGTCGATCAGGCATACCTAGCCGGGAACCTGGTCCAGTCATTGGCTTGCTCGGGAGATGTACTTCGTACATACCTCTAAAAGACCGCAAAGATGATCAACACAACACTTTCAAATCGCTCTTCCCGGTTCCGTCCGCAATGTACGAAGTGCGGGCTATCAAGACATCACATCATGTAGTCAAATTGGGACCCGTACGATAGTAAAAGGCGCCTAACGACTCAGACTTGTTGCTCGTTTGATACCCTCTCAAACTGCTCAATACCCGTAATAGGGCGCCACTCTCTTACAATAAGTAGAGCACCCAGCTACTTGGGTGAACACATTATGTAGCCACAACAC